>CM077165.1:108852666-109296164 GCA_039583875.1 Platanthera guangdongensis
TTTGGTTACTGTGTGTTGCTGTCTGAGGTCCAAGCGGTCTAGTGGGTTGTCTTTGGCGACTTGGAGACCGGGAGGTCTAGCGGTCTCCCATGGCGATCTATCTCTCTCTCTGGTAGTAGACGAGCGGTTAGCCCTTCTGCCTAACCGCGCGGCTTGTGCGGTTTGTTCTGTATAGTCCGCTTGTGTCATGTAAATTTTTAGTCCCACATCTCTTATTTGTATTCTCTCTTCTCTCCTCCATTCTCAATAAGGGAGGTCATACCTTTGTAATAGATACCTTTTTCGGATAATAACGTTTCAGTTAAACCATTTCGGTTTGTTTTTTGTTCGGTTCTTACATGGTATCAGAGGTCTCGATCTACTCCTCCTGATTCCGTGCCTTCCCTGTCTGCGCGGCTTGCCTCGCTGGTTTGCATCCTGTCCGCGCAGCCTCTTCCTCTCCTTGTCATTGCCCTCTGTATGGGCGACCTTTTCCTGTTCTAAGTCGCCGCCTCCTGTCGCCGCGACCTATTTTGTCGCTGCTCCTATTCGCGTGGCCTGTCCTCTAGCCGTTTGACTTCTTCCCCTCTGCTTGGGTCTGCAGCTTGGTCGTGGCTTTTCTGGCCGCTGATTTCTACCCTCGTGACCGCTGCAGCTTTTCTTCTTCCTATCTGTGCGGGTTGTTTCCTAACAGCCCGGACTCCCTTTTCCTACTCCTATGGCTCTTTCTAATGCCTCTACTGCCACCACCCCTGTCACCAATCCGGCTCTGCCTCTTCCACCTACTCATTCTGGGAACCTTAGCACCGTTTCCAAGCTTGTCGGCTCCAACTACCCAGATTGGAGCGTCTCTTTCACCTTTCTACTCCGCTCACAACACAAACGCCACCATCTCATTGATGACCCACCTCCTATCACTTCACCTCTCTTTGATGACTGGGATGTGAGTGACGTGCTTGTGCGTACTTGCCTCGCGAACAGTCTTTCTGATGAGTGCCTTCCCGTCATACGTCATGATGAGACGGTCAAGGCCGCTTGGCTTCATCTTGCCTCTCTGTACTCCAAGGGGGCTCAGACGTCCCGCATCTATACGTTGTATGCGGACCTCTTTGCCCGTACTACCTTGTCTCCTACTGCTACCTACCAACAGGTTCAGGCTCTTGGGGCTGAGATTCTTCAGAATCGCCCCTTTTTTGCGGATTTGGCTCAACAACACAAGCACTTCCAGGAGCTTCTGGTTGTGTGTTATCTGCTCCGGCTTCCTGATACTTATGACATGATCCGCTAGCAAATTCTGGGTGAGGCGGAATCTCCTACCTTAGATGCCACCGCTGCCCGCATCGCTGCTGTCACCTCTCTCCTTCAGTGCCCACTTCCGCCCGCTCCTCCTCCACCGGACAACTATTCTCATCACACTCAGCGGAGTGGCTCTGTAGCCGCAGTCACCAGTCCGACGGCCGTGCTTCTTTCCGCTACCTTTGCTCTCACTGTGGCCACACCGGACATACTTCCGAACGCTGCTGGATGAAGCATCCCCATCTTCGCCCCTTCGGTGACTCTTCCACATGGTGACTCTTCCAAGCCGTCTGCCTCTGTTGTCACATCCTCAGGTAGTGCCCATATAGTGACTTAAGGTAAATGGCTCATCGACTCTGGTGCAACTAATCACATGACAGGCAATCCTCAGTGCTTCTCTTTACTCAAACAACATGATCGGTTGCCCCCGGTCCTCGTTGCGGACGGTTCTCCCTCCCCGATTTATGGTACGGGAGTGGTTCATGTTACTCCGTCACTACGGCTAGCGAACACTCTCTATGTGCCCAAGTTTCCGTGCAATCTATTGTCCGTTACCTCTTTATGCAAGCATCTTAAGTGTTCTGTGACATTTACTCCAACTTCTTGTTCTTTTCAGAATCCGAGCTCCCACCGGATGATTGCTACTGGGACTGAGAGCAGCGGCCTCTACTTCCTCGACAACGTTTCCGCCTTGTCTGCCTTATCCTCTTCTTGTACAGATCTTCTCCAGTGGCATCTCCGCCTCGGTCATCCTCCACCACGACTTCTACATCAGCTTCTGCCCCACCTCCCTCCCTCCAGTACTCCTCTCCAATGCGACGCCTGTAAACTAGGCAAGCATCACCGTTTCTCCTTCCCCCTGAAGCAAGGTCGGGGCTCTACTCGTCCTTTTGATCTTGTCCACTCCGATGTCTGGGGACATGCTCCTACCCTCATCATTGGCCGGGGTAGTTCTTATTTTGTAACTTTTATAGATGATTTTTCTCGATGTACTTGGGTGTATATCCTCCGAGATCGCTCTGAACTTTTCGATGTATTGACCTCTTTTTATCAGTTAATTAAAACTCAGTTCAATGTTTGTATTAAAACCTTTCACTCCGACAATGCAAAAGAGTATATGAGTCATGCTTTTACATCTTTTTGTGTGCAACATGACATTATTCATCAGACTAGCTGTGTTTACACCTCCCAACAAAATGGGGTGGCAGAACGCAAAAACCATCACCTCCTCGATGTGGCTCGCACATTGATGACCCAGATGCATGTCCCTCGCTCTTATTGGGGCTATGCTGTTCTCCTTGCCTGCTACCTCATCAATCGCATTCCATCCACCGTTCTCCACAGTAAAACACCATTCTCCATTCTGTATCCGGGCAAGGTGCCTTTTCCTCTCCCTCTCTGAATCTTTGGATGCACTGCATTTGTGCATGCCCCATCTGCCACCTGTGACAAGCTATCCCCTCGCTCCACCAAATGTGTCTTTCTGGGGTACTCCACCACTCAAAAAGGCTACTGTTTCTTTAACCCTGTTCTTCGTCAGCAGTTCGTCTCTGCTGACGTTACCTTCTTCGAGAATGCCTCCTACTTCTCGGCTGAATCCTCCTCTCTTTCCACCGCTTCCTCTCCTCTTCCCCCAGCTTCTGATTCTCCTGCTATTCCCTTCGTTCCCTCGTCTCCTACCGAGATATCCACCCCTCCGCTATCTCCGTCCCCTCCTCTCGCTCCACCTCTCTCTCCCACTTCTCCATCACTGTCTCCATCCTCTCCACCGCCGTCGCTCTCTTCTCCCGGGCCAGCTCTCTCTGCCACGGACGCTCCGGATACCGAGGGGTCCGCCGACCTGGATCTCCCTATGGCTCTTCGCAAAGGGGTGCGGACATGTACCCTACACCCCCTTGCTGCTGTTGTTTCATATGATCGTCTTACCCCTTCTCGCAGGGCCTTTGCGCTGGCTATCTCTGCCACTGCCACGTCTTGTTCCTATAAGGAGGCCCTTGATATTCCCCACTGGAAGCTGGCCATGGATGAGGAAATGGCGACCCTCACGGAGCGTGGTACCTGGACTCTTGTTCCTCCTCCCTTTGGTACTAATGTTGTTGGCTGTCGCTGGGTCTTTGTGGTCAAATTTGGCCCCGACGGCACGGTGGACTGTTATAAAGCTCGCCTTGTTGCTAAAGACTCAGACATATGGAGTTGATTACTTGGACACTTTCTCTCCGGTGGCTCGTCTCAGCACAATCCGAGTCCTTCTCTCTGTGGCGGTCAATCGAGAGTGGCCGATTTCGCAGCTGGATGTCAAGATTGCCTTCCTTTATGGTGATCTTCAGGAGGCCGTCTATATGGAGCAACCTCCTGGGTATGTTGCTCAGGGGGAGACCCGAGTATGCCGGTTGAAGAAGGCAATCTATGGCCTCAAGCAGAGCCCTAGAGCTTGGTTTGACAAGTTCAGCGGCATCGTAGCGGCCGTTAGTTTTATGCGCAGCTCTGCCGATCACTCGCTCTTTATTCGCAAAATCTCCTCGGGCCTGGTGTTTCTTGCTGTGTACTTCGATGATATTCTTCTCACTGGCGATGATCAGGAAGGGGTAGCCTTGACAAAGCAGCATCTTCGTCAACATCTGGTCACGAAAGATATGGGCTCTCCGAAGTACTTTTTGGGGATTGAAATCTCTCGGAAGCCCAACTCCTTAGTCCTCTCCCAACGTAAGTATGCTCTAGATCTTTTAAAAGAAGCAGGATTGACTGTAGCTAAACCTGCCTGATGCCCCATGACTATTGGAGAAGACAAAACCTGGATGGATGATTCGCCCCTTCTTTCAGATACTACGCGGTACAGGCGTCTAGTTGGTAAGCTCATATATCTCACAGTGACCAGGCCCGACATTTGCTATGCTGTGGGGAAGGTGAGTCAATTCATGCAAGCTCCTAAGGAGTGCCATCTACAGTCCACCTTAAGGATCTTGGAGTATGTCAAAGCAGCGCCTGGGAAAGGATTACTCTTTCAGAACAATGGTCACCTGAGGGTTGAAGCATACTCATATGCGAGTTACGCTGATGAAAAAGGGGATCGCAAATCTACCTCAGGTTTCTGCACCTTTGTTGGGGGAAATTTGGTAAGCTGGAAGAGCAAGAAGCAGTCTGTGGTTTCCAGGTCCAGTGCTAAAGCAGAGTATCGGAGTATGACATCGACCACTTGTGAGTTAAAATTGCTACGGGCTCTCATGCTGGATTTAGGAGAGGTCTACCACCATCCTCTACCTATATTTTGTGACAACAAGGCTGCCATATACACCTCCAAAAATCCAGTCTTTCATGAAAGAACCAAGCACATTGAGGTCGACTGTCATTTCATTCGTAAAGAGATTTTGAAGGAACATATTTGCACTCCCTTCGTCACTTCTAATAAAGAGCTGGCTGACATCTTCACCAAGCCAGTATCTACCTCTTTTCCTCATATTTGTGACAAGCTGGGCATGATCGATATATATGCTCCAGCTTGAGGGCGAGTGTTGAAGTTAGTGACCGGGCGGTCTGGCGGTCTGGCTTGGCGGGTTGATGACCGCACGGTTTGGCGGTTACCCTTCAGTGGTTTGGTTGTTGTGTGTTGCTGTCTGAGGTCCAAGCGGTCTAGCGGGTTGTCTCTGACGACTTGCAGACCGGGCGGTCTAGCGGTCTCCCATGGCGATCTATCTCTCTCTCTGGTAGTAGCCGAGCGGTTAGCCCTTCAGCCTAACCGCGCGACTTGTGCGGTTTATGTCGGTATAGTCCGCTTGTGTCATGTAAATTTTTAGTCTCACATCTCTTATTTGTATTCTCTCTTCTCTCCTCCATTCTATATAAGGGAGGTCATACCTTTGTAATAGATACCTTTTTCGGATAATAAAGTTTCAGTTAAAATCATTTCGGTTTGTTTTTTGTTCGGTTCTTACATCTCTGACCTTTCTGGATGACTCAGCATTTATAGCCAAGGTCTTTTCTCTATTAAGTGCTCTGGCTGATTATTCTTCAGACTTTTTGAGATTAAGCTGTAACTCATGAGACAACAGCTTTCCAAATAGGGCTTGGGGGTCTATGTTGGCTAAGTTTCCCATTTCTCTTATGGTACAGATCTTGATGTCTCATTCCTTGTTTAGGGACCTCAAGAACTTATCATTAAGTTCATAATTAGTAAAACTTCTGCCATAAGTCCTCAGGTTGTTAACAATTCTGAAGAACTTTTCAAAACACTCAGCCACTGAATCCTTTTTATCTTGTCTGAAGGCTTCATACTGTTGATTTAGCAGAGATTTTCTATCATCTCTGACTTCTTCAGTACCTTCATGTAAACTATCAAAGACTCTCATATTTCTTTGGCTGTTCTACAATGAATCAAATTCTAAAAAGTGGAATAATCAATTGCAGTAACTATAATATTCTGTGCTCTTTTGTCCATAGAGGCCAGTATAATTTCATCCTTATCTATTTCCATATAATTCTTGGGTGTCTTGATGTTTGCATCAAGAACTGACACTTTCATGGGTATGAATGGTCCTTCAACCACAGTAATGTATATTCTTGGATCTGCTGCCTCCATTAATAATCTAACTCTTTATTTACAAATTCCAAAGTTTTCTTTGTAGCAGACAGGGAGCTTAATGGAATTATTTTTCCTCTGGGGCATGATATTTCTTTGCAATCCTTTTGGATTCTCACCAGGCTGTTATGCCTTTTTCAGAAAACCTCCATCAGATACCAATTGTAAATGTTTACTTTAGGATTGAAAATGACCTAGAGGGGGCGAATATGTCTAATTTTATTATGGCTCCCCTTTTCTTTAATAAGAATACTGTTAATTTTTCTCAAAGTTGTCAGCAGGATAGCCTAAAGCCAAATTAATATTCTCAGAACTACCCAGTTAACACCTTGATCATGCGGAAGCCCAGAGAGCAAGTGATGAGTGATTATTTATTCATGTTTTGGTCTATGTTTTAATATCAATTCTAATTTAAGGTTGTAATACTTCATGTAAAAACTTAAATAAATGGTTTGTTTTTAGTTTTATTCTTCAATTAGTTTGTTTGTCAATTTTAACTATCACTTTAATCTACTGTATTATGTTTTGTGGTAATGTTCACGATCCGACCGGTTTGGATGGCCAGTAATATTATGTATATTATCTTTTAAATAAAATTTTATTACGAATGTAAAATATTATTAAAACAATACTTTTTATTATCTTGTAAATAATATAATTATATTTTAAAATAATATAAGATTGAAAGAATTATAGTATAATAAAATCTGTATTGTATATATTATATGCATGTTTCAAACATCAAAAATCAATTGGCCTAGTGGAGGTGGAGTACTGTTGATTTTCAACAGGTTCTGGGTTCAAGTCCAGGCGTTGTGTTTTTGTGCCAATTTAACCCAACCCGTCAACCTGCAACCCGCCAGCTCAACCTGTTTACCCGCCAACCCGCCAGCTTTTCCATCAGCAGCTTTTCAGTAAGCCAGCTGCCAAGATATCCATCAGCTGCTTTTCCATCAGCAGATGCAGTTCTTATCCAGCCAGCCAAGTCAGCTCCATCCATATCCAAACCGTCACGTGTCAAGCTGTCCTATAAGCAGATTTTCAGCTTTTGCAAAAACTGTTTGGCACTTTTCCATAAGCTGTTTGGCAACTTATCCAAAAGTGCTTTTCCAAAAGCATTTATTTTTTCCTATAAATAGAGGGGCAGGGCTGAGTAAAATTATTGGAACACCAGCAGCTTCCTTAAGAACTGTTAGGACTCCCCAGCTCTCTGACAAGGAACTGGTAGTAGCTTTCAAGTATTCAAAAGTTCTGTAAGTTGTAATATTTTAGCTTTCTTTTCCGCTCTTTAGAAAGTTGTAATAATTTTTGGACTTTATAAAATAGACTCTTTCAAATTCAATTCTGAGTATTTTACTGTTTTATTTTCAGTTTTACTCACCTTTTTTTTCATACTATCCCGAATGAAAGACGAAGCTGTGCTTATGCCCTGGATTAAGATAGCGTGAAACTGCTTTCAAAATTATTTTCAAAACCTTATTATTTCATACTATCCCGAATGAAGGGCGAGGCGAAAGCCTATGACCTGGATTAAGATAGTGCGAAAGCTCTGCAAAATTTTAGATTTTACTACCCTATCCCGAATGAAAGGCGAAGCGAAAGCTTAAGTCCTGGATTAAGATAGATAGGTAGATATTATTTTCTGTACTTTATACCGCCCCCATCCTGAGAAGAGGCTAAGAACCCTTAGCCCTTGGTCAAGATGAGCTCTGGGCTGGATATTATTTTCAACTATTTCAACTCTACTTTTTACTTATCCTAACTAGGGTTTTCTGTTAATTGATCATATACCAAGTGAAGAGACACTACGTTTACGTTAACCCGTTTTAAACGCAAGCCTCCCCGGTCGTACTTTCGAGTCAGTGATGCTACCAAAGGGACCCTCTCGTTAAGTTAGGTAATTAAGGAATAAAGTTGTTCTTTAATAGGTGAATTAATATTCTCTCAAAGTAATTCTGAAATCGAGGACTACCTTCTAAGTCCCAATCTTAATACAATCATGTATATATAATTTTTTTTTCTTTTGTTTTTTTATATACACTCCACTCCGTTTGTTCGATAAAATAATAGTCTGTTCTAAAAAGTAGAATAATTAACACCGATCCCAGAAAAAATACGACCTTGATATTTTCTACAAAATAATATACTCTTATGTGATAGGTACTCTTGCCTTAATCCACAGGATATAAGTAAAAAAAAAGAGATAGACTTATATACGTAAAAGATTATATAAAACAAAATCTATCTTCTTTAAAACAATTTTTACTTATCAGCAAGCTTAACACCAACCACAAATGGAAGAACAAGCAGGTCCTATATTCATACACACTTCTTTACAAGGAAAGGTAACATAGCGAGACATGATTTCGCTAGTACACAAGCTACAAACAGAAAGCACAAAACAAGTCGGGAGGACAGCACTAGAGACCGCCGAGACAGCCCAGTCCGCCAAGGTCGCCGAAGCCGCCCGAGCTGAAGCTGCTAGACGCTGAATAGCACACGGAGTCCGCCGATACCGCGAGGTCGCGCGGACACACCATTATTCGCTGCCTGCTGATGAACTGAAGAACAGGCCGCCTACCCGCCTGAAATCGGTGGACAGGTAATTGAAACTTGGAAAAGCTGAAGCAGTGAATTACTGACAAGCCGCAGAAGCGACCAGCTGAGACCACAGAGACTGTACACTTCAATGCCAAACTCCTGGCTCCTTGAAGCTAGCCACGCGACCTGCACACAGCAAACTGTCAGCTCTACTCAACCCGCGCAGACAGAAAACCGCAGACCGCAACACTTGACCAAGCCCAACTTACTGTTCACTAAGTTACTTTAGACATGTCGGGGGGGGGGGGGGGGTTGTATTTATATGCGAGGTGAGGAGTGTGGTCACCACCCAAGTGCATAGAATCACCACCCCAGCCCGCGTACTAGCAAAACATCCGTCCGTTGATTCCACAAAGACTTAGCCGGATTCCAAGAAAACTGCCAGGAGCAAGACATCGATGTTCACTACTAGGCGGCCTTGTACCAGACCGCCCACACTCTGTGGACAAGATACAGTTCACACAGTCCGCAAACAACATCACACATGGACAGCCACAACCCCTTCAGTGATAGTCCGCACATAAAAGAGGCAGTCCGCAGAGCATAAGACCAGAGCCTCCATCCGCCACAAGTCCACGACCAAAGTCAGTTTGCCCGGTCAACAGTAGACTTGGTGGATACTGCAGACACACTGCACTTGTCACAGAATGTGACCAAGTCCAGTAACACCAAAGGGCCTAGCGCGAGCTCGGCAGGCAAAGCCCAGTTCGCTAACACCCAAAGCAGATCGCCAACACTCCTCCGGAGCAAGGCAGAGTCCGCAAGCAATCCTCACACAGCTGCCCAAACGGCCAACTGCCGGACTCCGACACCAGTCCGTACAGTCCTCCACAGCAGTTAGCACCTGCTGTACCACCAGAGCTCAGCAAGGGCCACAGCCAAACTCCAAGGCCAGTTCGCAACAGCGGACACCGCAGACTCGCCAGTCTGTAAAGCCTCCCGCGGATAGAACACCCAATCCGCCGGTTAACACAAGCTTGCAACACCATAAGGCCGCTGAATAAAGCACTGCCTACAACCCGCAAACCGCAGTCCGCTCAGTCCGTTTCGCCAGAAGCCCGACATCCTTGGCCATAGGCCAACCAGGCCGCACAATAGACCGATCAAGCCGCACACCAGGCCGCACAGGCCGCTCCTCAAGAACAGCCAGGCCAAGGCACCAAGGCCGCAACCAGCAGTCCTGCCAGGCCGCGGACTCAGACCGCTCAGGCCGCATAGTCTACCCGGCCTGTCCACCACCCACTTCCACTTCACAAATTTCAACACTCCCCCTTGAAGTGAGAAGTGGTGATCAAGCCCAGCAAGCTACGTCACCGCTAAAAAGGCCCCTTCAACAGCGGATTCGTGAAGATGTCAGCACGATTATCTTCACTCCGAACATGCCCGACCAGAAGAGATCCCTCCAACACCTTCTCCATTATGAAGTTGTGCTCGATCTCAATATGCTTGGTCCTTGTGTGACACACTGGATTGTTTACCAGTTTGAGAGCACTCTCATTGTCACCCCGGAGTAAAGTAGGCCCTTACTTTCGGTTAGCTAAATCGAGCCACCTCCATACGATGCCAGTTCATCAAAGACAACATCTCTTGACACAACAAACTTCTTCGTCATAGGATCCATGCATTTCCATCCCTTCTTCCGCTCATCGTAGCCAACAAAGACAAGCTTCCTTGCCTTTGCATCCAGCTTAGTCCTTGAAATATCCGGGACATGCACATAACAAGTTGAACCGAACACCCGAAGGTGTTCCACACTGGGCTTCTCCTTCAGCAACAGCTCAAAATGAGTCTTCATGTTGATCGGGCTAAGCGGCATCTGATTGATGACTTAAGAAGCACAAGACATCCCCTCTGCCCAGAAGGTCCTTGGAATGTCTTTCACATGAAGCCAGCATTTGCAAGTCTCTGTCAGATGACAGATATTTCGCTCCGCTACTCCATTTTGTTGTGGTGTGTGAGCACAAGTAAGCTCTTTATGGATCCCGTGCTTCCTACAGAAGTTAGAAAACTCGGAGGAGACAAACTCACCACCATTATCTGTTCTAAGCTTCTTGATCAGCAAGCCATGCCGGCCCTCCACCAACTCCTTGAACTCCACAAACAAACAGAAGGCTTCAGACTTCTCCTTCAAGAAATATACCCAAGTGTATCTTGAGTAGTCATCAATCAAAACGAGCATGTATCTGCTCCCACCAAGGCTTGTAGTGACGGTTGGTCCCATCAAGTCTCCATGGATGCACTCCAATGGTCTCTTGCTCCTCGTTTGTGATTTATCAAACGAAAGGCGATGTGCCTTGCCGTACTGACATCCCGCGCAAACGTGACCGTTGCCAAATGAAGATAGCTTAGGCAAGCCTCTTACAAGGCTTCTGTTAGCCATAGCCTTCAGCTTATCCATTCGTACATGCCCCGGCCTTTCATGCTATATAGCAGCACTATCGTTTGATCTCATCTGATCAACATAAGAGTTCGTTGCAAGAACAAACAAGTTCTTCACTATCCTCCCAACATGAGCAACATCAGCCTTAACAGCTGATACGTTGTGAAGGAACTTCAATTCTGTTGGCCCAAACAGAATATGATAACCCGCGTCGACCACATTGGTCACAAAGAAGAGGTTCTTCTTCATGCCCGGTACATGATACACACTCCTTAACGTGAGTGACCCCTTATCACTACCCAAAGATACAACCCCCTCTTTCTCTACTGCATAAACAGTATTATCAGTAGTTATAATAGCTTCATTACTTGAGTAGGCTTATAGAGAAGAGAACTTCGACTTGTCTCCGATGAGGTGATGACTACAGCCAGAGTCCACGATCCAATCATCGTTAAAGTCGATAGTGGACAAGGCACGGACACAAGTGCCTGTCATGAAGGCTCCGCCCCATCCAGCTTCCTCACTCTTAGAGCAAGCTTCCTCCTTGCCTGTAGCATGCCCATGCTGCAGTTTGACCTTGGAGTCACGCATGAAGTGTCCCCGCTAATGACACATGTAGCACTTCAAGTTCTTCTTCCAATCCTTCTTAGGAGCAGCGCTCATCTCTGACTGATGAGAAGTTGAAGGCTCATTTTCAGCAACGGTCTTCTTCTTCTTACTTTCCCATCCCTTCTTCATCTTGCCTGAGAAGATAGCTTCACTGCCTTCCTCAGTGACAGTGACTCCAGCCATCTGCCTTGCCAAACTTTCCTACGAAGCAAGCAGGTTCTCAAGCTCCAGCAGAGATGGATGAGTAGCCCAGCCTTGAATAGATGTCACAAAGGCAACATACTCCTTCTGCAAGACACAGATTATGTGCCTTTTCATCTTAGCCTCAGAGATAGGCTCATCAGGATCAAGCGCTGACAGCTCCGCACACAAGCTCTTTATCTTCAGGAAGAACTTTGAGATGGTCAGGCCTCCTTGAGTTGTCCTTGCCAACTCATTCTCTAGGAACTGAATTATAGCCACATTCTTCCTATTGAACAACTCATCAATGGTTATCCAAATATCAGCAGCAGACTCAAATCCAATGATATGATCAAACAATTCTGGTGACACGGCCCTCTTAAGAACAAACTCCGCCTTGGCATTTGTTTTTCTCCAGAGCCTCACCTGCTCAGCAGTACCAAACGCAGCAGTCACTTCATGTCTGTCGTCACCACCGACGAACTCCCATAGCTCCTCGCCCAGAAGGTAACTCTTCATGCACGACTTCCACTTCTTAAAGTTAGTCGGCGTCAAGAGTTCAATACCAAGACCTCTTGCATAGCTTACTTCCATTGCAAAAACCGTTGTTAAATCTTCCAGAAGCACAGAGCAACAAGACAGGTTGATCACCACTCAAGCAACTGAACCTCCCTCTGATACCATGTTAAATTTTCTCAAAGTGGTCAGCAGGATAGCCTAAAGCCAAATTAATATTCTCAGAACTACCCAGTTAACACCTTGATCATGCGGAAGCCCAAAGGCAAATTTCAGCAGGCTAGACCTCTTGCTCAGGCCGTATAGTCTGACCGGCCTATCCACCACCCACTTCCACTTCACAAATTTCAACAAATACAACTTTAAATAAAGTGATTTACTTAGTTAAATAATTAACATAAACTAAATAACAATCAATAGAATTAACACAGCACAACACATCAGCACACACAACACAATGCACACAGATCTATAGTGGTTCCCCAATTTATGGGTACATCCACTTCCCCCCTTTGTCTATCTAGCAATGAACTAGATTTGGTCAAACTCCTCTTTCATTTACTCAGATGTTTAGATCTTACACCTAAGAGCTCACCCACCTCCTACTACTCAGACTTCACATGTCTTACCATTCAGATCACCAAGATTCTACACCTCAATTTCTTCCCAAGAACTCTACCTCAGAATGAATCTTCACTCCTACTTCTCAGGCAACAAATGCCATACAACACAGAGAATTTTCATCTTCTCCTACCTCAGGCAATCCTAGCCCTACCTCAGCCTTTATAACACAGGCTTACAATAATAAGAGAAAAAATCTCCTAAACTCAGATCTACAGACAGATCTTACTAATTGAATATAACAGAGAAATGAATCAGAAAATGTCACCTAGTATAAGATTTGAGTAACTGCTTCTTGATCTGATCTTGATGATTGTGCTTCCTTTGATTCTGACAAGATAGATCTGACCAAACCCTTCTTACCTTTTCAAAGCTTCTTGAAGTAGAAATTAGGGTTGATCTAGGCTGGAGAGATGTTGTAGATGATTCTTGATCATACCTCTCTCCAATTTCTAAATTATAACTAGAGCTTCAAAGTTGTGTTGCTTCTTCTTTATTTATGGCTCTTCTTTTTTTTTTTCTCTCTCTCTATTTTATTTCTTCTAATGACTGCATCCATTTAAATAGGCTCTGACATGAGTAACCGGCTGATCCGGATAATAACTAACAGTTTTGACAGTTGTTAGTATCTCAGTCTTGATATCTATAATTAGGAAATAAGTCTGCTGAAGTGTTGAGAAATGGCTATGAATTGTGTTGACAGAAGTCCTGGGTGTCAACACAGCTCCTGTAGTGGTGTCGACACACTTCTGAATGTGTCGACAAAGCTCTTCAACTTGTCTCAACAAAACTTCTATGGAATGTGTTAACACAAGTCCTGTGTGTCAACACAGTTGTCTTCAGTCTCGTTACAGCTTGATTATAGTGTGTCGACACTATTCCTGAGTGTCGACACAGTTGTTTTTAGTCTCGACATAGCTTGAATAAAGTGTGTCGACACAATTGTCTTCAGTATAGTATAATGTATATAGCGTGTTGACCCTAGTCCTGAGTGTCGGCACAGTTGTCTTTAGTCTCGACACAGTGTGTCGACACAGTTGTCCTTAATGTCGACACAGCTTTTCTTTGTCTCCAAACAACTTGTTCAGTGTGTGTCGACACTAGTCCTGAGTGTCGACACATGGTACTTAGCTTTGTTAACTTGCACATATAAACTTAACATCTATCAAATACAATAATGTGTATATCATTGAGCTGAGAAGACTTCTTCAAATCAAGTACATTGAGACCAATGTACTCAACAACTAGTGTTATCACCTACGCTAGCTTCTGGATTTAATCTGAATAGGTGCTCTGGAAGATATTGTGATGTGTTAGCTTCCTATAGCAAATGCTAGCTCACTCAACGATTGTCGAGATGGATTCGTCGAGACGCTTGAGCTACTGCCAGGTGATAGTTGGGTACCGCACCACACTAGCATGAAAAATCAGAAAATAATCTTTTCGGAATATTACTCCGAATACGCGGGACAGCTGTCACATCAATGCGCATAGACCTACCGCTATGCGTTAGCCTGTTTTTTCAAAGACATATAAAAGGTGTTCGTTTTTCTCACTCCTTACAGACGAACGAATTGAGATAGATGGGGATTTTTTCTAGGGTTCAAGATCTGCCACTGAGCACCATTCTATCGTCTCCGTCAAAGGAAGAGATAGCCGCCTCCCTCCCGTTTGCGCATGAAGATCTTCGGCGAGCCAAGGACTATAACGACTACGGGGAGTTGAACGGTTGCAACCAAATGAAAATCGTTAGCACCGATCACGCATCGCTCAGTGGAGGAATCATCTAGAGGGAGACTCAATATTAAAACTTCTTTATAATTTTTATACTTTTCTCTTTTCTATGTGATTGTGGTAAGGAAAATCGACAGGTGAAGGTCGTTAGAATCCGAGGAGGATTCCGTGAGAAATCATCTCGAGGAACAGATGTCTAGATCAGGGGATCTAGCGGGGCTCTAAAACACTTCCTTGTGTTAAGTGAAGAGTTTGCTCGAAGACCTTTCTTGGAGGGAAAGGTAGAGAGCCAACTGGTCCGGGTACTGGGTCGATATAGAAACACAAAAGAGAATCTTCTTTCACCGTCGCTGATCTTCGGCGTCGCGAAGATCAAACATTTGTAATTGTAAAACACTTTTGATTTTTATTGAATAAAATTATTTGCGTTCTTATTTCTATATGTAACGTCCTAAGTGTTATTTGGTGGATATCTAAAGTGTGTGTATTTCTCCAAGGAGAAATTTGCCCAAGAAAATGAGGTTTGTGACCTACTGCTGCACACTAGCAAGCTAGCGCCCGTGGTAGCTTCAAGAACCAGTTTTCCTGGATCAAAATATTTCAAATTTTTAATTAGCACGTCTAACCTTATTTAACCACCCCCCCTGCAAACCTTTGCCACATGATCCAACAAGTGGTATCAGAGGAGGTTATTCCGAAAAACAGTTTCACAACCGGGAATAATGGTCAACCTTATTCTCGAATCGATTAGTGGGGATGAAAAATGGTATACTGAAAAATCACTAGCACCACCATTATTTATAGGTGAACACTATGAAGGATGGAAAGTATTGATGGAAAAATTTCTTATATTACTAGACATAGAAGTGTGGAACATAACTTGTATCAAGCCCCCAAACAACTTCACTAAGAACAACTGTCATATAAATGCTAAAACAATGATTAGTTTATTTTATGGGCTTGGTCAAGAAATTTTTAAAGTCATCTACACGCTTCCCACTGCCTATGATATATGGAAATTTCTTAAGTCTACTTATAGTTTTCTTTCTGCAAATAATGAGTCTGAACAATTTCTCCTGGATCCAAGTGAAGAACCAAACAGATACTTGCTCTTGGAGAAAGACATGGCAAACACATTACGGGGAAGGGAATATGAGATCTCAAAGTTGAATGAGGAGACACATGATGGAGTCAAAGAAACCCTATGCTCCAATATTGCCTCATCCAAACACATAGTAAGGCAGTCAAATTCCTTTTTCTCTTGTAATTCTATCTCTACATTGCGTGTGTTAAATAATTCTAAATGTAGAATTAAGAAGTTGATGAGTGTTAACTCAAAGTTACATTTAGAAAATAATAGATTGAAAGCAAATGGCAATATAGAATCTACTAGTGGTTTGCCTAGCTCTCTCACGTGCTCTTTAGATAACATTTTTAGACCTTATATACATTATAATGAATTAAAAAATACAAGATTCTTGAAAAAGAGCTTCGTTTGCAAAAGAACAAATCGATAAATTCTGTTTAGAAAACTCATCGTTGAGAAGTGATTGTGTTGGGTGCAAGAATTATAGTATTGAAATTAAAGAGATGGATAAGACGTTTGAGGAATACAGAAATAAGTATGAAACTCATATAAAATATGTAGTCTCCACTCTTAAAGATAGTACAATCGCGTACAACAAAGCTAGACATAATTTTAAAACTAAAAAACATGTTATAAAAGTCATTATGCTTAAGGAAATTATGATTAAGAACTCACAAAACCCAACTCCTATGTTTCACTCAAAACCTGAAATCATGTTAAATACGAACCATCATTTAAATACTGAGTCAATCAAAGGGAGTAGAAAACCTCAACCAAAAGCAAGTGAAATTCCTAACTATAGAAATCACCCTCACTTTGAAAAACAAATTACTCCCTACTTAAGAACAAACAAATGTAAATTTCCTTTAAACAACTACTACACTTTGAGTCCTTATGTTAAGGCAGAGAATTTTAACTTGGAGAACCATTTCAACAAATCTAAATCTCCAATACAATACTATTGAATTGAAGATCATCACATAAAGACTCGTAGAAATCACAATGGAAATTTGCAATATAAACATAAAATTAAACCGAAGTATGAATGGAGGCCCATAATTAAAAATAGTGGGCCTATTCTACTCGACAAGTCACATTCATCCTTACTACCCCGAGGTGTATCACGCAGAGTTTGGGTACCCAAGAGAACTGCCCCACAGGGTCGCACTTGGATACCTAAATCCCATATCCAATAACATCCATAATCTGTGTGAAGTAAGTTCTAAATGAACTACATTATATCTTACTTCATGATATGCTCACTAGTTTTAACTTTTTTTTCTTTTTTTATTTTGCAAGTATGTTTGTCTTATTGCTTGTTATGTTTTGTGTTCTACATTTTGAACCAGCACGATAGATGTATTCATAAAAAATAAGAAGAATGATAATACGGTTTATAGTCAATTTTATTAGGGTATTTTCAGGGTTTCAAAGCAAATCATGTCTTGTAAAGTGCTTATTTTGATTCACCTTTGTATATATTTTTGTCGCTAATGCGTTTTTTTGCTTTTTGCAGGTTTTCACGGCTTTCAGCCGAATTTTGCTGTGACACGCCCCCTGGTCACGCCCTACCCGGGCGTGTACCTAGGGCGTGTAACCCAGAGGAATGAAGCAATTGGTCTGAAACTGCATTCCGTGGAAACTTAGTGTACACGCCCTCTGTCACGCCCGTGTCACATCCGACATGGGCGTGTTCTAGAGGCGTGTCCCCAGGTTCCGAGGAATCGCCGCAACGCGCTCGTTTGTCCCGCTCCACCGTCACACCGAATGTGTCACGCCCCCGGGTCACGCCCGACCCGGGCGTGACATATGGGCGTGTACTTCAACAACCACACCCGTCAACTCCAGCAATTAATTTCAGCACAAAAAAGTCGCACCGACCGTTTCACGCCCCAGGTACACGCCCTACCAGGGCGTGTCAGGGGGCGTGACCCATCCCGAAAAAAGCTATAAATTGAGCCCTTCCCCAAGGGTTCAGGACCACGTTTTGGCTGAGAGGGGGAGTTTCTACCCCTTTGTTTAATGTTCCTTTTATGCTCTTTCTCTCTCGCTTTGTATTTTCCTTAATCCTAGTTTAGTTAAGCTTTTGTAATAGCATTTATTAATGCTTTAGTTGCTAATGATAGGGCCAGAATAGGATTTCAATTCCATGCACTTGTAATATCATTCAATTTCATGTTGTAAGCTCGCCTTAATTTTAATAAAAGTGCTCTTGTTTTCTTCTCTTTACTACTTTGTGTCTTTATGCTTTACTACTCATCCCCCCTCTTCCACCTCACTATGATTAACTAATCCTCCATGTACTCGATCTTGATGATCCGAGGTTTGAGTGATTAAGTTATGATGCTTTGAATCTTACCTTTCCTTTTTAGGGTTTAGCCTTGAATTACTCTTGATTTATCACGGGTTGGAGGTATATCATCGATATATACTCTCCACCTTTGCTTCATTCTGGACTAGCCGAGAGGCCAAAAGTTTGAAATGAGAACTCAAGAGTAAAGCGAGTTGTCCGCACCCCTTGAGAGAGGCAGTCGTTCAATTCTCCTGGATTGGAGTAAAATCCAATAGAGGGGTTCACAGCATAAAGCGGGTTTTAGGCCTTCGATTCGGACGAAAGTTCGGTCAGACCTTCCTAAACTCAGATGGGCATGACTTCGAGAGAAGCATGTTCTTGCTTTTAGAACCTCCGCGGTCAAGGTCTCTTGCCTTATTAATTCAAAAAGTTTATTATTGCATCTTTTGATCAACTTAAGCCGAGGTGATTCTCGATCGATTACTATCGCTTAATCATCATTTAGCTTTTCTCAAAATTACAAGTAAAACATTCTCACTTCTCTAATTTAGTAAGCAACCCCAAAACAACTTTTAATTGATAAGATAATAGTAACTCCTTGAAGTAGAAGTACTCAATTCGCCCCGGGTAATACGACCTTGATATTGAACTTAATATCCTATACTATATGCGACAAAGTATACTTGCCTTCATCAAATATAGAATTAGAGAACATCTCACAACTACACTTCCACCTACTCTTCCCTTAGCTTTGTCTTCTCCGCACATAACCCCTTCTCCGCTAAATAATTTTATATCATGTTTTTGGCGCCGTTGCCGGGGACTCATGTTTTGATATTTTGAAAAAAAGGATAGCTATTAATTTTATCGTTTTTCCTTTTCTCTCGCTCTCGTAATGGTTTTATCTCGTCCCCCCCTCTTTCTCTCTTTTTAAGTGTATGACCTGAGAAAGCTCATCGATTATTCCTTTTAATCCTGAGATAGAGCGCACCGCTTTGCGTCGCCTCCGTTCTCGTGACCAGGAATCGCATTTAGGCATCGAAGAGTCGATCGGGGACACTGCCACAGAAATGATGGATCCTAATCTGCCCAACACAAATGAGGCCTAACAAAGGACTATGTCCTATTATGCGAGGCCGAACCTGGAGGGTACACAATCAAGTATTGTTCGCCCCACAGTGGCGAACAATAACTTTGAGATCAAGTCCAGCATCATCCAAATGGTGCATCAGTCGGTAACTTTCGATGGTATCCCGGACGAGGATCCAAATTGTCACATTGCAAATTTTCTCGAAATCTGTGATACTTTTAAAATCAATGGAGTCTCAGATGACGCCATTCAATTACTTCTCTTCCCTTTCTCTTTGCGGTCAAAGGCCAAGCAGTGGCTGAGCTCTCTTCCTAGAGGGTCCATCACCACGTGGGCCGAGATGGCAGGGAAATTTCTTACCAAGTATTTCCCGCCTGCGAAGACCGCCAAATTGCGTACGGATATTGCATCCTTCATGCAAATAGACTCGGAGACTCTCTACAATACATGGGAGCGCTTCAAGGAGCTATTGCGAAGGTGCCCACAGCACGCGCTTCCAATTTGGCAACATGTGCAAATATTTTATAACGGCCTAAATTCCTTAACAAGGCAAATGATCGACGCAGCCGCTGGGGGAACACTAAATAACAAAACCCCAGAGGCCGCTCAGGAACTTTTTGAGGAAATGGCTATGAATTCATATCAATGGAATGCGCCCCGTGTGCGGGCTAACAAACCAGCGGGAGTCTTTAAAATTGACGCTACTTCGAATCTTGCCCTCCAAGTTGAGCGGTTAACAAAGCAAGTGGCGGAGATGACTGCTTCCTCTGCCACTCCTCCTTGGTTTAATAATTATAATAACGCTACTTTTACAGAAGAGCATGTTGACTTCATGGTAAATGCTCCTCGGCCCTCCTATAACCCGAACAACGCACCGTACAATAACACTTACAATGCGGGTTATAGGAGCCATCCGAATTTCTCATGGAGAAACCAAGGAAATGCTCAACGCCCCCATAACCCCCCTTATAATCATAGCCAGACATTTAATCTATCTCCCCCCTTAAATTTAAATCCACCTGGTTTCCAACCGCAACAGGAAAAGCCCTCTTCACTTGAAGAGGTCTTTGCCAAATACATTGCTACAAATGAAACGAATATCAGGAATATTGCCGGGTCCATCAAAAACTTGGAAAACCAAGTAGGACAGCTAGCCAAGATAATCTCCGATCGACAATAAGGAGCTTTGTCAGGCAATACCGAGCAAAATCCAAGAGAAAGTGCAAACTCCATTACCCTCCTCAGTGGAAAAGAAGTGGTTATACCAAGCGAACCTATGGTACCTCTCCCTTCTCCTCTCTCTCCTCCTGTTATTTTAGCGTCAAATTTGCCTACTACGCCTACGCCACATATGTCTAATCCAAAATTACCGTATCCGTCTAAACTTAAAAACGAACGCGCTGAAGAAAGTTACAGAAATGTTTTAGAAATTCTAACAAAAATTCATATAAACGTGTCGTTCTGCGAGGCTATCTCTCAAATGCCGAAATACGCGAAATATCTTAAGGAGCTCCTATCAAATAAGAAAAAGCTCGAGGATATTTCACATATTTCCTTAAATGCAGAATGCTCCGCGGTTGTGCTCAACAAATTACCCCGCAAAGCGAATGACCCGGGAAGGTTCTCCATCCCGTGCCTATTCGGTAATTCGTTGGTCAAACATGCGTTGGCAGACTTGGGAGCAAGCATAAATCTCATGCTCTTTTTGCTTTTTAAAAAATTAGGTCTAGGGTCTCCAAACCCCACTCGTATGAGCATACAGCTAGCCGATCATTCTGTGAAATATCCGATAGGGATTGTGGAGGATGTCTTGGTCAAGGTGGACAAATTCATCTTTCCGGTGGATTTTGTCATCCTAGACATCGAAGAGGATGCCGATGTACCCCTGATACTCGACTGCCCCTTCCTTGCCACCTCCCGCGCTATTATTGATGTTAGTGATGGAAAGCTCCTCCTTCGGGTTGGAGATGATGAAATCACTTTTAGCATTAATCCCTCCATGCGCAACACCTTAGAGCAAGATGATTCATGCTTTTATCTAGAGGAATTCTTCAAAAATGAATTTTTTGGGCCTTTTGAATTAGTTTCTTCATCATTTGATGAATCTCTTATCACTGAGCTCTTCTGCTTAGAGGAAGTCTCTCGCACTACCCTCCCCGAATCACTTCCCATGGACACCACAAAATTCAAAACCTCTTACGAGGAACCACCCATATTGGAGTTTAAGAAACTTCCCCCTCATCTGTAGTATCTTTTCCTCGAAAATGACTCTAAGCTACCGGTTATTATCTCCTCAGATCTGAGCAACTCAGAAATTTCTGAGTTGACTCTAGTTTTGCAAAATCACCGCCATGCAATTGCGTGGCAGTTATCCGATATTAAGGGGATTAGCCCATCATTCTGTACACACAAGATTTTCTTAGATAATAACTTTCGTAGTACTATCCAGCCCCAACGATGTTTAAATCCAAACATGAAGGATGTCGTGAAGGCTGAGGTTATTAAACTTCTAGATGCGAGAATTATCTATCCCATCTCCGATAGTACTTGGGTAAGCCCAGTACAGGTCGTGCCAAAGAAAGGCGGGGTCACGGTAGTGGCCAATGAAAATAATGAATTAATTCCAACCCGTACTATTACGGGTTGGCGGATGTGCATTGATTACCGCAAACTCAATGATGCCACCTAAAAAGAACACTTCCCGCTTCCCTTTATCGATAAAATTTTAGAACGACTTTCCGGTCACTCCTTCTACTGCTTTCTCGACGGTCTCTCGGGGTACCTCCAAATCCCTATTTCACCTGAAGACCAAGAGAAGACTACCTTTACCTGTCCATTTGGCACCTTCGCTTATAGACGGATGCCATTTGGTTTATGTAATGCCCCGGCTACATTTCAGCGATGTATGCTGGCGATATTCGATGAATTGGTAGAAGAAGTGATGGAGGTTTTTATGGTCGACTTCTCGGTGTTTGGTAGTTCTTTTGCGAATTGTTTAAAAAATCTCGAGCGCGTGTTGATTCGTTGTGAGGAAACTAACTTAGCCCTCAACTGGGAGAAATGCCATTTTATGGTCCGAGAGGGATTAGTCCTCGGCCATAAGATTTCAGGCAAGGGGATCGAGGTCAACCGGGCCAAGATCGAAATTATTGAAAAGCTCCCCCCTCCAACGAATATTAAAGCAAATCGTAGTTTTCTTGGGCACGCGGGATTTTATCGGCGTTTTATCCAAAAGTTTTCAAAAATAACGAAGCCAATAACCCATCTTCTCGAGAAAGAGTCACCTTTCAATTTTAACAACGATTGTCTTCTTGCTTTCAATTTAATAAAAGAAAAATTAGTAAACTCTCCCATTCTAGTTGCTCCGGATTGGTCGCTCCCTTTCGAAATCACGTGCGATGCTAGTGATACTGCGGTAGGCGCGGTCTTAGGTCAGTGGGTGGAAAAATTCTTCCACCCGATTTATTATGCAAGCAAGACACTCACGTCTGCACAGGCCACTACACCACCACCGATAAAGAGCTCCTAGCAATTGTTTTTGCCTTTGATAAGTTTAGGTCTTATATCACCCTCTCCAAAGTAATCGTTTTTACGGATCACTCAACTCTTCATTTTTTATTTAGCAAAGCGGACGCAAAGACCCGCCTTTTAGATGGATCCTCCTCTTGCAGGAGTTTGATTTAGAAATCCAGGACAAACGAGGGGCCGAAAATTTGGCGGCCGACCATTTATCTCGTTTAGAAAACCCTGCCAGCGAATTATTAGTGGAAGCCGACATTAACGATAAATTCCCTGAAGAGCGCCTCTTCCCTCTCGAAAATTCAAAAGATTATCTCGTGCCATGGTTCGCCGACTTTGCCAATTATTTAGTGGCTCGGGTCTTGCCAAAGGAATTCTCAAGTCAGAAAAAGAAGAAATTCTTTTCTGATTTAAAGAATTACTTTTGGGAAGACCCTTTTTTATTCAGAATCTGTGTGGATCAGGTAGTGCGGCGTTGCGTTTCGAGTGAAGAAGGAGTGCAAATTTTGGGACATTGCCATGAAGGACCAACAGGTGGTCATTATCAAGCGAACAGCACCGCAAGAAAGGTTCTGGAGGAGGGTTTCTATTGGCCCATGCTATTCAAGGATGCTCACACCCTAGTGAGTACTTGCGATAGTTGCCAGCGGGCAGGCAATATCTCACGGCGGGACGAGATGCCTCAAAAGTTTTTCCTTGAATGCAAAATCTTCGATCTTTGGGGAATCGACTTCATTGGCCCCCTTCCCCCCTCTTATCAAAATAAATACATTCTCGTAGCTGTCGACTATGTATCAAGGTGGACGGAAGCGCCCACCAACGATGCACGAGTCGTTGTAAAATTTCTAAAAAACTTATTCTCTCTATTTGGCACGCTACGCGCTATAATTAGTGACAGGGGAACCCATTTCTGCAATAGCCAGTTTGCCAAAATTTTGGCAAAATATGGAGTAACACACAAACTTTCCACAGCCTATCACCCCCAGACGAGCGGTCAAGTCGAGGTTGTTAATCGAGAATTGAAACGTATTTTAGAGAAAACCGTATCCTTAAACAGGAAGGATTGGGCACTAAAACTAGATGATGCACTATGGGCCTATCGAACGGCATATAAGACCGCCATCGGTTGCACGCCGTATCCCTTGGTTTATGGTAAGGCTTGCCACATTACAGTTGA
Organism: Platanthera guangdongensis; assembly: GCA_039583875.1. Classification (NCBI taxonomy): domain Eukaryota; kingdom Viridiplantae; phylum Streptophyta; class Magnoliopsida; order Asparagales; family Orchidaceae; genus Platanthera; species Platanthera guangdongensis. The sequence goes on from CM077165.1 coordinate 108,876,322, forward strand.
GTTAGAGCACCGTGCGTTTTGGGCCCTCAAAACATTAAATCTAGATCCAACCCTAACTGCCAAAAACTGTAAATTTCAGCTCAATGAACTCGACGAGTGGCGGGCGAACGCTTACGAGAGTAATAGGCTTTATAAAGAGCGAACAAAGTTCTACCATGACAAAATATTAAATTTCCTAAATCTTTTTCGCCGGGAGATCTCGTCCTTCTTTATAACTCTCGGCTTCGCCTCTTTCCAGGTAAACTAAAATCACGATGGCCCGGCCCCTTTATTGTCAAAGAGGCTTGGCCGTATGGGATGGTTCTCATTTCGCACCCGGATAAGGGTGAATTTAAGGTAAATGGTCAGCGATTAAAACTCTATTTGCCTAACGATTTACTTCCTACTGCGACAGAACAATTACTGCTATCGAACTCATGAACTATTTCGTTTCTCCTTCATTTGGACTGTAATAATTTAAGACTTCTTATTGTTGGACAATATTCTTTTGGTCGAGCTCAAATGACCTTTATAAACAAAGGGCGCTCTTGGGAGGCAACCCAAATCTTTTTTCTGTTTTCTTTATTTTACACTTTTTGCCCCGGACGGCTCCACAAGTTGCGGCTTCAAAAATCACTGCTGTCGATGCTGCTAAATCCATCACAAAGTCCAACAAAAGACCTTTCCTGACGATTCAAAGCCCAAGCATGGAGGAGCGACATCACTCAGCTTTCGCTGCAAACTAAAATCGGGGAAGTACCTATTTTTCAATTCTGTCTTTCATTTCTGTACTTTAAGTTTCTCTCGTTCTCCAACCTCCTTCTCCATTGCGGACAATGTAGATTTTAAGCTTGGGGGTGGACTTCCTCCTTTTTGCCTTTTGTAAATATCTTTTACTTTTCCAAAAAAAACTATATAGCTGCATTTTGGTATTTCAATAGTACCCCATGTTTTTGTTTTGTTTTTCTCAAAACTTTTTATAAACAACGTAGTTAATTATAATTTCTCTAATCATTTTTTTAATCATATTTCACAAGTAAAATGTTGGCCATGCTGTGTTTCTAATTCACGGTAGCATGTTAAGGTGAAATATTTCTCTAAAACGCGCATTTCTATTATGGTTTTCCATTCTTTATTTTCTTTACTTTCCCTAAAATTCATCATCCATTATTTTCCTTTTCGTTTTTAGATAATTTTTGTAAGAACAACTTTTGAATCACGTAGTAGATATGAACGATCCAAGTCACATATTATTTTTATTTTCAAGATAATTTCATCAATCTTCTTTTATTATCTCGGAGTTGCTTTTTGAAATTTTTCAAATCTATGTTTTAAATAAATTTAAAAAGCGTGAAAATGATTTAGGCCGTTTTTGTTTACGTTTGAGCTTTCCTGCAAACCTAAAATCTTTTACCACTAGTTAGCCGCTTTTGAGCCTTTTTTTCAATTTCATTTGATAACTCCACATAGCATTTCATTTTCACCAAAGCCAAAATTCCTACCTATCTAATCATGCTAAATTTTTTTAGTTTCATTCAAAAATTTTTATAATCATGCTAGGAAATTTTGTGTTATCTTTGGAAAAATTATTGAAAAAAAGTGTACTCAAAAGCAATGTTTGATTTTATTTGGCCAATTCAACATGAAAGAAAAAACATTTTTATGGCCTTTGTTTTGAAAAAAAGAAAAAAAATGACGAGAAAAAAAATAAATAATAATAAAGAAGAAAAAGAAACAAAATATATATATTTTGTTTAAAATAAATTTTTTTTGAAACTCTTTGTTTTGGTTTAGTGTGATTTTAAGCCTCCATGTTTAACTTTGAATTTCACTCCTATTCATGATCCTAAACTAAACGTTTCGGTCCTATTAAGTCTTTTTGATTCACGCCTTTTTAAATCTTATTTACCAGCTACGAAAAGAAGAAAAGTAAATCAGTTTTAGTTCTGGATTTAAACTTAGATTTTTGTTATTTAATTGATATAATTATAATGCATTGCTTGGATATAGTAACAACTCAATACGTTCTTTTCATTTTTGTTGCCTTGCTTAAATCTATTTAAAGAGTCTCGTCAAAATTCTGGATGATTTATTTTCATTAAGTAAAGTTTATAAAAGTTAAACCATAACAAAATAATTGTTTTAGATTTACGTTTTACATTCTCCCTACTTGGAATTTCGTATAGTACTTGTGTAAGCATGATTAAAACCTTTTGAATTAGTCACTTTTTATGATTAGCTAGTTTTTATATCTTTGCTTGGGGACAAGCAAAACTTAAGCTTGGGGGAATTTGATAATACGGTTTATAGTCAATTTTATTATGGTATTTTCAGGGTTTCAAAGCAAATCATGTCTTGTAAAGTGCTTATTTTGATTCACCTTTGTATATATTTTTGTCGCTAATGCATTTTTTTGCTTTTTGCAGGTTTTCACGGCTTTCAGCAGAATTTTACTGTGACACGCCCCCGGGTCATGCCCTACCCGGGCGTGTACCTAGGGCGTGTAACCTAGAGGAATGAAGCAATTGGTCCGAAACTGCATTCCTTGGAAACTTAGTATACACGCCCTCTGTCACGCCCGTGTCACATCCGATACGGGCGTGTTCTAGAGGCGTGTCCCCAGGTTCCGAGGAATCGCCGCAACGCGCTCATTTTTCCCGCTCCACCGTCGCACCGAATGTGTCACGCCCCCGGGTCACGCCCGACCTGGGCATGACATATGGGCGTGTACTTCAACAACCACGCCCGTCAACTCCAGCAATTAATTTCAGCACGAAAAAGTCGCACCGACTGTGTCACGCCCCAAGTACACGCCCTACCAGGGCGTGTCAGGGGGCGTGACCCATCCCGAAAAAAAGCTATAAATTGAGCCCTTCCCCAAGGGTTCAGGACCACTTTTTCGCTGAGAGTGGGAGGTTTTGCCCCTTTGTTTAATGTTCCTTTTATGCTCTTTCTCTCTCGCTTTGTATTTTCCTTAATCCTAGTTTAGTTAAGCTTTTGTAATAGCTTTTATTAATGCTTTAGTTGCTAATGATAGGTCCAAAATAGGATTTCAATTCCATGCACTTGTAATATCGTTCAATTTCATGCTGTAAGCTCGCCTTAATTTTAATAAAAGTGCTCTTGTTTTCTACTCTTTACTACTTTGTGTCTTTATGCTTTACTACTCATCCCCCCTCTTCCACCTCACCATGATTAACTAATCCTCCATGTACTCGATCTTGATGATCCGAGGTTCGAGTGATTAAGTTATGATGCTTTGAATCTTATCTTTCCTTTTTAGATTTTATCCTTGAATTACTCTTAATTTATCACGGGTTGGAGGTATATCATCGATATATACTCTCCACCTTTGCTTCATTATGGACTAGCCGAGAGGCCAAAAGTTTGAAATGAGCACTCAAGAGTAAAGGGAGTTGTTCGCACCCCTCGAGAGATGCAGACGTTCAATTCTCCCGGATTGGAGGAAAATCCAATAGAGGGGTTCGCAGCATAAAGCGGGTTTTAGGCCTCCGATTCGGACGAAAGTTCGGTCAGACCTTCCTAAACTCAGATGGGCATGACTTCGAGAGAAGCATGTTCTTACTTTTAGAACCTCCGCGGTCAAGGTCTCTTGCCTTATTAATTGAAAAAGTTTATTATTGCATCTTTTGATCAACTTAAGCCGAGGTGATTCTCGATCGAGTACTATCGCTTAATCATCATTTAGCTTTTCTCAAAATTGCAAGTAAAACATTCTCACTTCTCTAATTTAGTAAGCAACCCCAAAATAACTTTTAATTGATAAGATAATAGTAACTCCTTGAAGTAGAAGTACTCAATTCGCCCCGGGTAATACGACCTTGATATTGAATTTAATATCCTATACTATATGCGACAAGGTACACTTGCCTTCATCGAATATAGAATCGGAGAACATCTCACAACTACACTTCCACCTTCTCCTCCCTTAACTTTGTCTTCTCCGCGCATAACCCCTTCTCCGCTAAATAATTTTATATCAAAGAACGATAAAGAATTATGATAAGCAGGGTGATAACACAAAGCTAATCAAAATTAATAAAACTAAATGCACAGTAGATATTACAAGTATTGTACCTATAGGAAATAGTGTTCAACCTGTTTTAATACAACATCAAAATATGAAAATATAAATAATCACATGACGTTACTCCTCAGAACAAGTCGGAGAAATGTTGAGCATGTTTGTCATCTTCTTAAGCATCTTTTTCATGACCTTCACCTCTTTAGCCGTCTGCCTAATCTCCCACCCTTGCTCCTCCACCATCATGTAGATATCCTTGCTGGTTTCCCAAATTGATTCTACACGGGGTAACGGAGGTTGTGCAGTAGGCGGTCGTGCTTGTGATGTAGTATGAATCTCACCTAATCTGTAGATTTGAGGGCAGCTATTAGTAGGTATGGCAACCAGTCGATGGTAGGGTACTTCTCCATGAGGATACTCTAGATCACTCCACCCAACAGTAGAGTGTTCAATCGCTAGAGGTCGGGAGATTTGAGCTGATATGTGTAGCACATCATCGATAGGATAAGGTCAGATATGCTGAAATGCCTTTCGGCTAGGATACCGAACGTTACCATAGAAAGCTGGGCTGTGATCGTCTTAGTGTCCTCAGCCTTGAACATCAAGGGGTGGCGCAACATGTCCTGGATGATGCAAGCATCCAACATGATTGTGTCCACGGTGGTTATGAGATCTCGATGCCCCTCCACACTATGTAGAACCTCGTTGATCTCTCTAGTCCCGCGTAGATATAAAGGATTCAACAATGTCAAGTCACTCCTGACCGAGGAATAAGACGTACTTCCATTCAAGATCCTCGTAGTGTATAGTGACAATCTCAGTACCAATACACGATTACACTCCTCCGTCCAACTATATGTGAGATGGATCCCTGAGGTTATTATAGAACTCACGAATAAGCACCGACAAAAAAGGATCACCGGTTGAAATTACAGAGAGAACTCCTAAATGATCCATGTAACTGTAAATGTGTGTATAATGGTCATCGATGTCGATGACCATCGACACACTTACGATGGACTCGTCTATTGCTGGGAATGTGGACGCGTGTACTCAAGATCACTTGGAGAAACTCCATCATGATGGTTGAGAGCTAGAATAAGCCATACTCTGCAAAACACAAAAAATCAACTCTTCAAAAGTCTGAGAAAAGAGTTTTTGGTGGCTACCGCGGTGCGGTAATCTTCTAGCATCGCGTGGTAGCATGACGGACTGGTCTTCCTCCCCTTCCGCCGGATCTTCCTCAAAATATTTTTTCCACAAATTTCACTTAAAACTTTAAGGGGAAGGAGATCCAAACTCATATAAGTTAGATCCGTGAAATCAAGTAAGATCCGTGGCGAAAAATCTCAAATCAAACTCAAAAACCGTTTGAAATCACTATGGATCATGCCGAAAATGACTAGAACTCCACAAAATATGCTTTTAATCTCATCACACATCAAAATGAAGAAAAAAGGGGAAGTGGTTTACCTAGATCTGGAGGCTCCAGAGGGGGGAAGTACTGTACTCGAAGGTGAGCAGATGGAAACGCAAGAATAAAGATTTGACCTGAACTAGAGCTTTTATAATTTCGAGCTACCATGTCACGGTACATGTACCGTAGGCGGTAGACAACTTTCGTACTGAGTTTCGCCAAGTTAGCGTTGTTATCCTCATTGCTTCTTAGTTAATACGCACAATAACACAAGATTCACTATGATGTGTCTCATAATAGTGGGGGTGTAGGTCTGTGTGCACTAGGAATGCTAGCTTGTAATTCACATCTTGTCCTTAACCGAGGAAGGGTTCCAGTAGATCCTTGTATGACGGTGGGGGGAAAGAGTGTTAGGTTGAGCGGGTCCTTGTGTGGGCATATGGGATTAACACCCCAAACTACGACACTTGTGCTGCTCCTCATGCCCATCTATCACTTAGTACGTGGCTAGAGTGATGACACATTGCTTGGGTCAATTGTGTCTTAAGCATTCTCATGGCTGTTCCTACATAGCACGAACGTTATTTCATGTCACATGGTCATTAGTCTCATGCATAATAATCTATCGTGTTGTCCTATTTATTTTTATATTTTTCTTCGTTTGTTTTGTTTGATTTGATTAATCATTTTTTTAAAATCAAAAACATTTCTTTTGTTTGATTTGCTTGCTTTATTTAATCATTTTCAAACAAAAAATTTAAAAAATAATTATAAAACCCAAAATATAGAAAACAACTGTGGATAGTTCATTCCTAGGACACATATGACTAGAACCTGGAGCATAATGATTACGTACAATGTTTGATTTAGGATTATTAGTCCATGTTAGCACTACTACTTATGTAATGATGCGTCGAATCTAAAGGTGCCTAACTACTGAGTGCAACTAGACATGATAGTGTTTGTTGAACATGCCTCTAGGTATGTGTGAGGATTTAGGTAGCGCAATGAATTTACACTATTCACACATCGTTAGATGAAGTACTCATGTTTAAAATCTATATGTACATGCTATAACTCGTGATATTGTGTCTGACACGTTAGAAATAACTTGAATAATCAATGTCACGATATACATGTGCTCATATAAAGGTTAGAACCTTGGGCCAAATCTCTAGTGATCATGTCTGTTATATACATGTTAAAGCGCATCTATCTATGTAAGTAGATTTCGATTGATTTGGGGTCCTTGAATTGAGTGCTAAAATCATGATAGTACGAAAAATAAATGAAAAAAATAACTATGCAGGCTATCAAATCATGTGTCAAGGATACCCCCCAAGCACTACTCACTCCTCCTGATAAATCTTTATGAGCATTGTGAGGATGAACACCTTGGTCAAAAGAATCATTTCGATCTTGTGGAAAGACTAAACCTTAATTTTAGAGCTCCTGTTCTAGTCCCAGTATGAAGTAGATAGAAACGTGACGTGATTTTTCACTCTATTTCTCTCGTGATAGCATAGTGAATTATTGTGATAGAATATGTACTAAAGTTTATTTCTACTTGATGTTTTCTCTTTGATGCTACAAGTTCATACGTCATTTCTCTATCTAACGCTTTCATGCATAAGAATTGGGCTGAAACTGTATTATATGTCTACAGCACATAGGCACTAGTACACGATTTCTGCTCTTGACTTTTACAATATCACAATATATTTAACTCTATGAATCTCTTAACATTGTACTCCAAATCATTGCGTGTTTAGTTTCACATCTGCTGTCCAATTCTCCTTACTCTACAAACTCATATAATTTGCTTTTGTGTACTCCGCTCGTATATTTGACCCATAAGCATCATACTCTCTGATTTATATTTGGTCACCCCTATTGTGTTTGCTTCTATATTTATTTTATAACATGCATTGTTTGATCTTTATCACGACTATTTTTCGACAGCATATTTTTTCGTACATGTGCATAGTTGCTTTTCGATATAGCACACCCTTTTTGATAATATCAAAAGGGGGAGAATAGATTTCTCATGAGTCATGAGCTAGGGAGATCACATGTAAGGGGGAGCTTGTTAGTCATGAGCTAGGGAGATCACATGTAGGGGGAGCTTGTTAGTCATGAGCTAGGGAGATCACATGTAGGGGGGCTTGTTGAACTGTGTGCATGTGGATAGGGGGAGAGAGTAAAGCACGTATATAGGGGTAGCGCGTTTGTAGGCGGAGTTATATGTAACCGGAAACTTGACTATTTAAACATTATCTCTTACCTGTGTTGTATCATTCATCTCAATTATTATATCACGTGAACGAGATTTGATATTATCAAAAGGGGGAGTTTGTTGGAGTCTACAGTTCACATTTCCTTAGCTTGATAATATCAATTCCTATGTTGTATTTAATCGCATCTTGTGTTTGGTATAGTGTGCAGGTTTACAGGTTCAAGCGAAGCGAAGAACTCCATTCTGTGACCTACCATCGCGCGCTAGTACTATCACCGAGAGCTAGCCTAACTTCAAACCAAATAAGCGATCTGGATCCTACCGCGTGGTGCTAGCGCTACTCCATGCGCTAGCTTCTGGATTTAACCTGAAAAGTCGCTCTGAAGCTACCGCACTACACTTGCTTACTACCGCGCAGCGCTAGCTCACTCAACGATCGTCGAGATGGATTCATCGAGATGCTTGAGCTATCGCCAGGCGATATCTGGGTACTACTCCACGCTAGCATGAAAAAGCAGAAAATAATCTTTTTGAATTATTTTTCCAAATACGCGGGATAGCTATCACGTCAACGCTATAGACCTACCGACGGGCGCTAGCCTTACCGCCAGTGGCAGCCTATTTTTTCAAAGACGTATACAAGGTGTTAGTTTTTCTCATTCCTTACATACGGACAAATTGAGATAGACATGGATTCTTCCTAGGGTTTGGGAGCCGCCTTTGAGCATCATTTTGTCATCTCCGTCAAAGGAAGAGAGAGTCACCTCCCTCCCGTTCACGCACAAAGATCTCTGGCGAGCCAAGGACTACAATGACTATGAGGAGTTGAACGGTTGCAACCAAATGAAGATCGTTAGCACCAGTCATGCATCGCTCATTGGAGGAATCATCTTGAGGGAGATTCAATCTTAAAACTTCTTTATACATTTTGTACTTTTCTCTTTTTTGTGTGATTGTGGTGAGGAAAATCGACCGGTGAAGGTCGTCAGAATTCGGGGAGGATTCCATGAGAAATCGTCCCTTAGAAGGGACTTCAAGATCGGGGGATATAGTAGGGCTCTAAGATAATTCCTTGCGTGAAAGTGAAGAGCCGGCTCAAAGTCCTTTCTTGGAGGGAAAGGGAGATAGCCAACCGATCCGGGTAGTGGGTGTAACATCCTTCTTGCAATTAGTCCCGTCTACTTAGGTTGGGTTAGGACATGTGGTGGGGCATGGGTTTAGCCTAGGTTTGAACCATGGGATTAGGGTTTAGCCACATGGGGCCCACAATAGGGCCCAAGGTAGTCTAAGTCAAACCAGCCCCAAATTGGGGTCCTAGCCACACATTGATTCCATCACTGCATCCCCAACCCTAACATCAACCTAAGGGAACCATAAGCCATGTCACAAGTTCACCAATTGACTAGAGTTGATCCAAGTCAACCCTTGTCTTAATTTGGTCAAACTCACACCTAAAGGCCCAAATAGTCCAAGTGGGGCACCACCATAGCCCAACCTAAGTTGGGTGGTGTCCTAGGGTCCATGACCTTCAGGTGGGCTCAGCCCACTCACCAAGTTGACCAAGTCAACCATAAAAGTCAACAAAGTCAACATGAGGCCTAAAGGAAGAAAGAGTGAACCAAGCCCACTCCCAAAGGGCAAAGTCCACTAACCATGGCCCATGACCAGCCCAAGTGATCAAAGACAGCTCCTACCCCTCGGAATTAGGAGAGGGAACACATGCATGGGGGTAAAATTGGAATTTTGGGGGAAACGAAGAGAGAGAAGAGAAGGAGGAAGGGAATGGTGGCCATGTTGCCCTCCTTCTCTCAGCCCAAGCAGCTGGCTGAGGTTCTCGGAGATATTCCTGCAAGGTGGAGGGATTGGGGACATCTGGTGGCCAGGAGGTGTTTCCAAAGTTTGGTCGGCGACCCCTATAACTCCAACTCCTCTCACAGCCACTCTTAGCTAAAAGGAAGCCCACCATCACCTCCAGTGAGCTAAGGCGAGTGGAAATCGACATCTGGAACAAGGAATTTGCTGGAGAAACCAGGAAGCGAGAAGGAGTCGCCGGAGCAAGCTCGGTCATGGCTCACTACTGCCAAACTCACCGCCAAGCCTCAATTCGGGTTCGTTTCACCTCACCTCTCACTGTACTAGAATCTTAGATCGACTAGGAGAGACATCGGGCTCAATTGAGCCCGATACCATGTGAGCAGAGAGCAAAAATCCGAGCTTTTTCTTCTTGCTCGGGATCGCTGGAGGAGCCTCCTCCGGCAGCCTCACCGCCGGGAAACGTCAGCCACCACCTCAACGAAGGTGGTGGCTATAATCGACGGCAGTGGTGCCGGCCCAAGTGGCCGAAAATGGGAAATTTAGTTGATCCAGGTCGGGCTCATCCCAGCCGTTGGCTGGAGGTAGGGGATGAACGGATGTCGTCCGTTTCATTTCATTTAATTGATGAATTAATTGATGATGAACAGTATCCTATATGTCACATTATTACAGTAATCTTGCATGATTAATTTAGCCTACTTAGAGGCATTTTCAGAGATGGTAGCTAAAATTAAATTGGTATCCCTAGGTCTTATCTTTCATTTTCCACGATAAAACCTAGATTTGGGACAGTTGATCTCCCTGTAGGGCCATTCTACTAGGACTGGTCCTAGGCTAGGGCAGAAATTTAATTGAATGCCCATGCCAAACTATCAGTCCACATGACCCAAAATTTCGTGTATGTGCTTGATTAGGTCAAACTTAAACACTGTAAAAATATGATAATTTTTGAAAGAAATTTTCATGTAGTTTTTGTGAAAATACATATAATTAAATTAATTGAATATTTGGAGAAATACACCTCCAAATGGGCCCAAATTTTGGTGACATGTACATTGGGGCAGTATATAACCATGATAAAATTTTCAGCCTCTTTGGGCCCATGCATTTTCGGTAAACCCACTTGCATGTGCTTGGTGTATATAGGCTTGGGGTGGCTTTAGCAAAAATCTATATAATGGGGACTTAGCCCATTTGGGACATGAAAAGTCTATGAAATCTTGGTCAGAGGATTATTAGGGAGAAATATACCTTCAACAGGAGTAATGGGATTTTTGGGTATCAAAAATCCCATTATTTGAAATTTTTGGATTATTAGGCCATTTAAGAATTAAAATTTGAAAATAGGGTTATTGATGATTAAAATTCTCAAATTTTGTAAAGAACTCAAGGGAGTCATATTTAACCCCTGGAAAATTTTATGGGTCTGTTAGATGATTATATTTTGGAATTTTGTAGAATTTACAATTTTGCCCTTTATGGAAATTATTTTAAAAATGATGAAAATTACAGTAGACATATTATGAAAAAAACTTCCAATGCTTTTATTATGTGCTTGTGACCTTGTGTAAGTTTCTTAGTATTTTTGAATGCATTTATATATTTAAAATCCCATAAATGGCATTTTTGTTATATTTGACATTTGAGTTTTCGTGAACCAAATTATTGTCCAGGGCTATGACATTTTGTGTTTGGTATTATTTCAGCAATTTACATATGCAGTAATTTTCCTGGAATTTTTATAAACATATTTAATGTACTTCATTTGTAAAGTGGCAAATGCATGGATTTATCTTTAAATAAAATTTAAATGGAAATATAATGGAAAAATTACAATTCTTGGAAACCAGTCATAATTAGCTTAGATGATCATCAAGAAAATTTATTATACCATGGGGATCATTTGATATAGTACTTCTTGTATAAAGAGACATAGGCCACTTATTTAAAAGATTTAATTTAGGGCCATATGATTTTTGTAAAATAGTGAAAATTCCACATAATCAATATCACATATCATACCATCCCATGAAAAATGGTTAGGGTCACTTTGGCCAAGAAATTGTAAGACGTACTTTATGGGTGGTAGTAGGTCATCGGTTGCGCCTAGCTCAGATAGTATATATTAATAGAACCGCAGGGGGATAAGAATAAACATTCAGATGGTAATTATTTTTGGAGAATAAACCCTGGTTGGTATACTATAGGTCATTTCTTAGTCACAAGCGATGGAGCGCAAGTCCTAGGATAATAATTACAACAAAGGCTGGTGGAAGACTGTCGCCCTTCTATTAACATCTTAAGTCACTAGGATCACTCCAGAGTAACATTGAGAGCGGAATATGAACAAGGGGTAGACACTAATAAGAGTAAATATCCTTGAGAAAGGGAGCTTTGGGATTCAGCCCATCGTAGTTCTTAGTGCCCTCGAGAGCCCTTCACCGGGCATGCCATGGATAGTCCTTGGATTAACCCTAAACTATTAGATGTAACTAATACTAGACAAGAGTAGTCTAATAGGTTAAGGCATTGTGGTTCATTCTCACCCGTGATGGGTTTGAGGGATATGAATAAACGCACAAATGTGCATTCTCACCCTGGAGGGTTGGAGGGATTCAGAACTAATGCACTGATGTGCAATCTCACCCGTGATGGGTTGGAGGGTTTCAGGACGGTTTGGTCATGCGAGCTGGAGGCTCGGATTGGAATATCTTGCATGTGAATAAACTTGTGGCGGGTCATGCGGTACTGGGCCAATCGTCACACCGATGACAGTACGGTGGCTCTGGCGAGGTGTGATGGTTTGAGGGGCCAGTGGGTTGTTTTACGCTGCGGTCTAGAGGACGATACCCAAAAACACACACTCGACCACAAAGACTGGTGGGTAGCCAGCAAATAGTACACAGAGACTCTAGAGTGCACCTAGGATGTGTATATAGGCGTATGGGAGGTCTAGGCATGGTAGTGTGATACCTGCCTAGGAGTGGAGATGCCCGCTCCACTACTGCCGTAGCCACAATGGTGGTACCAGAGAGTGATGCTAGCTCCACAAAGTGGAAACTAAAGGTCTGTGATCACAGAGTCGTGTGTATGAATTGCACTTATATGAACCATAAAACGCATGCATATCATACATTCATAACTAGGTCATACGCACCATGGATGCTTATCATATAAATTAGTATGTGCACTTTTATATGATAAGTTATATTTCTGGAAACCTTAACTTATATGTTTGTATGGGCATTCATATAAGTTAAGGTACTTCTATGATGATAGTAGTAGCTTATTATACTTGCTGTCTTACTTAGCTTTCCTACAGTACTTGTTTTCTTACTGTACTTTACTTGTTTCTGTTCAGCTCTCTTACTTATCTTGCATTATATATATAGAACTGCTAGAGTAGAAATATTTATTACATATGTACTCTTAGTATAACTCCACTGTCACCTGCTTCCCTTTGTTACACCCCTTGTTTTCCTCCGCTTCGTCCTCCCGCCCGGTGCCTAGGAGTTGCGGGGCGAGGTGCGGAGGAAACGACTTAGACTTTTTGACTAACGGTCGTTCTGACCAATCATTTTAGTAGCTCGAGGAGATGGAGCACTAGCAGAATGAGGTGTCAGGATGTGAGTTGCTGATACCACCACCACCTACTACTACTACTGCAGCCCATCGTCAGGTGGGACGAGTTCTCTGAGGATAGTGTAGCTTTCACTTGTTGTTATTTATGAGAGAGATATTTGACATGATGTACTGGGCATAAGCCCCTTTTCTCTATTTTTATATATCTCATTATGGACCGATGTACTCATATTCATTATGTGATGGTACTGTGACTTGTGGACTAGTGTTTGCTTTATACAGCTTTACTTCTTGCTCTCTTTTGGCCGAACAGGATATATGATCGTACTAGTCGGCAAGATCGGCGTGTTGCGGTGTCGACTAACCCGCGTGTTAGTGCCACCGTAAGACGGCGGTTCTGGACATAAGACCAGGTCAACTCCATGGTAAGGGGGAGGGGTCTTACAGTGGGTCGGTATAGAAAACCAAAAGAGATTCTTCTTTCAGCGCCTCCGATCTCCGACGTCACGGAGATCGAACATTTGTAATTGTAAAACACCTTTAATTCTAATTGAATAGAATTATTTGTGTTCTTATTTCTGTGTGTAATATACTAAGCGTTATCTGGTGGATCTCTTAAGGGTGCGTATTTCTCCAAGGAGAAATTAGCCCAGGAAAACGAGGTCTATGACCTACCGCCGTGCACTAGCAAGCTAGCATGGTAGCTTCCAGATCCAGCTTTCCTGGATAAAAATATTTCGAATTTTTAATTAACACGTCAATCCTTACTCACCCCCCCCCCCTCTAAGGTTGGCCACATGATCCAACACCTTAGTGGTCCTGAAAGAATAAAACCAAAAATACCTTCATCCATTGAATTCATATACAATTTTATTTTGGCATTCCGGAGTATAAACTTTTCCAAGATACACACTAGTGGTATCTTTTGATAATATATTTATTTGATCAACCTCGCTCTGATACCAATTGAAAGTGTGAATAGTTGAGTAAATCCTTAGAGAATTCTCTACTTGAGGGTGAATAAATATTTAAGATATATTTTTAAAACAAGTTACTAAATTTAACTTAGCACAATTTTTGCATCCGCAAAAAGTCACCCAGAAAATATATGCAGAAAATTAAAACACAACATAATAACCACAACACAGAAAAGCACAGCTCAGAAGACTCCAAAACTATAGTGGTTCCACAAAATTTGGATGCATCCACTCTTCTACCACTATTATATGAATGCATTATCTCATTGTCTAAGTTTTTTAATAATAAGACTCATAGAACCAACAACTAGATCTTTTGGTAAGGAGATCTTGAACCAACAGTAGATCTTTTGGTAAGGTGATCTTGAACTAAGGATTTAGTCTTTTGATAAGGAAAATGTTGTGCCTTAGAAGTGAAGTAGTAGAAGAACTCTTTAAGTGATTCTCGCTTGTTCTAGTGAATGCCAGATAGGTGAGAGGGGTCCCTAACAATCTGACAATTCATTATTGATGGGTTCGCCTCCAATTTATAGGGATTCCAGGCTACGAATAATAGTTAGAATTCCCACTTCTCCAATTAATAAAGTGCGGAGTTATCAGACAAAATTGTTATACGCGTGAAATATGCACCTGATCTATGCAATAATAATTGTGTGTGAGATCCCAACTACCGCACGAGTTCCCAAACATTTGATGCCTCCCTTAGCCACCCGACTGCCTCGGTCAGCTGCTGTGAGGCTGGCCCCCGTGAGACTGACCACCCCCTTGGACGTCGGGTGCTCGTACGATCGTGGGATCGACCGACCTCCAAGGGCTAGTCGTTCCCTTGGTCACCCGGTGCTCGGGCTGTCGAAAGCTTAGTCGGGCTCCAAGGGACGCCCCTCCCCCCGACCATCCGACATTCAGGCGGCCAAAGGCTCTGCCGCCGACCAAGGTTCTGTCGCCCCCTTGGCCGCCCAACATTTGGGCGACCGAAGGCTCAGCTGGCCTCCCCCTTTGTCGTTCGACGTTCAGGCAGCCGAAGGCTTGGCCGGCCTCCAACTATTAGTCATCGTCGTTGGCCGCCCGACACTCGGGAATCCTGGGGCTTGGATGGCCTCCAAGAGCCGGACGACCCACTTGGTCGACCAGCACTCGAGCGGTCGAGGGCTCGACCGGCCTCTAATGGTCCGCCGACCCCCTGGTCGCTTGGCGTATAGGCGGCCAAGGGCTCGACCAACCTACAAGGGCCGGTTGCGCCCTTGGCCGCCCGATGTGAGGGTGGTTGTGGGACTTTGGTCGGTCGTAGACTTGGCCGCCGACCTCGCCCGACTGATAGGATCGTCAGCCTCCTATTTCCCCGAGCAGTCTTTTTCTCGACCTGATGGTAGGGTCGTCATTTATCTAAAATTGGCAATTCGCGTGTCTAAATCTGAGCATGCATATTCATCTGTCTGATGGTTAAAGAGTAAAATAACCGGTTCTCCCTTTCAAAAAAACTATAAATAGAACCCAGACCCACTTCATTTTCATTTTTTTCCTCTTCGGATTTCCTCAACGTCCTTGCTTTTATCTTACCTATTCCTGCAGGTTTGCCACCGGAACTTCTCCTAATCCCTCATCTCGTATCGCAAGCCTTCTCAGTAGTTGTATTCTAAATGCAAGAAAGATCCTGTGAACACCCCCCAAGTTCGCACGCTCCCCTCTGCATAAATAAGCAAGACCATATGTTTTAGAGTGGGCTTCGGCATGCTCTGAAAACCTTCCCCTTCACTCATCTCTGATTATAACGAGGAGAGGCATGTTTCCCTCGCCTTTTTCCAAAACCCTGTAAAAGAACACTATTTAGTGGATGTTTGGTCGACAAAAAATTGACCTCGTGGTTTTTCATTCAGAGTACAGGTTTTCCAAGATAAAAAGACTCTTCTCTATTCTATGAATTTCTGATTATTAGCGCTCTCGACCGTTTAGCAGGCTAAGACAGTTCAACAAGCCTGGTCTACCAAGAGCCTCGAGCTGCCACAGTAGTTTTGCGCCATGTGTGGAAATAGGGTTCCATGGAGATTCAAAGACTCAAAGAATATCACTCACTGAGCATGGGAATAAATGTCAATACAAAGCACTTGCACAACCTATGGGTCAGCCCATAGCGGCCGCGCTAATTCAAGACCATTGCTTTCTTTCATTATTGCCCCTCGGGCGGAAGAGACAGAAAATGCACCCATAACCTTTCTGACAGGGCGTGTTGCCCAAATAGAGGATCAGAGTCGAGATGTTGGCCCTACTGAGGAACTAGGGAACAATTCATACCCCTATGACGCCTCCTCCTCCAGAAAGTTTGCCCCCACCACTAGTCTGTAATCCAGTAGTTGATCAGGATGAGGACACCGAGTCCTCGCAAGAAGCAAGTATAGCACACCCTGCCCTCCAGGCTAGGGCCGCCAAAACTGTCCCGCATTATCAGTGCCAACGAGCGGGTTCCCCTGAAAACCCGACATGAGGAATGACCGGGGAAGAGATTAGGGAATGGATTGAAGAAAAGTATGGACAGGTCAGCCACCAAGCCCTGTACATTCACTACCCTGTGAGAAATGGGTCATCGTTGGCACTAGAGGTCTTTGCACACCCGGTCACAATAGGATTCAATCTTCAAAGTATCAAGACTTACGATGGAATCGAAAACCCCCCGAGCACATGAACCACTTCACCTTAATCCTTCAAATGTACAACGCACCTGACCAGCTACTCTACCAAGAGTTTCCAGCTACGTTGAAGGGTCAGGGAAGAACATGGTTCCATTTACTTCGAGAAGGAATGGTCTGAAACTTCGCTCAGCTAATCTAGCAGTTTTTGGACCAGTTTATCACCAATAGCATGATCGATAAGGACCCGACGCATCTCTCCAGGATCCGTCAGAATGAGGGGAAACCATTAAAGCATTCTTTCACTGGTTCACAACAGAGGTAAGGTAGAGCCCTAGGGTGTACCCTGAATTTCTTCAAGTAGTCTTCCTGGGGAGACTCTAACCTGGAGGGTTCTATTCAGCCCTTATGAGAGAAACAGTCCTAAGCTATCTGAATCTAGTGCACAGGGTTGAGGCTCTGATGCAACTAATGAAGCAATAAAATTGCATCTTTCCTATGTCTAACCCATGACCATCCTTGAACTTTTTCTTGTACTTGGAATAGAAGTACACCCCAATAGAGAGATTACACATGAGTCAACACATTGGCCTACACAGTGAGGAATTACATTCTATAGTCATGTGTTTACTAATCCATTGTAACCTGACATTGGTGTGTACTTGGCATTGTAGACCTACAAGTACATAACTAAAATAATGGCATCAAATACAATCTCAATTCAACTTATCTTGATTGGACCCTTCTTCAAATTAGAATTATTGTGGATGCAATACCCAACAATCGTCGATAGTTTGAAGGAGGGATAAAGAGGAAGAGAGAGGAACCAACACTAAAGTGCTAGGAGGAGCACAAAGCAAGCCTTTGCCAGCAAGAGCGACGGAGGGACCAATCCCCCAACCATATCAAGAATACACGCTCAATACCTCACGTACAAATGTACTTTATGACATCAAAGATGATCCAACATTATGCATATCGCAGGAGGTCCCTGTGGGCAAGGGGGATCATGCGAAATACTGCAAGTTCAATAGAGGAACATACCACACCATCGAGGAGTGTGTCATGTTAAAATATGAGATCAAGCGACTCACTTATCAAGGTGTGCTTGGGAGATTCCTACATGACCAGACAAGAAACCAGTTGGCCTAGTAGAGAAGGGAGCAGCCACCTATGTACCAAGAAGCGCATGTAGGGGGAGGGCAGGTAGGTTTTGGGGACAATCGAGACCATCGTTGTCTCTCTGTTCGTCATCATAAACTCAATCGCCCAGAACAAGGAAAACCAGAGCACACTGACGAAAGAGAGAATCAATTTTGAGGACAAGGACTTAAAAGGATTACTCATACCCCCACCAAGACCCACTAGTTATCACTATAAAAATCAAAGACTCGAGCTATCATGTTAAGCAGATACTAGTAGATAATGGTAACTAGGTCAATGTTCTGTTCATGCTGGATATCCATGGAATGCAAATCTCAAAGGAAAGGCTTTAACCGGCTGCATGTACAATCTATGTATTTAACGTAGGGCCAATTCCGGTCATAGGAACGATCACACTCTTGATCACTTTGGGAGAGTTCCGGAGGCAGGCGACACACCAGATCCAATTCGTTGTGGTTGACAAGAATCGTCATACAATGTGATCTTTGGTCGTCCTCTCCAAACAATATTTGAAGCCATTCCTTCCATTGCCCATCTCGCCATGAAGTTCTTCATGCTAGTAGGAATAGGAGTTGCTTGGGGAAACCAAGAGGCAACTCGAACATGCTACATATAATAAATGCACATCGGGCAAAAAGCAGCCTTGTATACCAACACAGCTGCAAGTGTGTGCTTGTGCATAGACATTACTATTTTCTTTAAATGACGGATGTTATATTTTCTTCTAACACTGTTATTCCATGAGTAAATTGGGGACAAGCCCACAGAACCATACACAATAAGAGTCTAATAGTACAAGAGTTCACCCCTTGATGTTATTTTCTGAGATGGGCCCACACGAACTCCCCACGGTCATGGACTGAAGTGTTGGTGCAACCATAGTGATCTGGAAGTGATCAAGCATGTAGCCTCACTGCCAACTCAGTATGAGCTCATCAGGGTCGCACATAAGATTGTGGGGAAATTGCGAGTTTGGATCTGTATGGTGTAGCCCATATGATGGGCAAAAGGGACTGAAATATTCTAAGGGAAAAACATTGATAACATTGAGTTAACTCAGTGCCTTGGCATAGTTGTCAAACTCAGTTCGACAAAGTTGGCCTCTATCATAGATTCGTTGAACTCCATTCGATGAATTGGACTTCGCGCAAATTTGTTGAAGTCCATTCGACGAATTGGTCTTGGCGCAGATTTGTCAAACTCCGTTCGACGAATTGGCCCTTACTACTGATTCGTCGAACTCCGTCCGACAGTTTTGACCTTTGGGAAAAATTCGTCGAACGTTGTATCTGGACTTTGGCGTTGAGTGTGTCGAGTTCACTCAATGCCATGGCACAGAGATGCATTGACGATGTTGAGTCCATTCAACGCCTTTGTCGATTCAAGTGTTGTTTTGACTGGAGGTTGGCGTTGACTTTGTCGTATATCCTATAGATATTCGACCATTTGTCTAGACAAACTGTTGTCTGGCCGAAAGTCTTTTGTCTAAGTCCTAGGTCTGCGATTAGCGACGGGCCGATTTGTTTATTCCCTTTGGGTATAAATAGGAAGTTTTAGGGTTTGAAAAATATGTGATCATTCTTCTGTCTGAGCACACGAGCCGTACTGTGCGAAAAGACCGATAACCCTAAAAGCCCGAAGGAAATAGTTCTGTCTTTCTCTTCGCCGATCTCGATCCCGATCCCGATGGGTGTCGTCGACGCCTTTCCTATAACAAATCTAATAGTCTGTGGAGACGCTAAGTGTCCTCTCCTGGCATAGAACTTGTGCGACAAGTTGCTACGAGTTCTCCTGATTGTGTGGATTACTGTAGAGTCGTGGATATACTTTTTGCGCTCAAGACTCTAGCTGCTGAGTGACCGGCCCAATTCTTATGGTGCATCTAGGTTGAGTTTAGACTCAATCCCTCAAAAGTAATTTTATTACAGCATTATTTACTTCTTGATTCATGAATATTGTCAGATCCGAACTTATTTGGGTTTTACTTATTCTTATTTCTGCTGCATGCACAAGTGTTGTGCCATCCATATAAAACCCAACAGTGGTATTAGAGGGAGGTTGTCGGCAATATTCATTGTTTTAGAAGTTGTTAAATCCATGGCATGTAGATTTGGAGATTTAGAAGTGTTCCAAATGCCCAAATCTAGTCTTGGACCTTTCCAAGAATGCATGTGATTTCTTTGAAGTTTACACCTTAACAGTAACTGTCACTTTGTTGGTTTATGAAACTAAGCATGTGTTAGATTTTGAATCCCACATGAAGTGACGAGCTTGTCTACTATGTAAGTGGAGTTGGTGTTGCTCTTGTCCAATGCATGTAGGTCTGAAAATTTAGAAATGTTCTAGATGTTCAGACTTAGCCCAATTCATCAAGTGTTGACGATTCTTGTGCACTTCTGGGATGCATTTGGATTATGCTTGTTGTATTTTATTATGCTTGATGTGCACATTGGTTAAGTTGTAACCATGATTAAAGAGCTAATCAACTATCTAAAATCCCTTAAGCAATATTAAGTATTAGGATGCCTTCCGATGGATGATAATATTCCTGCCTCGATCGATGAAGTGTGGGCTTGCTAAAGCAAGGTGCATTAATCTATCTTGGTGAGGGTGCGAGCGGATAATTATGATATCTTACTACCAACATCAGGTCTAGCTTAACTGGGTTACCTCAAAGGTTGAGTGTCCAGAGACATGGGGTTGACATGCACCATATGAAAGATGCGAATAAAGAGTTATTCACCAGCCATACAAGAATTACATAGTGATGCAATTGGGAAGCGTTACCTACCTAAATAGTTGCATTGTGAGAGAAAATCCAAACCTGACTCATAGTGTTATTGAAATATGTTTCTTGTCCACTAAGAGGGTTACTCACCAAACTCTTCGAATTGATATCGAGGGTTATCAGTTTGATAAAAATAGTGGGAGCTTTTGATTAAAGTCCTAATTGAAAGATAAATTGTATTTTGAAATGTGGTACTAATTTGCTTTGTGTGTATTCTTGTAGAATTTCCATGGCAAGTTGTTCACACTCCACCCTATCCCTCAGAGTGATCCTTAAGAAGGAGAAGCTGAGTGGTACAAATTATTTGGAGTGGTACAGGAACCTGAGAATTGTTCTCAGGCAAGAGCGCAAGCTCTATGTTTTGCAAAAGGAGTCCCCTAATGAGCCTGTCGTGAATGCACCCCGTGCTAATAAAGATGCTTATAAGAAGTATCTCGACGACTCCTTGGACGTCGAATGTCTCATGTTAGCGACCTTAAAATCTGAGCTTCAGAAGCAACATGAAAACATGGGTTGCAAGGACATTGACGAGCATCTCAAGAAAATGTTTCAAGGGCAAGCTCGTCAAGAGAGATTCGACGTCACAAAGGCGTTGTTCCAGTGTAAGATGGGAGCTCAGGACCTAGTAGGGACTCACGTACTCAAGATGATTGGGTATATCGAGAACCTTGAAAGACTAGGGTTCCCACTGGGCCAAGAGTTGGCCACAGACCTGGTCCTGCAATTGTTGTCGGACAGTTATGAGCAGTTCGTCTTGAACTATAACATGAATGAAATAGACAAGATAATGTTCGAGCTCCTAGGCATGTTATGAACTGCCGAGATAAACATGAAGAAGGCCAAGCCTGCTGGCCCCATATTGATGGTGCATAAAGGAAAGGGTAAGGCCAAGGGCTTCAGAAGATAAAGGTGGGACCTAAGTCTGGATTAGAGCCCAAGTCTTCTACACTGAAAAGGAAAGGCTCGGGGAAGGAAGAAAAGTGCCACCACTGTGGCAAGGCTGGTCATTGGAGGAGGAATTGTCCTTCGTACATTGAGGGTCTGCAAAAGATAAGAGGAGGTATGACCTACACTTCAGGTATATATGTTATAGAGATAAACCTTTCTTCTCATTCATCTTGGGTATTGGATACCGGATGTGGTTCTCATATTTGTATAAATGTTCAGGAAATGGAAAGGAGAAGAATGTTGAGTAAAGGAGAGGTGGACCTGCGCGTTGGCAATGGAGCAAGAGTTGTTGTTGTTGTTGTGAGGTTTTATCATTTTCTTTGCCCAGTGGGCTTGTAATAGAACTAGATAATTATTATTTTTTCCTTCCATAACTAGAAACATTATATCCATTTCATGTTTGGACATGGTGGATTTTTCTTTTATTATTAAGAACAATTGTTGTTCAATATTAAAGAATGATGTTTGTTATGGTGTACCTCAAATGTTTAATGGTCTATAAGTTTTGAACTTATACCATCTGATCTATAATATTGAAAATACTAAAAGACTAAGAACAAATGACTAGAACCCTACGTATCTTTGGCATTGTCGTTTGTGACATATAAATGAGAAACATATATCCAAGCTTCATAGAGATGGACTGTTTGACTCATTTGATTATGAATCATTTGAGAGATGCGAATCTTGTTTGTTAGGCAAGATGACTAAAGTAACTTTCACAGGCTTCAATAAGAGGGCTAATGATCTCTTAGCTATAGTACATAGTGATGTATGTTGACCCATGAGTTCTGTGGCTAGAGGTGGGTTCTTCTACTTTGTTATATTTACTGATGATTTCAGTAGATACGGATACATGTATCTTATGAATTGCAAATATAAAACCTTTGAAAAGTTCAAAGTGTTTAAAAGCAAAGTAGAAAACTAGATGGGTAAAAGGTTAAAGCACTCCGATCTGATCGAGGTGGCGAATACCTAAGTCATGAGTTCCGTGATCATCTGATAGAGTTTAGTATTGTATCACAGCTCACTCCACCTAGAACACCGCATCATAAAGGTGTTTCTGAGAGGAGGAATCGTACTATGTTAGACATGGTACGGTCGATGATGAGTCATGCAGATCTATCTGTTTCCTTTTGGGGCTTTGCTCTAGAAACTGCTGCTTTAAAATTAAATTGTGCTCCAATGAAAGCGGTTCTAAAGACACCATATGAGATATGGACTGGGAAGAATCCCAATATGTCGTTCATTAAGGTTTGGGGCTGTGAGGTATACGTAAGATGTCAAATGCCTGATAAGCTGGAACTCAAATCAGATAAGTGTTATCTTGTGGGGTATCCTAGGGAAACCAAAGGGTACTATTTCTACCTACCGTCCGAATGAAAAGTGTTTGTCGTAAAGACTGGTGTCTTTCTTGAGAAAGAGTTCTGAAGTGGAAAGACAACCAGGGTATAACTTGAAGAAGTTCAGGAACCATAAATAATGAATGAACCGTAATTGGAACCTGAGTCAGTACTACAAGTAGTTGTAGCTGGAGAACCTGCTCAGGAAACACAAGTTTCACGTAGATCTGGTAGAGCAAGGTTTGAGTCTGAGATATATGGATTTCTTGTGTATCAAATAGGTAATGTGCTGCTTATGGATCATAGTGATGAGCCTGCAACCTACCATGAGGCTATGTGTGGACTGGACTCCGAGAAGTGGCTTGAGGCCATGAAATCTGAAATGGACTCCATGTATGAAAACCAAGTATGGACTTTGGTGGAACCACCTGAAGGGGTAAGACCCGTAGGGTTCAAGTGGGTCTTCAAGAAGAAGACCGACATGGATGGGAATGTACAGACATTCAAAGGGCGACTTGTGGCTAAAGGTTCAAAGCAAATTTATGGTGTTGACTATGATGAGACTTTTTCCACTGTTGTCATGGTTAAGTCCATCAAAATTCTGCTTGATATTGCTGCGTATTATGACTATGAGATCTGGAAGATGGATGTCAAAATGACTTTCCTTAATGGGAACCTCCTCGAGGAAGTGTATATGACACAACCTGAGGATTTTGTATCTACAGGTGAAGCCACCCACTAAAATATGCAAGATGTAGAGATCCATATATGAATTGAAGCAGGCTTCTCGAAGTTGGAATCTTCGTTTTGATTAAGAGATCAAAGAGTTTTGTTTTATAAAGAATGAGGATGAACCTTGTGTTTATAAACAGATTAGTGGGAGCATAGTTGTCTTCCTGATTTTGTATGTAGATGACATACTGTTGATCGAGAATGACAAACCGACCCTACAAGTTGTTAAGAACAACCTAGGGGACTGATTTTCGATTAAGGACTTGGGGAAGCGACTTATATACTCATTATTAAGATCTATAGAGATAGATCGTAGAAGTTGTTGGGTTTGACCCAAAGTACGTACATTGACAAGGTGTTGAAACGAACAACATGATTGAGTCCAAGAAAGGATTCTTGCCCATGTATTTTGGTGTGAGTCTCTCTAAGGACCAGTGTCCTAAGTCTTGTGAAGATAAGGACCGCATGAATTTTGTTCCATATTCCTCGGTAATTGGGTCAATCATGTATGCAATGTTATGTACTAGACCGGATGTCTCTTATGCTTTGAGCATGACTAGCAGGTATCAGTCTGATCCCGGTGAAGGTCACTGGATAACCGTCAAGAATATCCTGAATTACTTGCGAATGAATAAGGATATGTTCTTGGTATTCGGCGGAGAGGAAGAGCTCTTTGTAAGTGGTTACAAGGATGCTAGCTTCCAAACTGATAGGAATGATTCAAAGTCTCAGTCAGGGTTTGTGTTTTGCCTGAATGGAGGTGCTGTTAGTTGGAAGAGTTCTAAGTAGGATACAGTTGTCGATTCTACTATTGAGGCCGAGTATATCGCCGTTGTAAATGTAGAGAAGGAGGTTGTATGGATTAGGAAATTCATCAACGAATTAGATGTAGTTCCTAGCATTGTTCGTCCCGTAGATCACTACTGTGACAACAACAGTGCAATTACACTTGCTTCAGAACCTAGATCTCATCAATGCTCCATGCACATACTCTGGCAGTTCCATCTAATTCGAGAGATTGTCGATCAAGGAGATGTGAGCATATGTAGAGTGCCGACTGAAGGAAACATTGAGGATCCACTGACAAAGCCTCTCGCACAGAGAAATCATGATGGTCATGTTAGATCTATAGATATACGATTCCTGAATGATCAACTCTAGTTTGAGTCTTGTGGATTGTATGTTTGTTGGCTGTATAATATTTCATTTGATGAATAAAAGTACTATATGCATTTCATTTTATATATTTTGGCAAGTTTTTTTATTATAAAATTGTTTATATTGTGATAACATAGTTTAATTTAATAAATGCTCTTACAGTGTTTGCTTCCATAGGTCAAGTAGTGACTTGATGTGAGAACCTATGATTTTAGAAGCTTCATTCTTAAATGTCCCGGGTCATTGTATCATCTTAGAAGCTAAGTGCGATGATGATATCTTTAAGAATATCATGTTCGTTGACTGATGACCCATCCTCACAGGTCATGATATTGTGACATCAAGTCATCACATGGGTACTTGTTATGAACAAGTTGTACTGGACAGACCCACCGTGAGAATACTTTGTGGATTGTTATATGAACGTGTCACAAGTATGGCTCAAGTGGCAACGGTGTTTGTGGTCCTTTGACCTAAAGTCACAGTCTTCATCGAGTGAGGAAGAGCGTGCTTTGATGCCATCAAAAGTCCAGTCTTGAGAAAGTTGGATGTTAAAGGTGGTTATTTGGTACATTACGAATCATTTGGATGCCTGCGTGTGAGCTGAGATTGGATTTGTCCTCCTATATGATAGGAGTTGCATCGATGGGCCACTTGATGGAATGGGACTGAGAAATGCATGGTCATGCTTGGTTGAGTCAATATATAATATGGACTCACAAATTTCTGAAAGTCCATTCTAGATTAGTAAACTGGGATTGAACAATTATGAGGGTGACACGGTCTATGCCTCTAGTTCTATCCGGATGTAAGGGACGAAGGGACATGACAACACTGTAACATTGGTCACAATGGCTTTTGAGTTTTATAAACTCTTACTATTTGGGGAGCAATGATGTATTGCTAGATGTCGCTCATTGTTTGTGAAGCTTTTGTTTGATACTTTCTAGATCAAGTGGGAGACTATTAGTGCAACCATAGTGTTCCAGAAGTGATCAAGCTTGTAGCCTCACTGCCAACTTAGTATGAGCCTATCAGGGTCGTACATAAAATTATGGGGAAATTGAGATTTTGGATCTGTATGGTGTAGCTCATATGATGAGAAAGAGGGACTGAAATATTTTAAGGCAAAAGCGTTGAAAGCGTTGAGTTAACTCAGCGCCTTGGCATAGTCGTCGAACTCAATTTGACGAATTTGGCCTCTGGCACAGATTCGTCGAACTACGTTCGACGAATTAGCTTTGGCGTAGATTCGTCGAACTCCGTTCGACGAATTGGCCTTGGCGCAGATTCGTCGAACTCCGTTCGATGAATTGGCCTTTGTTTCTTATTTGTCGAACTCCATTCGATTAATTGGCTTTGGCGCGTATTCGTCGAACTCAGTTCGACGAATTGGCCCTTACCGCTGATTCGTCAAACTTTGTCCGACGGTTTTGGCCTTTGGCGTAAATTCTCGGAACGTTGTATTTGGCCTTTGGCGTTAAGTGTGTTGAGTTCACTCAACGCCATGATGCAGAGAGGCGTTGATGGCATTGAGTTCACTCAACGCCTTCGTCAATTCAAGTGTTGTTTTGGCTGGAGGCTGGAGTTGACTTCATTGTATATCTTATAGATATTCGATGATCCGTCTAGACAAACTATTCTCTGGCCGAAATTCTTTTGTCTAAGTCCTGGGTCTGCGATAAGCGACGACCGATTTGTTTATTCCCTTTAGGTATAAATAAAAGTTTTACGGTTTGACAAATATGCGATCATTCTTCTGTCTGAGCACACGAGTCATACTGTACGAAAATACTAATAACCCTAAAAGCCTGACGGAAATAGTTCCATCTTTGTCTTCGCCGAATCCGGCGAGTGTCGCTGCCGCCTCTCCTACAACATATCTAGCAGTCTGTTGTGGAGACGTTGAGTGTCCTCTCTCGACCTAGAACGTGTGCGACAAGTTGCTACGAGTTCTCCCGATCATGTGGATTACTATAGAGGCATGGATATACTTTCTGCGCTCAAGACTCTAGCCGCTAAGTGACCAGCCCGATTCTTTTGGAATATCTAGGTTGAGTTGAGACTCAATCCCTCAAAGGTAATTTTATTACAGCGTCCTTTACTGCTTGATTCATGAATATTGTCAGATCCGAACTTGTTTAGGTTTTACTTGTTCTTATTTCCGCTACGTACACAAGTGTTGTGCCATCCTTATAAACCAAACATGAAGGTCCACCCTTCTCCCTCGTACTGGGTCAAATCCTATACCATAGTTTACCGCCTCATCATCGCTTTCATGGATGGACCCTCGCAAACTCCCCACCGCCACAGATCGAAAGTCTACCCTTCTCCCATGAAGTGAGTCAAAGCCTACGCCAAGTTTGTACCCTCGTCGTCACTTTCAAGGATGGGCCATAGCGAACTCCGCATCACCACGAATCAAAGGACTGCCCATCTCCCCCATAGTGGGTTGAAGCCTATGCCAGGGTTTGCCCCTGTTATATTTTCAGGGACCACGTCCCAACGACCTCCCACTGTCTCCGATCAGAGAACTACTTTTTCCACCGTAGTAGGTCGTGATATTATCAGGGCCTAACCCCTTGTGCTCATCAGTGGTTTGAAGGTCTGCCCTTCACTATTTCTCCGGGACCATGCCCATGTGACTTCCATTGTCATCGATCGAAGGCCCGTCCTTCAACATAGTAGGTTACGATGCTGTCAGGGTATCCCCCTCATGGTTGCCAAGGTTCGATGGTCTGCCCTCACCATTTCTTTGAGTCCACGCCTCTGTGACCTCCCACTGTCGTCGATTGAAGGCCAACCCTTCTCTACCATAGTAGGTCACAACACAATCAGGGCCTACCCCTTCGCGGTCGCCCAGGTTCAAAGGTCCTCCCTTCACTTCCACACTTAGTGGAATCCCCCATCTCAGTTAGCTGGATGTCTTACTACCCAGCTAGAGAAGTCTTCCCTTCACTCCGATAGTAGGTCATGAAATTGATTGGGTCTTGTCCTTCAACCGCCAAGAGGAAATATCGGAGTTGCCAGCGCGAAACGCTGGCAATAACCCCAAAGTGCGACAAGTAAATGCTCGAAGCTACACTCGTCAACAAACCATAAAGGAAAGCAATTTGCCTAAACCAACTATAAAATACAAGAACATACATGCCACCAAGGTAATAAAAGTACAAATCAATAAAAACAACAAAGTAGGAGTCTACTCCTTATCATCAACATTAAACTTAACACATTCATCCTCAAAGAGGTTTTTAAATCTGAGGTCAACTACATCGCACTTGAGATTGGGAGCTATTATTCGAAGGGTCTTCACCATCCCACGGTGGAACACTGCCTCTCACATGTTGGATAACTCGAGCTCAACCTCCCTCATCCAGACTTCTTCGCAGATCTCCTCAAAAGATACCAACCTGCATAAAGTCATTAGAGTTCTTGTACTTGGCCACTCCAACTGCCTTCAACTCTGCAAAGTCACTCCTGTGAAGAAAGGCGACCTACCTTGGTTTCTAAATGGGTGAAATCCCCCACCGCGCTCTCTATAAGCCGCATTGTCTTCTCCACCAAGGACTTCTCAATCTGGAGATCCTCCCGCGGCAGTACTACCTAGGCCTTCAACTTTGACTCAATCTGCCAAAAACGAGATGTGTCTCGATCCCACCTCCCTCTTAAGTCAGAAAGAGAACTCCACTCCCCGTAACTTTTCCTGAATTGATACAACCCCGTGTTCGCCGAGTGGGTCTACCAAACAAGGAGAGCGGAACAAGGCGACCTGTCTGCGCTAGAATAGCATGCGGGCAAATTCAGAACGGTCAGCCCGCTCCCTCCAAAGCTAGCAGTGCAAGCTGCATGGGCTGTCCCATCCAGCCGCGTCCGCCCGGGGTTCATCGAGTCGAGCTCGTGTTGAGATCGATGTTCGTTGAGCAGGGCTCCGTATTCGTCGAACGGAGCTCGTCGTTTACCGAGAAGGGCTCGGCGTTCGTCGGACGGGGGTCGGCATTCGTCGAGCGGAGCTCGGCCTTCTTCGAGCTGACCTCGTGAGTTAGAATCCTGGATTCGTCGAACTAAGCTCGGCGAACTGAATGCCTCTAGAATTCCTTCTGTAGTAACAGTCCCAGACCGGCCAGCCTGCTCTCCCATAGGCAGCCTGGCCACCAGCCCGCCTCAGAGTGAGGGTCAGCGGGCTACGATAACCTAGCTCGCGCTCGCCCAAGGGGGGAAGGCGAGCTGTGGGAGGTATATCGCGTCCGCCTCAGCGGGGTGGAGAGTGTGGCGAGCCGACCACCAGATCCTTATAACCTGCCTTGTGGGGCCCAGAGGTAGAATTACCTGG
Organism: Platanthera guangdongensis; assembly: GCA_039583875.1. NCBI lineage: Eukaryota > Viridiplantae > Streptophyta > Magnoliopsida > Asparagales > Orchidaceae > Platanthera > Platanthera guangdongensis. The sequence continues at coordinate 108,905,457 of CM077165.1, forward strand.
GTGCCCTTGCCAGGGGTGCGAATAGCTTGTTAGAAGAATGAAGTTGAGCTATTGGCAGACCCAGTTGGGTTGTACATAGCTGTTCAAAATAGTGGAGGTTGGCTATTTGCAGGTCGTCATCAAAAAACTATAAATAAGACCCAAGGGTCAACTTAGAAGGCATGCTTACTAGTGTTTAGATCTTCTTATGCTTTCTGAGGTAGCCTTAGCTCGGCCTTTGGCTAAGGAGGGGAGCGCTCTAAGATCTTTCGGGTGTGTGGTGGGACCTCCACGTCGAGCCCTTGGGTCAGTTCCCATTTATTTTTGTTATTTGTCTTGCAGGATAGAAGTAGGTCCGCGATCACCCCTTCCCCGTGGGTGAACTCAACAAGAGACCGAGTTTTTGGTTTCAACATTTTGATGCGGTGAGCATGGAAAGTGGTCAGCATAAAAAATTTTCAACATGCTAGATAGCAAGAGGAGAAGGACAAGGCTCGGACAGGTCCAACTCGCCATCCCCACCCCCTCTAGCCACGGTGGGGATGTTCAAAGACTTCAAGCAGGAGGTGCTCAACCTCGTCAAGTTCGCACTCGGCATGCGGGCCGAGTGCTCGACTCCAGCAGTTTAAGTCATAGTAGTCCCGTCTTTGGGCGAGGATGCTCTCGGCAGGCGAGCTGGGAAGGAGGTCGCTGCAGAAGGAAGGGGATGCGAGCTCATGGGCGCGTACTCTTCCCCGGCTTAACAAGTGAGGGTCGGTTCTGCGAGATGGGGGAGCGAGACCCTCCTGCTCGCCCAGTAGGGGGAGACAACCCCTTTAGCGAGCTGGTTTCTTCTGCCCCAGTTCCAGAGGGGTTCAAGGAACCCAAGATGTCTTACTACATAGGGAAGGGGGACCCGGTCCAACATGTACAGTGGTTCAAGGATGTGGTCTCGATATGACAGATGTTGGATGGCTTCAAGTGCAGGCTCTTCGCCATCACCCTCAAGGAGAAGGCGAGAGAGTGGTTTCACCAACTACTGGCCAGCTCCATTTACTGCTTCGAGGACCTGCGCTGGGGGTTCATGTTGAGGTTCACCACCTCCAAGAGGAGGTAGACGGAGTCGGAGTCCCTGTTCCACATCAAGCAGGGGGTAAACGAGACCTTGGGGATTTATATTGACCAATTTCAGGAAGAGGTCACCAAAGTCCAGGAGATGCCCGGGCATAGCCTGATGATGGCCTTTACCCTGGGTCTGCAACAATGTTCCTTTAGGATGGAACTGAAGAGAGTGTCGCCCCTCTCCTACGAAGAGCTGATGGAGAGGGCAACAATGGAAGTCGACGGGGAGGCATTGAATCCGGAGTTTTCTCAGATGCTGACAAGGTGGGCCATGAAGGAGGAGAAGGAGCCAAGGGGTGGCAGAGGTCACGAGGAAAGGAGAGCTGAATCCCGGTAGAGGGAACAATGAAAACTACAACAAAAATAATAGCCTAGGTGGGGCGTCAGGAGCCGGACCGTCGGCTGGGTTGGAGGACCTAATGGCAAGACCAGGGGCCACAAAGAGGTTAACAAGGGAGGGACAACCGCCATGGGGGCAGGATCAGTTCCATCCCCCAGGTTGGAGGCAGGCTCAAAGCCCTGCCCTCCCCGATCAAAATCAGTCTATGTCCATAGCCATGGGGGAGAGCAGGAGAGCAGCATGTAGAAGGAGAAGAGAAGTCAGGATGGAGTTGCCCTACTGTGACTTCCAACAAGAGGAAGGGCATGTCATGGCCACGTGCCCAGATTTCCTTGAAATGAGAGGAAATAGGGAGCAACATCAGTAGAAGGGTCAGTAGGAGGTGAGGATTGAGGAGGACCTGCCTCAGACGAATGAGGATCGATGTGAAGACCGGGCGGACATCAGGACCCGGGGAGGGATTAGAGTGATCCATAGTGTACAACCTTGGGCTCGCGAAGAGGTGACCCAGCAAGCGAGAAAGGATGACTGGCGAGATAGGAGGAGGCCTACCCACAAGAGGCGAGATGAATGGGTAGCCCACAGATTAGGGCGAGACCCCTTTCGGCGAGACCTCCTAGTGGGGGTGAGATGGCCCACCAGGCGAGACCTCTCCAGGCCTGTCGGATCCTTCCCCACTCGCCACATGTAGAAAGAGGAGTCTTTACCATTTTACCCCCAAGAGGGGTTTTTTTTCCTTTATGCCCCAGGTATGTTTACATTTTCACCCCCGGAGGTCTGCATATAGCTCTCCAGAACAGCGGAGTTTGGCTGTTCGCAGACCATGTCCAGGGTGTTTTGGTCATTTCAGGTTAACTCAGAAGTGTTATTTGCAGAACAGATTCAGAGGCCTATAAATAGACCGATAAGGTGCCTGAGAAAAGGGTTGTTGAACCTTTCCACTATCTTCCTCACAGGCACCTAGCTCAGCACTAGCCAGGGAGGGGAAGACTTTCAGTACTTCCGGGTAAGAGGTGGGACCTCCAAGCTGGGCCCCCTCGGTCTATTTTCAGGTCACTGACTCTCGTCAGGAGGGTAGCGCAGGGAGAGTACGTATGGGCTGCATCCTATTTCGAACTTTAGGAGGGATCAGAAAGCTGGTTCCAACATTTTTGGTGCGGTGAGCGTGGACGCAGCCCTCAGAGAAGAACCTTGAGCCACCACATGGCGGGAGATCACGGAGAAGGAGAAGGAGGGGAGTCGGATAACCCAGGGGGATTTGTAGGAAGAGCAGAGTTTATGGCTTCAATCAAGGGGATCATGGATCTACTGCAAGGGATCTCGCGGCAGGGAGATTGTTCAACTCCACTGCCTCAAGTGCCAGCTCTCGCGACTCAGGAAGAACTCGTCTCGGCGTGAGTAGGAGAGGATGCCCCGGGGAGAAGGCCGGGAAAGGAGGTGATGGCGGAAGGGAGCGGAAGAGACATGGCGGGAAGGGAGCTGTTCCCAAGCCCGGCGAGTGCCATCTCGCCAGGGGAGGTCGTCGCGCGAGCAGGGGCGGTGAGACCGGCGGCGAGAGGGTCCCCTTTTTGCGAGCTAATCCTGTCCGCTCCCGTCCCGGAGGGCTTCCGAGAGCCCGAGATGAACTACTATGTAGGGAAGGATGATCCCCTCCATCACTTGCAGTGGTTCGAAGACGCTGTCTCGATCAGGCCCATGACGGACGCATTTAAGTGCCGCCTTTTTGCGATCACCCTGAAGGACAAAGCTAGGGATTGGTTCCATCAACTCCCGACAGGCTCTATATACGGCTTCGAGGACCTAAGTAGGAGCTTCCAGCTCCGGTTCTCCACATCTAAGAAGAGGAATAAGAATCCGGAGTCGATCTTTTTGATCAGGCAGAAGGCGGACTAGTCGCTGGCCCAGTACGTGGATAGGTTCCAAGAAGCGATTTTGGATATCCAGGAGGTGCCAGCGTTTGCCCTCTAGATGGCCTTTACTGTGGGACTACGGGAGCGATTCTTCAAGATGGACGTCACCCGGAAGGCGCCGCTATCCTTTGAGGGCTTGATGGAGAAGGCGGCAAAGGAAATAGCGATGAAGGCGGCAAACCCAGCTTTTGCGAAGAAGTTGGCAAGGCTTACTGAGGTGGAGTCGAGGGAGTCAGGTGGGAGACAACAGGAGACAAGGAGAAGAGAGGAGCCAAGGGCGCCAGCGTACCCGGAGCTGGGGTGGAGGACACAGGGAGGTCCTGCCCCAGGACAAGGTAGAGGATTTCCCCGAGGGGGGAGGAACCAACAAGGAGGACCAGGAAGGTTTCACCAGCAGAGGTGGGGGTATGGTCATAGACCACCCCTGCCCCCTACGCAGTAGGCCATGGCCATCGGCCAAGGTAGAGGAAGGGGTCGAGAGAGAGGAAGAGGAGCAGGAGCAGGAGTAGGGAGAAGGAGGAACCCTCAGGAAGGAAGGCAGGGGGGAGGTGGCGTTGCCATATTGTGACTTCTACGAGGAGGAAGGTCACGCAACGACTACCTGCCCAGATTTCTTGGAGACAAGGAGAACTCGAGGGGCAGGAGAACAGCCAAGGCCGGTGCGGATAGAGGAAGTAACAGTTACAGGGGAATAGGATCTATGTGTGGATTGAACGGATGAAGGGGATCGCGGGGGGATTGGAGTGATCAACGGGGGGGGGGGGGGGATAGAGGCGGCCCGAAAGGCGAGCCTTCACACTATGTACCGCCGAAGCATCGCCTCAACGTCACAATCCCCTCCTCCAGATGAAAAGATTACCTTTTCAAGAAAAGACATGCCCGACCATGAGGACCCCTTCTGTGACGCGCTGGTGATACAGACCGCCATCGAGAACTTCACGGTGTCGCGGATCCTAGTAGATAATGGCAGCTCAGTAAACGTGATTTTCAAAAAATCATTCAATGCAATGAGGGTGGAGGCCCGGAGGGTGCTGGCGGCGGATGGACCATTATTTGGGTTCTCAGGGGAAAGGAAAAAAGTCGAGGGGGGAGTGGGACTTCAGGTGACCCTGGGAGGGTTGTCCCGGAATTGCCGCTTTGTCATAGTGGATGCCCCCAGTAGTTACAACGTTATCTTTGGGCGCCCCTTAATCAGCGCTTTCAGATGCGTTCCATCATCATTTCACCAGTTCTTGAAGCTGAATTCAGGAGGTACCCAAATCAAGGTACGGGGAGATCCAAAGGCTGCTAGGGAATGCTACATGACGGCAGTGAACACCATCTCCTGGCGGGGAGACGCGGAGGAGTTGGGAAAGTGGATGGAGCAATTACAACAAGAACAGGGAGGCAGGGAAGAGCAAAGAGAGGAGGAAGATGCTGGAGGAGAAGAAGTAGTAATGGTGGGAGGCATTGCGGGGGAGCCAGAAATGGCGGGAGAGGAGTTCGGGGAGATGATGGTGGTAGATGAAAAGGAGAAGGAAAGTGCGAAGGGAGAGGGAGAAATGGTAAGGAACTTAGGCATGGTGGAGAGGATGGAAGTGGCTGGAAAGGAGGGCGAAGAGACGGAGGCAGCAGAGGAAGAGGAGCCAAAAGAAGAGGTAGGGAGGAGAGAGAAAAGGCAGATGGAAGAAGAGGGATGGTCGCCCAGGGAGGGGCCCAGGCCAGAAAAGAGAAGGGCCTCACGACAGGAAGAGGAGGATGCAAGCAAGTGGGAGACAGAGCAGCCGGGGGAAGAGGTGATGATGGCCAACGTAGAAGGCAAAGAGCAGGATGCGCCGGCAGAGCAGGAAGGAGAGGAAGAGCCATCAAGGCTGAAAGCAGCCGTGGAGGTCCTCGAGGTAGAGATCCGCACCAAGGAAGGGCGAGAGGAGAAGATAAAAATCAGTGGCAAGCTCAGCCCGGAGGACCGTGAGAAGATCAGGACCTGCGTGCAGAAAAATGTCGACGTCTTCGCATGGAGCGCCGCGGACATGCCAGGGGTCGACGCAAACGTCGCCTGTCACCGCCTCAATCTAGATCCCAACACTCTCCCCATACAACAAAAAAAGAGGGCCATCGCCTCCAAGATGGCTGGACCTATTAGAGAGGAAGTGGAAAAATTACTTAAGGCGGGGTTTGTGTCCACCTGTAAGTATCCGGGGTGGGTGAGTAATGTTGTAATGGTCAAAAAAGGGGAGGGTAAGTGGAGAATGTGTGTGGATTTTTCTCTTTTAAATAAAGCATGCCCCAAGGATTATTACTCGTTGCCCCGAATCGACGCGCTGGTTGACTCAGTCATCGGTTTCCCCTTTATGAGCTTCTTGGATGCATTTTCTGGATATCATCAAGTACGCATGCATCCCCCGGACGTTAAGGACGTCACCTTCGTCACGGAGGATGGATGCTTCTGCTTTAATATGATGCCTTTCGGTTTGAAAAATGCGGGAGCAACCTATCAAAGAATGATGGATCGGGTCTTCCGAGATCAGAGAGGGAGGAACCTCAAGGTATACGTAGATGACTTGATGATCAAAAGCAAGGACCTCGAAGCTCATATCCTAGATCTGGAGGAGACCTTCGAAACCCTAAGGGAGTATAAAATGAGACTCAACCACCTGAAATGTGTTTTTGGTGCCAACAGAGGAAGGTTCCTGGGACATCTCCTCGCTCCATCTGGGGTGGAGCCCAACCCCGAAAAAGTGAGAGCAATCCTAGAATTGGAGTCCCCTAGGAATGTTAAGGAAGTCCAGCGTCTCACAGGCAAGTTGGCCGGGCTAACCAGGTTCCTCTCTCGTGCCGGGGAGAGGTGCTCGCCCTTCTTCCGAACACTGCGGGGAGGCAAGAGATTCGAGTGGACCTCGGAATGTGAGACGGCTTTCCAAGCCATAAAACAACAGCTTACCCAAACGCCCTTACTCCAGGGACCAAGGGAAGCAGAGGTCCTGTTCTTATATTTGGGGGTAGGGACTGTGGCGATAAGCTCGGTTCTTGTGCGAGAAGAAGGGAGGAAACAATTTCCGATCTATTATGTAAGCAGGGTCCTGAAAAAAGCGGAACCCGGGTACCCCATTCTTGAGAAGTTAGCATTTTCCCTCATCATCTCGGCCCGAAAGCTCAGGCCGTATTTTCAGGCTCACTCCATACAAGTGGTAACAGATCACCCCCTCCGTCGCATCTTGGGGGGGGGGGGGGGGTGGAGCATTCTGGGAGGCTAGCAAAATGGTCAATAGAGCTCAGCGAATTCGACCTCGTCTTCGTTCCTCGGCTCTCCATAAAGGCACAGGCGGTGGCCGATTTCCTGGAGGACTATGTAGTTGAGGTCCGGGAGACGGAGGCGCCCCCTCGGGCAACCTGGAAGATGTTAGTGGATGGAGCATCGGGAAGAAATTCCTTTGGGGGGGGGGGAATGGTCTTGATCAGCCCGGAGGGGACCCAGATTGAGCAGGCCTTGAAGATTCATTTCTCAATCACCAACAACCAAGCGGAATATGAGGCGGTCATTGCGGGACTCAGGTTAGCCCGGGAGCTAGGCATACAAGACATTGAGGCCTCGACAGACTCCATGGTGGTGGCAGGCCAGATCAAAGGGGAGTTCGAGGCAAGGGAGCCCACCCTCCAGTTGTATCTAGGAAAGGTCAAGGACATCATAGGGCAGTTTCGAAGCTTCTCAATTCAGCACGTCTCGAGGGAGGAGAGCACTCAGGCAGACCAACTCGCCAAGCATGGCCCTCGAGCCGGGGAAACAATGACGGAACTCTTCAGACCGTCTATAGAGGAAGGGGAACTCATGGAAGTATGCCAACAGAGGTCGTGGATGGACCCCTTCATTACCTTTTTGGCATCAGGACAGTTACCCGCGATGGAACTCGACAAGAAGCATACCAGATACAAATCGGCGTACTACCTGCTGAAAGATGGAGTTTTATATCGCAAGACCTTGTCAGGTCTGCTGGCCAGATGTGTGTCGGAGGAGGAGGTTCCCAAAGTTCTGCAAGAGATTCACTCGGGAGAATGTGGAAGTCACTCGGGGAGCCGGACTTTAGAAGGGAGGGTGCTGAGGCAGAGGTACTTTTGGCCTACCCTCAGGAGAGATGCAGAGGAATTCGCGAAAAAGTGTCAAAATGCCAGGAGTTCACCCCCCTTTAGCTCCTTCCGGCCCAGAGGTTGCGGACCATCACAGTTCCCTGGCCATTTGCTATATGGGGGCTAGATCTGGTGGGCCCCTTTCCCCAAGCAAGTGGCCAAAGGAAATTCCTATTAGTCATGGTGGACTACTTTTCGAAGTGGTTGGAGGTGAAGGCGTTGGCTAAGGTAACCTCGCAGGTGGTCACGAATTTCGTATGGGGGGAGATCATCTGCCGGCATGGGTTGCCCCTAGCCATTGTGACAGATAACGGACCACAATTTGCAAGCAGAGAATTCGTGGATTTCTGCATTCGTTTGGGAATAGATCTCTGCTTTGCCTCTGTTCATCATCCACAGAGTAATGGACAGGTCGAAGCGGCTAATAAGGTTATTGTCAATCTGTTGAAGAAAAAAGTGGAGAATTTGAGAGGAAGCTGGGTGGAGCAGCTACCTTCAGTACTGTGGGCCTTGAGGACCACACCAAACACAGCCACGGGGGAAACCCCGTTTAAGCTCTCTCATGGCTCAGAGGCTATTATACCTATCGAGTTTGAGGTAACATCACCAAGAGTAGAATTCGCAAGGGAAGGAGCCGAAGGATGGAGAGCAGAGAACGAAGAAGAACAGAGACTCTCATTGGATCTCATGGAGGAGCTCCGGGATTTGGCGATGGTCCGGCAGGAGGAGGTCAAGCGCCGGATGGCGAGGTACTTCGACAAGCATATAAGGATCAGACAGTTTGAGAAAGGAGATTTGGTCCTGAAAAAGGTAGACGCGGCGGGTAGAGGGGCCTCCGTAGGGAAGCTTAACCCCAATTGGGAGGGTCCTTTTGTAGTAAAAGAAGTCTTAAAGTCAGGAGGGTACCACCTCCAGGATGTGGACGGGGTATCCCTCGAGCGAGCCCGGAGTGGTGATGATTTGAAGAGATTTTACCCGTAACACTCTATCCATCGCACCTTTTTATTATTATTGTACAATGCTTATCATTCTGATGTGCTCTTTTGATGCAATGAAAGTGTGGGTGACCTTTGTAAGGCACCGGGGGCGAGATGATTTGTAGAGGCGACCCCGAGCAGACCCGCTGACCAGGCTCCCATCTAGCTGGCAGGGTTGTAGGTTCACTCGGTGGTTGGAGGAGTTGCGGAGAGAAGACCCCGAGCAGACCCGCTGACCAGGCTCCCATCAAGCTGGCAGGGCTATAGGCTCACTCGGTGGTTGGAGGAGTTGCGGAGAGGAGACCTCGAGCAGACCCGCTGACCAGGCTCCCATCTAGCTGGCAGGGCTGTAGGCTCACTCGGTGGTTGGAGGTGTTGAGGAGAGGAGACCCCGAGCAGACCCGCTGAACAGACTCCCATCAAGCTGGCAGGGTTGTAGGCTCACTCGATGGTTGGAGGTGTTGAGGAGAGGAGACCCCGAGCAGACCCACTGACTAGGCTCCCATCAAGCTGGCAGGGCTGTAGGCTCACTCGGTGGTTGGAGGAGTTGCGGAGAGGAGACCCCGAGCAGACCCGCTGACCAGGCTCCCATCTAGCTGGCAGGGCTGTAGGCTCACTCGGTGGTTGGAGGTGTTGAGGAGAGGAGACCCCGAGCAGACCTGCTGAACAGGCTCCCATCAAGCTGGCAGGGCTATAGGCTCACTCGGTGGTTGGAGGTGTTGAGGAGAGGAGACCCCGAGCAGACCCACTGACTAGGCTCCCATCAAGCTGGCAGGGCTGTAGGCTCACTCGGTGGTTGGAGGAGTTTTGGAGAAGAGACCCCGAGCAGACCCACTGACCAGGCTCCCATCAAGCTGGCAGGGCTGTAGGCTCACTCGGTGGTTGGAGGAGTTTTGGAGAGGAGACCCCGAGCAGACCCGCTGATCAGGCTCCAATCAAGCTGGCAGGGCTGTAGGCTCACTTGGTGGTTGGAGGAGTTTTGGAGAGGAGACCCCGAGCAGACCCACTGACCAGGCTCCCATCAAGCTGGCAGGGCTGTAGGCTCACTCGGTGGTTAGAGGAGTTTTGGAGAGGAGACCCCGAGCAGACCCGCTGACCAGGCTCCCATCAAGCTGGCAGAGCTGTAGGCTCACTCGGTGGTTGGAGGAGTTTTGGAGAGGAGACCCCGAGCAGACCCGCTGACCAGTCTCCCATCTAGCTGGCAGGGTGGTAGACTCACTCGAGGTGACAAGTCTAAGGGTAAGAATTCACATGGGGAAAGATCCGTGTTCATTAGAAGGTTGATAGAAAGTCCCTAAAATAGAGAGGGTCCAGGAATCGGGCCAAGGAAGAAGGTCCCTTGCCGGCACTCACAAAAGGTGGCCTCGCGCCTGTCGGGAGGTCCTTCCTTATCCCAGGCACAAGTGAGCCTTAGAAGGCGGAACCGGCCGTGCGAGACGGCCGGTCCCCAGGGATTCCGGCGCGGAATAATCTTGCGGCGAGGCGAGCGCTAACAGTGGGCGGTAATTAAGATAGGCTCGAAAAGCGATAGAAATTGCCTCGCGCTAGCTATTAAGCGAGATGGCAGACGATAAAAGCAGCAATCATACAGCGTCCAAAAAATAGTCTCATGCCTTTGGCTAGCAGCTATGCGAGATGGCAGAAGATCAAGTCGGCAATTAAAATAACATCTAAAAAGTTTCCTCTGACTAACTATTGCACAAGACGCCCAAAGAGGGAAGCGACAATTAGTATATAAAAAGTTTTAAACAAAATATCCATAAAGCGGGAACGCCTCGCTCTCCTTTTTTCAAGGAAGTGTACCAGAACCACAAGTACTAGACAAAAGAAGATGGGGAAGAGAAGTCACTGCAGTGGATGGTACGCTACTCGCTGTCAGAGGAGGAGCTTCCGTCCGACTCGCCGTATAAGCGGGGGACCAGGTCGCGGACGGTCACCGTCTCTACATCCTCGCGCACCACTCCCAGCTCCTTCATCATCTTGAGGACAACCTCCGCTGTCTTGATATTTGAGTCCCGACAGATGGCGTCCACCTCATCTACGGAATAGCGGGAAGGAACGGGAAATTGATCCGGTGGGGGTGTCGCGCTGCTCCAGAGGCGGAGATTTTCGGCTTGCAACTTCTTGTTCTCCCCCTCCAGCTCCTTAATACGCGAGTGCATCCTGTCGGCCGTCTCGGCATCCTGCAGGAGGAGGGCAAGTGAGGGACTATAAGAAGCAAGAGTAAGACTAGCAAAGCAACGGTAAGGAAACTTACCACGCCAACCTGACTCTGTGCAAGGAGGTTGTCGGCAACAAGCATCCACTTCTCCAGGTCAAGGGACTTTTCGGGTTCCGCGGTGAGACCGGCCTCCGCCTCCTTCCATTTCCTGTTGTTGAAAACGAGGCGGTGCGAGACCCGGTGTGCGAGCTCCAGGAAGCGAAACTGAGAGTGGGCACTTTTTAGAATGAGGTCTCGCGATGCCTCGTTATCTGCGGGCTCGGAGCCAAGACCGCCATATAGCCCAAACCCTAAGGAGAAGGCATGACTAGTGGGGGGGTCCTGTTCCTTCCAGGATGGGAGAAGGGTAGACACCGACACGCGGTTGGAGTCTTGGTCCCATATGAGAACCGGCTCGCCGACGTCATCGTCCGTCACAGGCCCCATATTATAATTAGGGTGTGAGGCGGGAGTCGGGCGGCTGGACGAGCCAGTCTCGCCAGGAGGGAGCTGAGAGGGCTGAACATGGCCACGGGCAGCTGGCTCTGAAGAGACCGTCTCGCGGGCGGGCGAGACAGGTCGTCGCGGAGGCGAGGGAGACGATAGAGTGATGGGGGACAGGGACCCCGTTGGCTCTTCTCTTTCCTTTGCAGATTTTTCCTTCTTGAAGGACACAGACTTTTTCTTCTTCTTGGGGCTGAGGCGAGAAGTACCCTCGCCCGCGGGCCTCTTCTTGGTGGAAGGTGTCAGCGTGTCTTTCGCAGCCTCCGCCGCCATACTCGCCAAAGCGAGAGTTCGATTACTCTGGTAGGGGGATGGACGGGGACGGTCCTCTCTCCTAGATAACGTGACAGTCAGCAGGGAGTAAGAATTTACAAGGATAAAGAGGGGAATAGAAGCGTACCTTCGCCGGGGAAGACGGCGGGGAGCGAGTCAAGGTCTCGCCGAAGGTATTGGACTTCGAAGTTCCTCCCTGCGAAGAAATCGCAGAGGTCTTTCTCGGCACCCCCACCTTGGGGGTGTCATAATAGCATTCGGCAGGAGATACGGGGGCGAGAGGGATACCTCCCAGATCCCCGCGGATGAAGACGAACCGCGTTAACCAGTGGTGGTTCTTGTTCGGCGTCTCGCACACTTTAAGGCCTTGGCCTGTGAAGTAAGAGATGTCGTCGTCCTTGGCGTGGTAGACAAACAGCTTGCGGAAGGCAGTTAGACTAAACTCAATACGCTCTCGCCGCAGGTAGCAGGCGAAAGCGATCAGCATGGAGATGGCGTTGGGGTTGAATTGGGCTGGGACTACCCCAATGTACTTCAGCACTAGCTTGACCTTCGGCCAGAGGGGAAGCCGCAGCCCCGCCTCGAAGTGTGAGACGGGGAAAGCCAGCTTATTGGGGTAGAAGGTGTTGATGCATTTGCCAACCTTGTGCGGGCGAGACAGATAGCTGTCAGAGAGATACTCGTTGGTGAAACGAGCGTGGTCTTCCTCTGGAAGTCTGTAGAGAGGGAAGTCGTGGTCCACGAAGCGCTTCCCGCAACGGCTGCGCCCCTCGCCCTCTTCAATCTTTTTCTTTCCCATGACTGGCGAGAAAGCGGCAAAAGAGAGAGAGGACGGTTCAGAGAGAGACGCAAGATGGAGAAGGGGAGACGGGAACCGGGATCAAAGAAATGGCTTAGAATAATAAGGAAGAAGGGCCAGGGTTGGAGATATTTATAAGTGATAGGGGAAAGAGGCGGGAAAGTCAGGCGGCGGGAAATGAGAGGACACCCCGAAGTTTTGTTTTTCCCCCTCTCTCTCTCTCCCTATCTCACTCTCCCTATCTCACTCTCTCTCTAGAACTCAAGAGGCGGGGGTGCCGCAGCATTATTTTCGAGGCAAGCCATCATTGCAGGACTAATAAAATAATAGCTAATCATGACAATAATGAAAAGACGGCGTGATATGACCAGTGCATTACCAAAAGAACAAAATAGATCATCCCGCAGAAGGGAACATCTCGCCCAAATAAGTTTATACAACATATCAGTAATCAAACAACGAAATTGATGTAACAAGATCCAGAGAAGGCGAGACGGGGCTGCTACGGTTTAGTTCCGCACCCACTGCCAGCGGCCATCTTTACCTAGCGCATGGAGGGCGGCCAGGAAGGTGAAAGGCGCGGGTAGCGATCACGCCGCGGCGCGCGAGACGAAGTTGTTCGTCCGTCTCGTTTAAGATGGCTTGGGGGTCGATCCCGTCTAGCACCCCGTCCTCTTCCATCCTGGCGGAAAGGCGGTGATAATCTGCTTCTATCCACTCCATGCGCCGGTCGGCGGCTTGCTTCTCTAGCTCCATCTCGCGGATTATGTGCATATATTTACGAAACATCCTGGTCGTCCTCCACTTCAATTCCAGGGGGTCCATGGGATCATCCAAGTAGTCCTCGATCTCGCCAGGATGAGGAAGAGGCGATAGGGGGGGAGACGCGGGAGCCTCTTCAGTATCGGAATCAAAGTGGATGCCTACGGAAATAGCGAGAGATCACAAGCAAGGATGAGCCCGCGCGAGTCGGATAAAAGAAGGCGAATCAACAGAGATGCGAGAAGGGAAGAGATCTTACTGGGGATGCAAGGGTTCCACACAACTTGCGAGAGATTTTCTCTCCGCGAGGGGGGTGGGGAGGCCGCCTTGGGCGAGTCAGTGCGCTGAGGAACTTGGATTACATTATCAGGAGGATTGGCAGACATCGGCGAATCAGCAAAACTTCCCTGAAAAAGCTTAGTCAGCAGGTGAAACTAGAGAAGGGAAAGGATAATGTGATTACCTGCTTCTCTCCGGAAGAAGCGAGTGGGTTGTCTATCGGAGGGGGAGAGGAGGTTGCGCCCGCCGAGAGAGGGGGGCAGGCGGCTTTCATCCTTTTTAGGCGAGAGGGCGGAGAGGCCAAGGGGGGAGTATGCCCCAGATCCGGGAAAAGGGCGTCCGTGTTGGCTTTGTTTCGCCTTCGCACAATCGCAAGGCGCTCGCGGAAACTTTGACTATGAGACATTCCGAAAGAAGAAGAGATGAAGGCTAAAGAGTTCCAAATGAAGGCTTTCTTCTCATATTTATAGGCCCCGAAGGGGGTGGGGGCACCAAAGATTCTCATAAAGGAATCCTAGCATCGCGAGCCATGGTTGGACTATCTTTCCGAGGTTAGGGCAACCTCGAAAAGAGTGGGGATTGTGTACAATCTTGGGCTCGTGAAGAGGTGACCCAGCAAGCAAGAAAGGATGACTGGCGAGATAGGAGGAGGCCTACCCACAAGAGGCGAGAGGAATGGGTAGCCCATGGATTAGGGCGAGACCCCTTTCGGCGAGACCTCCTGGTGGGGGCGAGATGGCCCACCAGGCGAGACCTCTCCAGGCATGTCGGATCCTTCCCCACTCGCCACATGTAGAAAGAGGAGTATTTACCATTTTACCACTAAGATGGGTTTTTTACCTTTATGCCCAAGGTATTTTTACATTTTCACCCCCGGAGGTCTGCATATAGCTCTCCAGAATAGCGGAGTTTGGCTGTTCGCATACCCTGTCCAGGGTGTTTTGGTCATTTCAGGTTAACTCAGAAGTGTTATTTGCAGAACAGATTCAGAGGCCTATAAATAGACCGATAAGGTGCCTGAGAAAAGGGTTGTTGAACCTTTCCACTATCTTCCTCACAGGCACCTAGCCCAGCACTGGCTAGGGAGGGGAAGACTTTCAGTACTTCCGAGTAAGAGGTGGGACCTCCAAGCTGAGCCCCCTCGGTCTATTTTTAGGTCACTGACTCTCGTCAGGAGGGTAGCGTAGGGAGAGTACGTGTGGGCTGCATCCTGTTTCAAACTTTAGGAGGGATCAGAAAGTTGGTTCCAACACATAGAGGGGTGTGGATCGAGGTTTCCCGGAAGACGAGCCTTCATACCATGTACCGTCGGAGCGTTGGCTCCACATCTCAGACCCCACCCCTGGAGGAGAAGATCACCTTCTCGAGGAAGGATATGCCTGATCATGAGGATCCTGTTGGATCCCTAGTTTGATTTGAGCTAGGTTTACTAATTAGGATGTTTGACCCACCTTGTATAGCCAGAGTCATGTCTTTGTATCTTAGAGTTTAGGCTAAGTCCTTAGAAACAACCACACATAGACCAGCCAACAAAAGACAGCAGAAGACTCATGACATAGAAGAAAATCAAGTTCAGATAAGTGAGTTCGACATTCGTCGAACTCAGCTCGACGAAAGTCGTGCTTCGCTCGACGAACTCAGAATAAATTCTCTGAGTTGAGCTCGACGATATTCAAACTCAGGTCGATGATTTTTGGAAGCTCAACTTCCACACATTAAGTCCAGAATCCTTTATCTGAACTCAGGACGACGAATTTGCATTATCATCCCGACGAACTTAGAGCACAGAAATGGGAAGTTCTTTATAGAAAGCAGTTAGCTGATCTCAGGTCGACGAACCTAGTTCTCAGCTCAACGAACATGTATTCCCAGGTCGACGAACAAGATTTCTCAATTCGACAAACTTTGGACTCAGGTCGATGAAATCTGTTCTTTGCTCGACGAATTCTGTGCAGTTCCAGACTTGGATTTTTTCTTCTTCTGTCCTTATCTTATTGCAGTAATTCCTGAATAATCAATGCTTAATATTCTCTGAATATAACAGTTAGAAGCAGTATTGATTATGGTATTCATCAGGATTATTGTTTGCCGCTCTTCAATAAGACAGTTGGAGAAATCCATTAATGCAGATATTCTATCCGGTCGTATTACATTCTCCAGGACGTCAGCAATTAATGCAAAAAGGAATTCAAAAATTCAAAGGAGAAATCTAGCTGATCATATAAAAGAGATTTTGTCGCTTTTCAACAACAAGAAGACAGTCCAGACTAGAAAGAAAATACAAGTCACACAGAGACGATCAACAACAATCACATTCTAATCCTTCTTTGTGCAGAAAACAATCTTGTTTTCACCATGACAGTGCTGAAGAAGAAGAAGAACATTCATTGTAAATCAAGAGTCTTCTTCATCCTTCACTCCAGGATTCTTCAAGGACAATAAACTGCTATCAGTCAAGAAGTTCCTGGATCTGTTCAAGTCAAGGCTGAAGATAGAAGACCTATACCATGAAGCAATGCTCCAATCTTCCTAAACAAAGTCAATATCTCAGGGGGAGCTTTGACATCATCAAGATCCACTTGTCTTCTCGGTTGTTTTGAGAAAGAGAAGACACCATAAATCTCTCACCCCCTCACTGTACAAAGGGTTTTTTAACTCCCTTCAAAAGTTATTCCATTGTTGCAAGTCTCTTGATCAGAAGACTTGGGTTGGTTTTTGAGTACCTGATCAAAAGATCATTGGTGGCAGTCACCTGATCAAAACCTGCTAGTGGATTCCTACCAGGGTGGTAGAAGAGTATTTGTTCCCAGGTTGGGGAACTATTATAAAAGTTCTTGTGTTGTCTGGTTACCCTCTTTCTTTTTTTTCTTGATGTACATATGTTAGTTTAGTTTTTGCTGTGGCTGTGCTAGATTAGTTTATCTTAGGTTATATTTTTGCTTACAGTAAATATTAGTATGTATTATTTGCTCTACTTTGAAAAGTTTATAAACAGCAAAAAGGTTTAAAGATACTCTATTCACCCCCCCTCTAGAGTATATCAGGTCTAACCATCACTTTCAATTGATATCAGAGCTGTGTTCCTTTGGTTGTACAAGCTAACCCTTGAACCAAAAGATCCTGTGTTAGATCTAACCTTTTATTTCTCTTAGGATTATTTTAACAGCGTGACACAGAACAAGGATTATGCAATCACCAGACCTCCAGTATGCAACTTGAATAAGTTTGCCATCTGGAAGACAAGAATAAAACTTTATATGAATTACATTGATGAGGACATCTATAATTCTATTTTGACAGGTCCTCCTCAACCATCTGCATAGACATCTACACCAACTTTAAGAACACATACTGTTCCACCACCTGAGTGTACTGAAGCTCAGAAGAAGGCCAAGATTGCTGATGCAAAGGCCATGAATATCCTGGCTCAGACTATGTCTGATGATATCTTCCAGAAGGTGGCTGAATGCACATCAACCAAGGCTATTTAGGACTCTCTCAACCAAATGGTAGTTGGTTCTGCTGATAAGAGGAAAGATAGAAGATCAACTCTCATCTCCCAATATGAGAACTTCAAGAAGGATGAGTCCGAATTTGTTGCTGACATGTATAACAAATTGAGCTCAATAATCAATGAGCCGAAGACTTTAGACAAGGACATCAATCTTACTGAAGTGAATGATAAGATCCTCATGTTCTTCCCAAGCTCATGGGATTCCAGGAACTGGCTAATCAAGGAGGCCAGGAGTTTAAATGAGATTTCCACAGAATCTCTATTTGGAAAGCTCAAATCATATGAGCAGCTGATAAAGTCTAGAGAAGCTACAGAACAAAGGACTCCTCCACCAGCTAGAAAGGAGGAAAATATAGCATTCAAGGCTGCTGAAGAGACTGAAGCTTCAATAGTTAATGAAGAACTAATGAGTCTCTTTGCCAAGAGATTCTACAAAATGGCAAGAAAAGACTTCAAGAGAAAATCATCCAGGCAGGATCATAAGCCCAGGTATGATAAAACTCCCACTAAAGAAATAGTGTGTTTTGGCTGCAAGAAACCTGGACACTATATCTCAGAGTGTCCAGAGAATCAGAAGAAAGAAAGAAGAAGAGAGAAGGACTCCAGAAGACAACTATACAGCAGGCCTTCCTCTAGCAAACAAAAAAGGAAGGAGAAGGGCTTTGTTGCTGATACCTAGAGTGACACAGAAGATGAATCCACGTCTTCCAGTTCTAGTGAAGAGGAAGAAGAGGCAAAGGCCAAGGAAGTCTGCCTCATGGCCATCAATGTCGCTAGCAACCCATCAGATGATGAAGAAGAATCTGATAATGAAGAAGCTTCAGAATTAGAAGCCGATCAGGTACTATTATCATTTGATTATAATTCTGATAGTTTTAAAATTGTATTTAAAACCATGTGTATAGATTTAATTAACTCTGAAAAAGAAATCAAAATGCTTAGGGAAAGACTTACTAATCAAGAAAATTTAATTTATGAAAATACTAAATTAAAATATGAGCTAACCCTAGCAAATGAACAAATTATGTCTTTAAGATTTTAATTGACTGAGGCAAGGAAACTTGAAGAATCCCTGAATGGGAGAAGCATCAAGTTGATGGACATCACTAGCACAGTAAATGCCAGACTTAATAGCAAGCTGTGCTTAGGTGCTTCATCATGCCTACCCCCACTCATTGAGAAAAACATATTAACCACCCCAAAAAAATTTGTTTCTGAAAAAGGTAAGGAGAAAGTAGAACATAACATTCTTAATCAAACTAAAATTACACACAAGAATAAGAAAAGAAGAAAGAATAAGAAAAATAATAATCAGAACAATGTTCAGCAGTTTTCGTCGAACTCCGATCGATGAAACATATACAGTTCGTCGAACTCAATTCGAAGAACTCCGAACGCAGATCTATACTATAATAATTCGTTGAACTCCGATCCATGAAACCAGTATGGTTCGTCGACCAGAGATCGATGATTTTGGGGCTCAGAAAATGACTTCTTTCATTCTCTGAATGGAGTTCGACGAACTCATCCCAATTCGTCGAACGCAGGTCGACAAACATACCAGAGTTCGTCGATCCTAGATCACTATTTCAAAAACTCTAACTCTAATAGAAACTTTAATAAAGATCTTAACCAACCTAGGGAGAATATCAACTCATTCACCCAATGGATAATTCCTACTAGAAGATTTCACCCCTTAGGATATAAAAGTCAACCTGAATGTTCTTACATTTCAAGTTTTTCTTATGAAAAGAAACAAGAACCCAAGGTGACCTGGGTCAAGAACATCGAACTTATTTCCTTGCAGGTGAAGAACTATCCTATTACTCAAAATAAGTGGTATCTGGATAGTGGGTGGTCAAAGCACTTGACTGGATGCAAGGATAGCCTAATCAATTTCAAGGCAAAGCTGGGTCCAAGAGTGATCTTTGGAGATTCCATCTTTGGACAAATTGAAGGCTGTGGAGACTTCAACAGTGGAGCTGTCACTTTCAGAAAAGTGGCATATGTAAATGGTCTCAAAAATAACCTAATATCCATAAGTCAGTTATGTGATGCAGGTTATCAGGTTTGATTTACTAATTCTAAATGCATTATTTCTTCAAATAACTAAACTTTTTAACAGGTTGTAGACAAGGGAATATATACCTCATAAACTTTAACTCTACTAATTTAGAACTATGCTTATTCAATCAAGTTAGTAATAACAATATTATTTGGCATAAGAGACTAGGTCATGTTAACCTTAAGAACATATCTAAGCTATCTAGGGACAACCTTGTCAGAGGATTGCCTTCTGGCCCCTACAAGAAGGAAAGCCTATGCAAGGTCTGTCAAGAAGGCAAGCAAACTAAAAATAGCTTTAAGTCAATGAATAAGAGTGACTCACCTAAGATTCTGTACTTGCTACATATGGATCTCTTTGGACTCATTGTTGTACAAAGCTTAGGAGGAAAGTCTTACACTCTAGTTATTGTAGATGACTTCTCTAGATTCTCTTGGATGTTCTTCTTAAGAAACAAGTCAGATAACTTTAAAGTCCTTATAGACTTTCTTAAGAGCATAAGGATTGAGTATTCTACTCCAATTGTATTGAATAGAAGTGATCATGGTACTGAGTTTGAATCTCTTCCCATACAAAGATTCTGTGAGGAGGAAGGTATCAGACATTGTTTCTCTGCTCCTAGAACTCCTCAACAAAATGGGGTAGTAGAAAGGAAAAATAGAACCCTCATTGAATCTGTAGAAACATTGCTTGCAGATGCATACAAGCCCCTATCCTTTTGGGCAGAGGCTGTGAGCACAATAAACTATATGCTGAATAGGAGTTTGATACACAAACTTAATGGTAAGACCCCCTATGAATTACTCAAAGGGAAGAAATCTAAAATTGATTACTTTAGAATTTTTGGGTGTAGGTGTTTCATTCATGATAATAATAAGAAACACATTAGAAAATTTGAAGCTAAATCTACAGAGGGAATTTTTTTTGGATATTCCCAAGTTAGCAAGGTTTATAGGGTTTTCAATAAATCATCCTTAAAAATGGAAGAATCTGTGCATATTTCTTTTGATGAAGCTAACATGTATTATAAGGAGAATGACTCTTCTACCTCAGATATTTTGCAGGTACCTCACTTGTGTAAGAAAATAGATGAACTAAACCTTGCACCAAAGGTTATATCACCTCCTCCTCCACAAGCTGATGAAGACAGTGAAGAAGAATTTTTGGAAGTGGAACTCCCTTCAACAGCAGACATTATTCAACAAGAGGAATTAACTCCAAATGTTGTTGTTGAACTAACTCCACCCACTGACTTTGTCACACTAAGGGATCACCCTAGATCTCAAGTGATTGGGAACATATCAGTAGGTGTACAGACAAGGCATCAACTCAATCAAGATGTGATGCATGCATGTTTCCTCTCTCAAGTTGAGCCTCAATCCATAAATGATGCAGAGCATGATCCCCACTGGATTATTGCAATGCAAGAGGAACTCAACCAATTTGAGAGATGCAGAGTTTGGGACTTGGTTGCAAGGCCCAGGGGCTATCCAGTAATTGGAACCAAGTGGGTATTCAGAAACAAACTTGATGCCCATGGTGTAATTGTGAGAAATAAGGCTAGGCTTGTTGCTTAAGGTTATATGCAAGAGGAAGGAATTGACTATGACCAAACCTTTGCACGAGTTGCAAGGCTGGAAGCAATCAGGATTTTCCTTGCATATGCTGCCTATAAGAAGTTTAAAGTCTATCAAATGGATGTCAAGAGTGCCTTTCTGAATGGATAACTTAAAGAAGAGATTTATGTTGAACAACCTCTAGGTTTCATCTCTCTAACTTATCCTTCATATGTCTTTAGATTACATAAAGCTCTTTATGGTTTAAAGCAAGCTCCAAGAGCTTGGTATGAGACCCTAGCTAGCTTCTTGATAGAGCATAAATTTACTAGAGGCATTGTAGACAGGTCATTATTCACTAGGCACTATAAGGATCAAACATTGTTAGTACAAATTTATGTATATGATATTATATTTGGGTCTACAGATTCCAAACTATGCAAGAGGTTTTCTGAACTCATGCATTCAAAGTTTGAAATGAGTAGCATGGGTGAGCTCTCCTATTTCCTTGGTCTCCAAGTGAAGCAGCTACCTGATGGCATCTTCATATCCCAGGCTAAGTATGATAAGGAGCTTCTCAAAAAGTTTGGGATGGCTGATGCCTCAGCAAAGAAAACACCCATGGCCACTAATGTTGTAATAGCCTCTGATGAACATGGGAAACCTGTTGATCAGAAATTATATAGGGGCATTGTTGGATCCCTATTATACCTTACAACAAGCAGACCTGACATAATGTTTGCTACATGTCGTTGTGTTATGTTCTAAGTGAACCCTAAATAATCTCATCTAGTTTTCTTAAAAAGAATTTTGAGATATATAAAGAGTTGTCCTAGTATAGGACTCTGGTATCCTACTGAGTCAAAGTTTGAGTTAATTGGATACTCAGATGCTGATTTTGCTGGATGCAGAGTAGACAAAAAAAGTACCTCAGGAACATGCCAGTTCCATGGTATGAGATTAGTTTCATGGTTTAGCAAGAAGCAGTCATCTGTGTCTACATCAACTGCTAAAGCAGAATATATAGCTGCTGACAGTTGCTGTTCCCATATGTTGTGGATTCAGAACCAACTCATGGACTATGGGTTCAACTTAAATAATTCAACTCTATTATGTGACAACACAAGTGCTATATCTATAGCACAAAATCCAGTCTATCACAGTAGGACCAAGCATATAGACATTAGGCATCATTTCATAAGAGAGTGTGTAGAAAAAATAAAACTAATCTTGTCTATATCTACACTGATTTACAAAGGGCAGATAACTTCACCAAACCTTTGGATGAGAGGAATCATCTGTTCTTCATAAATCAGCTTGGTATGATAAATGGAGAAGACATAATTTAATTTCTGTCTATGGTCGACGAATTCTTCAAAGCTCATCGAACGGAGATCGACAAATTATGAAAGGTTCTAGAGACATTCGTCGAGCGGAGTTCGACGAACTCTTTATGAGTGAAGCTATTTTTGTCGAATGGTGATCGCCAAATTTGCTTCAGAAAACCTTCGTTGAACGGAGCTCGACGAAATGTTTTCACATCTTCTGACAAAGATCGACGAATTCTTTTGACCATCAAATATTTCGTCAACCTCAACTCGAAGAATTTTTTAATTTCCCGCCGAACGGAGTTTGTCGATTCATATTCTGAAAAACCTTATATCTAGGTTTTCTTCAACCTCCCTCCCGCGCTTTCAGTTCCCTTTGCACTTGCTCTCTGTTTTTCTCTTGCTGGCGAACTCATGGTGATTCCAGCTGGTGTTCTTGGAGCGATGAAATTTGATACAGGCTTTGATATCGACTTTGAGTCGTTTCAACATTCTGACCCGGTCTTCCTAGAAATTCTGTAATTGCTTGAAGATCAACAGTTGAAGCATCTGATGACCACAAGAATAAAGATAGCTGGTGCAGAAATACGAGAATGGGTCTACACCTCCTCCTCCCCAGATGAGAATACCATGACGGGAACCATATCGGGTAATAAAATATCTCTTACCCCCACGGCCTTAACAGATATTTTTTGATTAGTTAATGGTGATGAAGAATTGGAGATTGATAGTGATGAATTTGATGAGATGTTGAATAAGATGGGTTATTCTGGAGTCAGACTCAACAAACTGCTAAAGAAACATTTGTCTGCTGAATACAAGTTTCTAGCAGATGTCATTGGCAAGGTACTGCTGGGAAAACACACAACCCATGACTACATCACTAGACATCAATTTATGGTGATGTGTACTATTGTGAATAAGAAGCCGGTGAATTGGGCTAGGATTATGTTTGAGATGATCAGGAAGAAAAATACCAAGAAAGAGGCGTGTTTTGAAAGGATTCTGGGCATCTTCCTTCAAGCCAAGGCTGCTGAATCCCTGGTCACACCGACTGTATTCATTAATGCCTCCAAGAGGATTACTTGTACCCTCTTTGGAAGGTGGGAGAGCAACATCACCAAGCCATCCAAGCCTCCCTCCTCTTCCTCCAGACATTCTGAGAGTACAAGGGATGCTCCAGCCACTCCCCACCCTGCTAAAGATGCTCCACCTCCACCTCCTCCAGCCTCCCCAATTCAACTCCCTTCACCAGTTCACACCATAGTCCCTACTCCTCCAACTCCATCATCTCCAATACATCATCCACAAACTCATATTCACTCTCATACACCAACTCCATCACACCATGGTACACCAACTCCATCACACCACGGTACAACAACTCCATCACACCCTAGTACCCCACCCTCTTCTCCTCTACCAACACATCTAGCCAACATACCCCTTTCCAACCTCCTCTCACTCCATTCTTTTGACCTATTATCATCCCCCTTCATACTCCATCACCTGCAGATGAGCCAATGCCAGACTCTCTACCTTCCCCTCCACCATCATCTTCCATCCATACTTCTGTATCCACTCAGACACCTTCTGAGTTCATGTCATTGGACTCTCCTTTCATTCAATCTCTTCTGGAAATGCTTACTCCCCTCATCAAAAACCTCATAGTACAGTCTATTTCACCTCTTGCTTCTTCAATCTCATCCCTTGCTACTCAAATCTATGCCCTCTCTGTCCCTCCTTCTTCAGTCAGGGGCCTGGCTCCAGTGACTACTGAAACCATGCAGGGGAGATACTCCATGAAGACGTAGCTCCAGTCCCAGCAGAAGAAGAAGCAGAAGTAGCAGCAACAGCAGAAGTAACAGCAGAACCTGAAGCAGTAGAAGCAGCAGCAGACACAGCTATTCCTACTGATTTACTTGACTTTATTGAATCTGATATGGATACGGATGAGCCAGTTATAGATGAAATAAACACTGTTGGTGATTACATTATAAATCCCACAATAAACATTTTGAGTCTATTAACTATATTTGATACAGTTTACTTAAGCTTTCTTCCAGAAGACAGCTCTAGGCCTTCTATGGCTATAGTTCCTTATACTTCCCCAATAAGCCCCAAAGTTGTCATGCAACTCAAGGACAGTTTTACAAGTATAGAGGCTCCAGCTATTCCATCTCCACCAAGAGAAGATTCTTTCATTGTTCCATCCCATCCCAAAGCCATCTCTGCTCCAACATATATAATGGATGATAGCCCCATGTCAGATCTAGATGAGTTAATAATGGTAGATATAGAGGCAGAGAACCAATCAGCTATTGTATATAGTCCTCCATCTCCAGCACTAGCTCCAACTCCAACTCCAACTCCAGCTCCTCCTCAAACTGAAAAATTGTTGATATGTGCAGAAGATTTAAAAGAAATAAATGCCTTATATGATACTCCTCAGGGATCTTCTGATGAGGAAGATAAGGAAGATGATTCTGATGATGAGCCAGAGTCAAAGAAAAAGAAAATTTCTAAGAAAAGGAAAGCTCCTCCACCAGCTGCTCCAAAACCAAACCCAACTCATGATACCCCTTATTACATTCTTCAAAATATTACTTCTTACAAGGGCATGCCAGCTTGGATGTGTTTGTACAAGAATCAGCAGAAAGATAGAAAGAAAAGTAGGAGCTATTCTACTCCTCCTCAAAGATACAGGAAAGATCCTCCTCCTCCTCCCCCACCTACTGCTGGTGCTTCAAGCACTTCTTCTCAGAGATCTATCCAATTTTAAACTTATTAGAGACAACAGGGTAGATCCTCTTCTTACTCTAGAAGCAGCCAGTACAAGTACTCCTCAAGTAGGCAACATCAACAACCTCAGCAACATCTACAACAAGCTCCAGAATCTCAAAAAGCTGATAGTCCCAAGAGACCTGCATCTCCTCCAGTTCCTTTTGAGGATCCTGAAACAACTACTTCTGCCAGAATGGCCAGATTTCAAGAACTGGTTGTATTATCTATGATAAACAAGCCCAAAGCTGAAGGAAAGTATCCCTCACAGTATTCAATCATGTCCAAGTACAGGAAAGAGGAATTAAATAGGTATGCAAAACCTAATAAATTCTTTAATGTGGATGATTACATGAAATTACATCCAGAGGCTGTTGTGCCAAGGGCTAATTCCCTCAACATCATTGGAGCTGCTGACATGACTATGACAAAGAGTCAAGCAGTTAATCCTAACAGGGAGATCAAATTCACTCAGCCTGCTGATAAAGTAAAGGAGGATAAGCAAAAGGATATAAAGAAGCAGAAATGAGTATAAGCTGTTCAGTTTATCTGTGTGTCTTTAAAACTGTCCATTTATTCCACAGACACAAAGCTACATTGTATATATTCTTTATTTTTCTTTGTGAATGTCGTTTTGTTTTCATTTGCATTAGTGACCTCACCCAAATAGGGGGAGATTGTTGGATCCCTAGTTTGATTTGGGCTAGGTTCACTAATTAAGATGTTTGACCCACCTTGTATAGCCAGGGTTATGTCTTTGTGTCTTAGAGTTTAGGCTAAGTCCTTAGAAACAACCACACATGGACCAGCTAATAGAAGACAGCAGAAGACTCAAGACTTAGAAGAAAATCAAGTTCAGAACAGTGAGTTCGACGTTCGTTGAACTCAGCTCGACGAAAGTCGTGCTCCGCTCAACGAACTTAGAGTAAATTCTCTGAGTTGAGCTCGACGATATTCGAGCTCAGGTCGACGATTTCTATAAGCTCAACTTCAACATATTAAGTCCAGAATCCTTTCTCTGAACTCAGGTCGACGAATTTGCATTATCAGCCCGAGGAACTTAGAGCACAAAAATGGGAAGTTCTTTACAAAAAGCAGTTATCTGATCTCAGGTCGACGAACCTAGTTCTCGGGTCAATGAATATGGATTCTCAGGTCGACGAACAAGATTTCTCAGCTCGACGAACTTTGGACTCAAGTCGACAAAATCTGTTCTTTGCTCGACGAATTCTGTGCAGTTCCAGACTTGGATTTTTCCTTCTTCTGTCCTTATCTTATTGCAGTAATTCCTGAATAATCAATGCTTAATATTCTCTGAATATAACCGTTAGAAGAAGCATTGATTATGGTATTCATCAGGATTATTATTTGTCGCTCTACAATAGGATAGTTGGGGAAATCCATTAATATAGATATTCTATCTAGCCGTATTACATTCTCCAGGCCGTCAGCAATTAATGCAAAAAGAAATTCAAAAATTCAAAGGAGAAATCTGACTGATCATATAAAAGAGATTTTCTCTCTTTTCAATAATAAGAAGATAGTCCAGACAAGAAAGAAAATACAAGGCACGCAGAGAAGATCAACAACTATCACATTCTAATCCTTCTCTGTGCAGAAAGTAATCTTATTTTCACCTTGACAGTGCTGAAGAAGAAGAAGAACATTCATTCTAAATCAAGAGTCTTCTTCAACCTTCACTCCAGGATTCTTCAAGGACAACAAACTTCTATCAGTCAACAAGTTCCTGGATCTATTCAAGTCAAGGCTGAAGATAGAAGACCAGCACCCTAAAGCAAAGCTCCAATCTTCCTGACTAAAGTTAATATCTCAGGAGGAGCTTTGACATCATCAAGATCTACTTGTCTTCTCAGTTGTTTTGAGAAAGAGAAGACACCATAAATATCTCACCCCCTGACTATACAAAGGGTTCTTTAACTCCCTTCAAAAGTTTTTCATTGGTTGCAAGTCTCCTGATCAAAAGACTTGGGTTGGTTTTTGAGCACCTGATCAAAAGCTCATTGGTGGCAGTCACCTGTTCAAAACCTGCTAGTGGATTCCTACCAGGGTGGTAGAAGAGTGGATGTACCGAGGTTGGGGAACCACTATAAAAGTTCTTGTGTTGTCTGGTTGTCCTTTTCTTTTTGTTCTTGCTATGCCTGTTTTAGTTTAGTTTTGTTGTAGTTATGTTAGATTAGTTTATCTTAGGATATATCTTTGCTTACCGTAAATATTAGTATATATTATTTGCTCTACTCTGAAAAGTTTATAAACAGCAAAAAGGTTTAAAGATACTCTATTCACCCCCCCCCCCCCTCTAGAGTATATCAGGTCTAACCCTCACTTTCAGATCCCTTCTGCAATGCGTTGTTCATCCATGTAGCCATCGAGAATTTCATCATCTCTAGGATCCTCATTGACAATGGAAGCTCCATCGACGTCATCTTCAAGAAGGAGTTCAACGCGATGAAGGTGGAGGCAAAGAGGGTGTTGGCTTCAGATGGGCCCCTGTTTGGGTTTTCGGGGGAGAGGGAGGAGGTAGAAGGAGGAGTGAGGCTCCACGTCACTCTGGGGGGGGGGGGGGGGGGCAGTACCGGAACAGTAGTTTTGTCATCGTGGATGCCCCCAATAGCTACAATGCCATCTTCGGAAGGCCCCTCATCAGCGCCTTCTGTTGTGTCCCCTCGTTCTTCCACCAGTGCTTAAAGTTCAACGCCGAAGGCATCCAGGTCCGAGTTCGCGGGGATGGAAAGGGAGTGCTATGTCACCACTGTAAACTCAATCTATTTGTAGGAGGGGGCCAAGGAGATTGGGTGGAGAATGGAGGAGGCAGAGCAGGAGGCTGGCAAAGAGGATATGGAGATAGAAGGGAGCTGTACCCAGGTGGTGGCAGATGAAGACCAGCAGTTGGCTGAGGCAATGGCCGTGGAGGAAGAGGTGGAAGCCGAGTAGGTTCCTATCCCGGAGGAGAGGGACGTCGGAGAATGTAGAGAGCAGTTCAGGCTAGAGGCTGCATAGGAGGTCGTGGAGATGGAGGTTCTCACCCTTAGAGGCAGGGTGGAGAAGGTTCGCATCAGCGGGGGTCTAACCCTGGAGGCTCATGGCAGGGTGCTGGCATGCATCCAGAAGAATGTGGACATCTTCGCATGGAGCGCAACGGAGATGCTAGGATTGACGTGGAAGTGTCCTGCCACCACCTCAACCTGGACCCGGGATCTCACCACATCGAGTAGAAGAAGAGATCCACCGCCGACAAGCTAGTCGTGCCCATCAGAGAGGAGGTGGCCAAACTCCTCAAGGCCGGCTTTGTATCTGAAATACAGTACCCCGGCAGGGTCTCCAATGTAGTTATGGTTAAAAAAGAGACGGTCGGTGGCGTATGTGTAGATTTTTATTTGCTTAATAAATCATGCCCTAAGGACTGTTATCCCTTGCCTTGAATCGACGCGCTAGTTGACTCAGTCGTCAGTTTTCCTGTAATGAGCTTCTTAGATGCATTTTCAGGTTATCACCATATGCACCCCCGGAACATTAAAGATGTCTCATTCATCACGGGGGATGGGTGCTATTGCTACAAGATGATGCCCTTTGGGCTAAAAAAAGCAGGGGAGACGTACTAGAAGATGATGGACAGGGTCTTCCAGGAGCAGAAGGGTAGGAACCTGGAGGTGTATATAGATGATCTCATGATCAAGAGTCGAGACATGGATTCTCACCTCCAGTTTCTGGAGGAAACCTTCACCACCCTACACAAATACAAGATGAGGCTAAACCCCTTGAAGTGTGCCTTAAAGGCTAGCAGGGGGAAGTTCTGTTGGAGTTACCATGGTGATTTGGAAGTGATCAAACATGTAATATCACTGCCAACGCGATATGAGCCTGCAGGGTCACACATAAGAGGTGTGGAGAAGTTGGATGATTGACTGTGTTGGTAAAGGTTACCAATCACCGACCTGGATAGGGTTGGGCAAATGTTGCCTTGAAAGGATTGGTAAGAGTCGTCGATTGCGGGTCGACGAGTGTCGTCAACCCAAGGTCGACGATCGACGAGAATCGTCGAGTATCGTCGACCGCGGGTCGACGATCGACGAGAATCGTCGAGTATCGTCGACCGCGGGTCGACGATCGACGAGAATCGTCGAGCATCGTCGACCGCGGGTCGACGATCGACGAGAATCGTCGAGCATCGTCGACCGCGGGTCGACGATCGACGAGAATCGTCGAGTATAGTCGACCGCGGGTTGACGGTCGACGAGTATGGTCCATCCTGCGTTCGGCGAGAATTGTCGAGTACTGTACTCTGATTCTCGCCGATCCTAGGTGATACTTGCTGACTGATTCTCGCCGAATCTGGTTGATGATTCTCGCCGATCGTCGCCAATTCTCGCCGATTGATTCTCACCGATTCTGGAACCCTAAATTATGGGCGGTCTTCGGATAGCGATATTCCTAAGTCTATTTATTTCTTTGGTATAAAAGGACACTTAGGGTTTTTGGGAAACCAGATCTTCTTTCTGATCGAATCGAAATCGACGGAAGTGTTCCGCCGTTCTGTTCGTTCCGCCGATCCCGAATCCCGCCGCCGACGGAAGTGTTCTGCCGCCGCCGTGCTCGCTCCGTCGACCTCCTCCCCTCCTGCGATCGTCGCTGTTGTTGCTTTTCCTGGCGCGGACCTAGCAGTCCGTGGAATAGCAAGGTGCGGTCATCATCCTTCCCGATTACCCGTGCGACGGAAAACTCGGCGTTCTCCCGCTCGTGTGGATTTCTGCAGAGACGTGGATATTATTCCACGTAGAACTCGCCACTAGCAAGAAGAGGAAGTTTGGAGCATCTTCGTTGAGTTGTGACTCAACGCCACCGAGGTAATTTTACCTAGTTGTATGTTAACTTCTTGATTCAATTACCATGGCCCGATCCCATCTCTTTTGGGTTTTCTTGATGTTTTATTCTTCCGCTGCGTGCACAAGCGTTGTGCCATCCTCTTAGAGAAACCCAACTGTGGTATCAGAGCCAGGTTGCGGCCATGATTGTTGTATTGGAAGTTTTGTTATTCCAGTGCGTGTAAACCTAGGGATTTAGAAGTGTTCTAAATGTCTAGATTTAGTCTTGGTACCTCGCCAAGAACTTCTGGAATTTCGTGGAAATTTCTAATTGTTAGAAATTATAGTCTCCTTAGCAGTAACCATCCCTAGATTTTGTTTTGGATTTTGAATCCAACATAGAGAGATGATCTTGTCTACTGCTTTAAGTTGAGTTGTCTTTGCTTTTGTCCAATGCATGTAAATCTGAGGATTTGGAAGTTTCCGGATGTTCAGATTTATCCCTTCCTTCTATCAAATGTTGATGGTGTCAGGTTGTGCACATAAGGGATGCATGTGGTTTTAGAAATATTGTATTTCCTTGGATGTGCACATTGATCAAATGTTGATCTTGGTTAACTGTTAACCTATAATCAAATCCCTTCATCAAATATTAAGTGTTCGGATGCCTTCCGATGGATGACACTCTTCCTGCCTCGATCGATGAAGTGTGGGCTTGCCAAAGCAAGGTGCATTAATCTATCTTGGTAAGGGTGCGAGCGGATAATTGTGATATCCCACTTTCGACATCGGGTCCAGCTTAACTAGGTGACCTCAAAGGTTGAGTGCCTAGAGGCATAGGGTTGGCATGCACCATATGATGGATGCGAATAAGGAGTTATTCACCAATCATACAAGAATTGCATGAGGATGCAATTGGCAAGCGTTGCCTACCTAAATAACCGCATCGTGAGAGGAAAGCCAAAGCTGACTCATTGTGTTGGTGAAATACGGATCTTGTCCACTAAGAGAGTAGCTCGCATGAACTCTCCGAATTGTTAGTGAGGGCTATCATTTTGAATAAAATAGTGGGAGTGTTTTAATTGAAGTCCAAATTAAAATAAATTGTATATGAAATTTTGGTACTGATTTTATTCTGCATAAATTCTTGTAGAATTCCATGGCAAGTGTTTCACACTCCACGTTATCTCTGAGAGCCATTCTTGAGAAGGATAAGCTCAGTGGGACAAATTACATGGACTAGTATAGGAACCTGAGAATTGTTCTCAGGCAAGAGGGAAAGCTCTATGTCTTGGAAGAAGAAGCCCCTGAGGTGCCGACCGGGAACTCTTCCCGTGCTGAGAAGGATACTTATAAGAAGTATACTGATGATGCTTTAGATGTCGAATGCCTTATGCTTGCCACTATGAACTCTGAGCTTCAGAAGCAATATGAGAACATGGGGTACAAGGAGATTGACGAGCATCTCAAGAAAATGTTTCAAGGGCAGGCTCGTCAAGAGAGGTTCGACGACACAAAAGCTTTGTTTCAGTGCAAGATGGGAATTCGAGACTCAGTAGGGACTCACGTACTGAAGATGATTGGGTATATAGAGAACCTTGAAAGGCTGGGTTTTCCTCTTGGTCAAGAGTTGGCCACAGATCTGATACTGCAATCGTTGCCAGACAGTTATGAGCAGTTCGTCTTGAACTACAACATGAATGAAATAGACAAGACACTGCCCGAACTCCTAGGCATATTGAGAACTGCCGAAATCAATATGAAGAAGGCCAAGCCTGCCAGCCCCATACTGATGGTGCATAAGGGAAAGGGCAAGGCCAAGGGCTCCAAGAAGACGAAGGTGGGACCTAAGTCATACCTTGAGCCCAAGTCTTCAGCACTGATGAAAAAGAAAAGCACGGTGAAGGAAGGGAAATGCCACCACTATGGCAAGGCTGGTCATTGGAGGAGGAACTGTCCTTCATACATTGAAGGTCTGCAGAAATTGAAGGGAGGTATGACTTCCGCTTCAAATGTCTACGTTATAGAGATAAACCTTTCTGGTCCTTCATTTTGGGTATTGGATACCGGATGTGGTTCTCACATTTGTACAAATGTGCAGGAACTGGGAAGGAGAAGATTGCTGAGTACAGGGGAGGTGGACCTCCGCGTCGGCAATAGAGCAAGAGTTGCTGCTGTAGCCGTAGGGGTTTACCGTCTTTCTTTGCCCAGTGGGCTTGTAATAGAACTAGATAATTGTTATTTTGTTCCGGCCATAACTAGAAACATTATATCTATTTCATGTTTGGACATGATTGGATTTTCTTTTATAATTAAGAATAACTATTGTTCTATATTTAAGAATTATGTTTGTTATGATGTAGCCCAATTGTTTAATGGTCTTTATGTTTTGAACTTGGACCATCTGATCTGTAATGTAGAAAATAATAAAAGACTAAGAATAAATGACTCGAACCCTACATTTCTCTAGCATTATCGTTTGGGCCATATCAACGAGAAGCGCATATCCAAGCTCCATAGAGATGGACTTTTGGACTCATTTGATTATGAATCATTTGAGCGATGCGAATCTTGTTTGTTAGGCAAGATGACTAAAGCTCCTTTCACTGGTTATACTGAGAGGGCTGAGGATCTCTTGGGTGTTGTACATAGTGATGTATGTGGACCCATGAGTTCCATGGCTAGAGGTGGGTATTTCTACTTTGTTACATTTACTGATGATTTTAGTAGATACGGATACGTGTATCTTATGAAGTGCAAATCCGAGACCTTTGAAAAGTTCAAAGAGTTCAAGAATGAAGTAGAAAACTAGTTGGGTAAAAGGGTTAAAGCACTCCAATCTGATCGAGGTGGCGAATACCTGAGTCATGAGTTCCGTGATCATCTGAAAGAGTGTGGTATTGTATCACAGCTCACTCCACCTAGAACACCACAACATAATGGTGTGTCTGAGAGGAGAAATCGTACTCTGTTAGACATGGTACGTTTGATGATGAGTCATGCAGACTTGCCTGTTTCCTTTTGGGGTTTTGCTTTAGAGACTGCGGCAATGACATTGAATCGCGCTCCAACGAAAACGGTTATGAAGACACCATATGAGATATGGACTGGGAAGCGTCCTAGTATGTCGTTCATTAAAATTTGGGGCTGTGAGGCATACGTGAGACGTCAAATGCCTGACAAGCTGGAACCCAAATCGGATAAATGTTATCTGGTGGGATATTCTAAGGAAACGAAAGGGTATTACTTTTACCTACCGTCTGAGGGCAAAGTGTTTGTCGCAAGGACTGGTGTCTTCTTGGAAAAAGAGTTCTTATCAAGAAAGACTGAAAAGGTAGAGCTTGAAGAAGTTCAAGAACCACATGTAATGAATGAACCAGAATTGGATTCTGAGACAGGACTACAAGATGTTGTAGCTAGAGAACCTGCTCAAGGAACACAAGTCCTACGTAGATCTGGTAGACCGAGGTTTGAGCCTGAGAGATATGGATTTCTCGTGTCTCAAATAGATAATGTGTTGCTTATGGATCATGATGATGAACCAGCAACCTACCAAGAGGCTATGAATGGACCGGACTCCGACAAATGTCTTGAGGCTATGAAATCCGAAATGGGCTCCATGTATGCAAACCAAGTTTGGAACTTGGTGGAACCACCTGAAGGGGTACGACCCATAGGGTGCAAGTGGGTCTTCAAGAAGAAGACTGACATGGATGGAATGTACAGACATTCAAAGGGCGACTGGTGGCTAAGGGTTTCAAGCAAATTCATGGTATTGACTATGATGAGACTTTTTCCCCTGTTGCCATGGTAAAGTCCATAAGGATATTGCTTGTTGTTGCTGTGTATTATGACTACAAGATCTGGCAGATGGATGTCAAAACGGCTTTCCTTAATGGAAACCTCCTTGAGGAAGTGTATATGACACAACCCGAGGGTTTTGTATCCCCAGATGAAGCCACTAAAATATGCAAGCTGAGTAAGTCCATCTATGGACTGAAACAGGCCTCTCGAAGTTGGAATCTTCGTTTTGATGAGAAAATCAAAGAGTTTGGTTTCATCAAGAATGAAGATGAGCCTTGTGTTTACAAGAGAATCAGTGGGAGCATTGTTGTCTTCCTGATATTGTATGTAGATGACATACTATTGATTGGGAATGACATTCCTACCCTAAAAGTTGTTAAGAACAACCTAGGGAACTGATTTTCAATGAAGGATTTGGGTGAAGCGACTTACATACTCGGTATTAAGATCTATAGAGATAGATCGAAGAAGTTGCTGGGTTTGACCCAGAGTACGTACATCGAAAAGGTGTTGAAGCGGTTCAACATGCTTGAGTCTAAGAAAGGATTTTTGCCCATGTCTCATGGTGTGAATCTCTCTAAGGACCAGTGTCCGAAGTCTTGTGAAGATAAGGACCACATGAAGTTGATTCCATATGCTTCGGCAATTGGATCAATCATGTACGCGATGTTATGTACTCGACCCGACGTCTCCTTTGCTTTGAGCATGACTAGCAGGTATCAGTCAGACCCCGGTGAGTGTCACTGGATTGCATTCAAGAATGTCCTGAAGTACTTGAGAAGGACTAAGGATGTGTTCTTGGTGTATGGTGGAGAGGAAGAGCTCGTTGTAAGTGGTTACACGGATGCTAGCTTCCAAACTGAGAGAGACGACTCCAAGTCTCAGTCAGGTTTTGTGTTTTGCCTGAATGGAGGAGCTGTGAGCTGGAAGAGTTCCAAGCAAGAGACAGTTGCAGATTCTACAACAGAGGCCGAGTATATCGCCGCAGCTAATGCGGTGAAGGAGGCTGTGTGGATTAGGAAATTCATCGGCGAGCTTGATGTAGTTCCTAGCATTGTTGGTCCCGTAGTTCTCTACTGTGATAATAATGGTGCAATTGCACAATCTAAGGAACCTAGATCCCATCAGCGCTCCAAGCATATACTTCGGCGGTTTCATCTTATTCGTGAGATTGTCGAATGAGGAGATGTGAACATTTGCAGAGTGCCGACTGAGGAGAATATTGCGGATCCACTGACAAAGCCTCTTGCGCAGAGAAAGCATGATGGTCATACTAGATCGATGGGTATACGATACCTAAATGATCAACTATAGTGAGAATCTTGTGGATTGCATGTAAACATGTATCTTGTTGGATATTTATTCAAATGATGAACAGTGTACCTAGTTTTTCTCTTACAATTAATGGCAAGTTCTTTTATTATGAGTTTTTCTACATGATAGTTAAATGTTAATATAATGGATACCCTTAGAATGTTCGCTTCCATGGGACATCAAGTACGTGACTTGAATGCGAGAGCCTATGATTTATTTGAAGCTTCATTCTTAAAAGGTCCCTGGTCGAGTATAATCATAGAAGCTAAGGGTGATGATGGTACTTGAAGACTAGCACGTGCGTTGACTGATGACCGGTTCTCACAGGTCATGATATTGTGATATCAAGTCATCACGTGGGTACTTGTTAGTAAACAAGTTGTACTGGACAGACCCAACCTGAGACTACTCTGTGGATTGTCATCCAATCGTGTCACGAGTAGGTCTCAATTGACAATGGTGTTGTGGTCCTTTAACCTGAAGTCACAACATTCATCAAGTGAGGAAGAGCGTGCTTTGATGCCATCTAAAGTCTTCCTTGAGAAAGGTTGATGATAAGGGTGGTTGCTGGGCATGTTACGAATCATTTGAGTGTTTGTGTGTGAGCAAATATGGGATTTGTCCTCCTGTATGACAGGAGTTGCATCCATGGGCCCCTTGACGGAATTGGACTGAGAAATGCATGGCCATGCTTGGTTGAGTCCATATGTGATATTGGACTCACCATTCTCTGGAAGTCCGTCCTGGATCAAGAAACTTGGATTGAGCTATTACGAGGGTGACACGGTCCATGCCTCTAGTTCTTTCCGGATGTAAGGGACAAAGGGACAAAGACAACGCTGATACATTGGTCATAAAGGCTTATGAGTTATAAACTCTTATTGCTTGGGGAGCAATAATGCATTGCTAGATGCCGCTCATTGTTTGTGAGGTTTTTGGTTTGATACTTTCAAGATCAAGTTGGAGTCTGTTGGAGTTACCATGGTGATCTGGAAGTGATCAAACATGTAATCTCACTGCCAACGCGATATGAGCCAGCAGGGTCGCACATAAGAGGTGTGGAGAAGTTGGATGATTGACTGTGTTGGTAAAGGTTACCAATCACCGACTTGGATAGGGTTGGGCAAATGTTGCCTTGAAAGGATTGGTAAGAGTCGTCGATTGCGGGTCGACGAGTGTCGTCAACCCAAGGTCGACGATCGACCAGAATCGTCGAGTATCGTCGACCGCGGGTCGACGATCGACGAGAATCGTCGAGCATCGTCGACCGCGGGTCGACGATCGACGAGAATCGTCGAGTATCGTCGACCGCGGGTCGACGGTCGACGAGTATGGTCCATCCTGCGTTCGGCGAGAATCATCGAGTACTGTACTCTGATTCTCGCCGATCCTAGGTGATACTCGCTGACTGATTCTCGCCGAATCTGGTTGATGATTCTCGCCGATCGTCGCCAATTCTCGCTGATTGATTCTCACCGATTCTGGAACCCTAAATTCTGGGTGGTCTGCGGATAGCGATATTCCTAAGTCTATTTATTTTTTTGGTATAAAAGGACACTTAGGGTTTTCGGGAAACCAGATCTTCTTTCTGATCGAATCGAAATCGACGGAAGTGTTCCGCCGTTCTGTTCGTTCCGCCGATCCCGAATCCCGCCGCCAACGGAAGTGTTCCACCGCCGCCATGCTCGCTCCGTCGACCTCCTCCCCTCCGGCGATCGTCGCTGGTGTTGCTTTTCCTGGCGCGGACCTAGCATTCCGTGGAATAGCAAGGTGCAGTCATCATCCTTCCCGATTACCCGTGCGACGGAAAACTAGGCGTTCTCCCACTCGTGTGGATTTCTGCAGAGACGTGGATATTATTCCACGTAGAACTCACCACTAGCAAGAAGACGAAGTTTGGAGCATCTCCGTTGAGTTGTGACTCAACGCCACTGAGGTAATTTTGCCTAGTTGTATGTTAACCTCTTGATTCAATTACCATGGCCCGATCCCATCTCTTTTGGGTTTTCTTGATGTTTTATTCTTCCGCTGCGTGCACAAGCATTGTGCCATCCTCTTAGAGAACCCAACAAGTTCCTGGGGCACCTCCTCACCTCCGCGGGGGTCAAGCTAAATCCTGACAAGGTCAAATCCATCATGGAGTTGAGGTCGCCTCAGAATACCAAAGAGGTGCAGCGGTTGACAGACAAGCTGGTAGGATTAATCAGGTTCCTCTCCTGTGCCGGGGATAAGTGCTCACCATTCTTCAAGACATTGAGGGGAGGCCAAACGTTCGAGTGGACAAAAGAGTGCCAAGAGGCGTTCTAGGACCTAAAGAAGCTGGTGACTTAGGCTCCCCTGCTCCAAGGGCCGCAGGAGGGGGAGGAACTATTTTTATATCTCAGGGTCGGAGTAGAGGCCTTGAGCTCAATCCTGGTTCGAGAAGAGGGGAAGAAGCAGCTCCCCATATATTATGTGAGTTGGGTCTTTAGGAAGGACGAGCTTCGATATCCTATCTTGGAAAAGCTGGACTTCACACTAGTCATCTCAGCTCGAAGGCTACGACCCTACTTCCAGGCACACTCCATCTGATTGGTGACTGACCATCCACTCTGCAACATCTTCGATGGGGTGGAGCATTCGGGCAGGTTGGCTAAGAGGTCAGTTGAACTAAGCGAGTTCGACATCTCCATCATCCTCCGCCTCTCAATCAAGGCCCAAGCAATGGCTGACTTTCTGGCTGACTACGTGGTCGAGGTGGCAGAGGAAGAACTCGCTCATCAAGCTTCGTGGAAGGTGAAGGTATACGGTGCTTTGCGGAGACATTCCTTGGGGGTAGGGGTAATCTTGGAAAGCCCCCAAGGGACGAGAATCGATCAAATAGTGGTGGTGCACTTTCCAATCACTAATAATCAGGCCGAGTACAAAGCGGTGATCGTCGGGCTGGGCTTAACCAGGGAACTGTGGGTGCTTGACATGGAGGTCCTCACTAAATCCATGGTGGTGGCTTCCCAGATCAACGGGGAGTTCGATGCAAGGGAGCCTACCCTCCGATTATAATTAGCAAAGGTGAAGGGGGTCATCAGTATGTTCCAAACCTTCTCCATCCGACACGTGCCCAGGGAGGAGAACGCGGGTCGATCAGCTGGCGAAGCACGGTCCCCGGGTGGGGGTACCATCTCTGATCTATTTTTCCCTTCCATTGAAGAGGTAGAGCTGATGGAGGTGGATCAATGCCCCTCGTGGATGGAATCGTTCACGACCTTCCTTTCCGCGGGAGAGTTTCCGGAGGGGATGGACAAGAAAAAGTTCAGATACAAATCGGCATACTATCTCCTCCAGGATGGGCAGTTATATCAGAAGACTCTCTCAGGGATGGTGGCACGTTGTATGGATGAGAGGGAAGTGCAGAGGATCTTGTAAGAAGCCCACTCCGGGGAGTGTGGAGGCCACTCCTGGAGTCGGACCCTGGAAGGGAGGCGTGTCAGACAAGGGTACTTCTAGCCTACCTTAGGCCACGATGCTGTAGAGTTCACAAGGAGGTGCCACCAATGCCAGTTGTTTTCCCCCCTCCAACTACAACCGGCTCAGAGTCTCAGGAGAATCACGGCCCCATGGCCCTTCGCCATCTGGGGGATAGATTTGGTAGGGCTGTTTCCCCAGGCCAGCGGGCAAAGGATGTTCTTGTTAGTGATCATATATTATTTTTCTAAGTGGCTGGAGGTGAAGGTGCTGTCCAAGGTGACCTCCCAGGACATCAGAAACTTTGTTTGGGGGGAGATCATCTGTTTTCATGGGTTGCCGCAGGCCATCGTCACGGATAACGAGCCTCAGTTCGCCAGCGCGGAATTCATCAGCTTCTGCAAGCAGCTCGGATTATGGTTTCAACTTAAATAATACAACTATCAATTGTAATAATACCCGTGCAATTTCTATTGCACAAAATTTAGTGCATCATAGTAGGACAAACATATGGAGATTAGACATCATTTCATTAGAGATTATGTGGACAAAAATAAAATTAAACTTGTCTTTATCTCTACTGATTTACAAAGAGCAGACATTTTCACCAAACCATTAGATGAAAAGAAGCATCTATTCTTCCTAAATCAGCTAGGTATGATTAATGAAGAAGCTTTAATTTGATTTCTGTCTGTGATCGACGAACTGTTCATGATTCGTCGAACGGAGATCAACGAACTACAAACTCTTCGTGGAGTGCTCGTTGAATGGAGATCAATGAACCTTCCTTTGTGAAATTTTTTCGCAGAATGGAGATTGACAAATTTGTTTCAGAAAATTTTTTCGTCGAACGGTGAACAACGAATTGTTTTCCCCCTCTTCAGACTTAGATCGATGCTTTTATTTCTTTATGAGATTTTTCGTCGAACTGAGTTCGAAGTTTTTAATTTTTCGTTGGACTGAGTTTGTCTTTTCATCTTCTGAAAACTTATAATTGGGTTTTCATCGAACTCCATCCCACGCTTTCCAGTTCTTGTGCACTTGATCTTTTGTTTTTGCAGGCATGACGATTTCGGCGGCGACCATTTTTGGAATGAAATTTGATGCAGGGTTTGAAATTGACATTGATTCATTCAGCCATTCAGATCAAATCTTCATGAACAACCTTCAGTTGTTTGAGGTTCCACAGTTGAGAAAGTTCATGACCTTAAGGATCAAACTTCCAGTGCAGGAAATCAAGGAATGGGTATTCACAGCAACATTTCCAGATCAAACCTCCATTTCTGGATCGATTTCTGGACACCAGGTTTTCTTACCCCTACTATTCTAACTGAATTTTTGGATTTATCAATGAGGAAGATGATATTGAACTATCTAGCACTGAGTTTGATGATATGCTAGTTATAATGGGTCACTTCCAGGGAAACCCTAATAAATTGCTGAAGAAGAACTTGTTAATTGAATACAAGTTCTTTGCAGATGTTATTGGCAAGGTAATCTTGGGAAAGCACTCTGCCCATGACTACATAACCAGGCACCAATTCCTTCTGATGAGTGCCCTGGTTAGTCAAAAATCAGTGAACTGTGGTGAAATTGTGTTTGATTTGATTAAGAAGAAAAATAGTAAGAAGGATGTTAGTTTTGGTAGAGTTCTGGGAATCTTCTTACAGGCAAAGGTTCCAGAACTTTTGGTCTCCCAGACCATTTTCATCAATGACTCTAAGAGGCTTACCTCTGCCCTCTTTGGCAGATGGGAGAGGGTTATGC
The DNA here is from genome assembly GCA_039583875.1 of Platanthera guangdongensis. Lineage (NCBI taxonomy): Eukaryota > Viridiplantae > Streptophyta > Magnoliopsida > Asparagales > Orchidaceae > Platanthera > Platanthera guangdongensis. The sequence continues at coordinate 108,945,072 of CM077165.1, forward strand.
CAAAGCCCTCCAGGGCTTCCTCTTCCAGGATAGCTTTAGAGGACACAAGGAATGAAATAGCCACTCTTTCAACCCCTGAAGAAGCTCCCGCTCGTCCTCCATCTCCATATCATTCTATATTTCCTTCATCAACTCCATTTGTTGATGTTTCTACTATTCAACAACCATCAACTATCATTACAAATATACCTTCTACTTCCACCCCTCCCATCTCACCATCCAGACCATCATCTCCACACTCACCAATCCATATTCCTGAGGATACAACATCTTCACCTCCTCAATTACATCTACCATCACATATTGATGACATAGATCCACTACTATCATCACTAAATATTGATCTACTTTCATCTCCATCTCCACAACACACTCCACCTCTTTCACCTCAAATTCATACATCTCCACCTCATTCACATATTCAGGAAGATACTATCCTCCCTGATGTCTCCAACATTCAAACTGACATTCCAACACCCTCCATTCCACAGGGATTCGCCATCTGTCCAACCTGCTCCATGTCATACTCTTCTACTACCAACCAACCTTCAACATCTACTAATCCAAATGATTACATGTGTGTTGATTTATCTTCTATATCAGCCAACATTCTTGAGTTTATTACCCCTACACTCAAGAAACTCATAGATGATGCCATTTCCCCACTCGCTTCTTCCATCAATATTCTTTCTTCACAGCTTGTTTCCTTCTCCACCGTCCCTTCTTCTAGGGGTCTGGGTTCATGACTCTCTGAATCCAGGTAGGGGGAGATGCTCAATGAAGAAGCTCCAATAATTCATGAAGAAGCTCCAGCAACAACCCCAGCAATAGCAATTAATGAAGAAGCAATAATAGATATAGAGATGCTTCCAGTTTGTACAAAAAAAAGAAGCAATAGAGTTTTCAATTCCAGAAATCATCACTGTTGGTGATTTTATCCTTAATCCCATAGTTGATATTTTTCATTACTTTATTCTTTTGATACAATCTATAGCACCACCTTAAAAGCTTTTGCTAATTATTCCAAAGCTATAGTCTGCTACACAACACCAATAAGTCATGTAGTTTTGGAACAACTAAGGACAAGTCTTACAGTTAATGAGAATATTACAGAACAAGAAAGTTATATAGAGCCAAAGGCTTTCTTACCTCCAACGTTTTGCTTGTCTGAATCCCTCATTCCCAATCTTGATGAATTCATGTTTCAAGATATGGAACCAGAGACTGACAGAGTTCAGGCACAAGGTATTACAGATATTGAGCTAGACGTTCAAGCACGGTCTCAGGCTGAAGAAGAAAATATAGCTGAATAGCCACAGACTGAGATAATAGATACAAGTATACAACCACAAGCTCATCCAGTAGTCTCTGCTGAAATGCTTAAATAGATTAATGCCCTCTATGATAATCGTGCCAATGAAACTGATGCTGATGCTGATGATGAGTTAGATGACTCAGAAGACTTTGCTTCTAAAAAGAGAAAACTTAAGAAGAAGGTTACATCCAAGGATGCTCCCAGACCCTCTCCTACTGCAGACACTCCTTACTATATCCTGCACAACATTACTCTCACTCCAGACTCTCCTCACTGGATGAGGTATTCAAAGAATGAGATGAAAGTAAGGAAGAAGAGCAGGAGATACTCTCCACCATCATAATTCAGGAGAGGTCCTCCTCTTGTAGCAGGATCAGCAGGAAATATTTCACAAGCTCAAAGGTCTACAACTTCTCATCATTACAGACCATATCAAAGCACATGCATGTAGCATCACAGTTCCCATGGCAGCAAACAACGTCAAAGAAGGCAAAGTAGTCAACAACAGACATCTGAAGATAATTAGGAAGAAAAATCAAGTCCAAAAAGGACACTATCTCTAGTATATGATCCTGAAATGGATCCTAATTTTAGAATGGCCAGATTCAAAGAGGTTATAGCACTTTCGCGAATAAGGAAAGCCAGGGAAGAAGGAAAAGGCACTTCTCAGTAATCAACCATGTCTTCCTACAGGAGGAAAGAGATAGAAAGGTATGAAAAGAAAAATCTCTTTAATGTTGATACTTATATGAGTTTTCATCCAGAGGCTGTAGTGCCTAGAGCTGCATCAGTAAAGATTCTGGGTGCTGAAGACATGAAGATGACTCAAAGAGAAACAGAGGACCCCAAAAGAATAATGTTCTTCATAAAACCTGCTCCTTATACAGATGCTTCAAAGAAAACTCATAATTTTTTGATTATTCATTTTGAATTTTATTTCTTTTTTTGCTATATGTACACTCACAAGGCACATTTGTTTATATCTGCTGAAGTTCTATAATTTTGTTAGATATTTTTATTGCTTTGTGATTTTCTTTATTTTCTTTATTTTTAAAGTGACCTCAGCCAAATAGGGGGAGATTGTTGGAACCCTACTTGTGATTTGGGCTAGGTTCGCTATTAGGATTAATGACCCAACATGTATAGTCTAGGGTCATAATTTAGTTCTAGAGTTAAGGTCAGTTACATTAGGTTAGATTGTTGAAAACCTACCTTCAGAAGACCTCAGAGACAGAAGAATTTAGAGACAAGATATCTTAAAGATTGCAAAAAAGGTGTTCGACGATAGCTGAACTCAGCTCGACGATCGTCGATCTCAGATGGACGAACTCAGAGTTCCTTCTCTGAGTTGAGCTTGTCGAAAGTCTAGCTGAGGTCGACGAACTCTGATCCTTCCTCAGAAACTCAGCTCGACGATGTGCCTTCTCAGTTCGACGAACTTGGAGCTCAGATTGGCAAGTATATTTTCTGTTCGATGAACTTGGAGCTCAGATTGGCAAGTATATTTTCTGTTCGACGATCTTGGAGCTCAGTTCGACGAAGGAGAATTATCAGTTTGGCGAACTTGGAGTTCAGGTCGACGAAATCTTTCCTGAGATCGACTACCTCCTTCCAGGTTCTGTTCGACTAAACTTCTCTGCAGTTTCTCAGATCGACTAAAATAGTTTGATTTCAAATATTAAGATAGTAATACTCTGATAATTAATGCTCAGTATTCTCAAGAATATAGTAGTTTTTTGGCAGCATTAATTATGGATTTCAAAGAGTTATTACTCTATCATTTTTACTGGGATAGTTGGGGAAATACATTGAAGAACAAATCAGCTGTTCGAACTCCCAAAAATTATGCAGAAGATTTCAAGGAATTTTAAATTCAAATGGGTTAGAATCAGCAATCAATATATAAAGAAATTTTCAGAAGATTGATATAGATACACAAACACAGAGAAAATTTTTAAGAAGAAGAAGAAAGAGAAAAATCTGCAATCAGATAACAAGTGACAGAGACAAAGAAACATCTTGTCCATCATCTTCTTCTTCAAGCCCTTCTTCCAGCAACACATTTTCAATCTGAGAATAAAAGCTCAATCTCTCAGAATCATTTACTGGAAGAAGAAGTTTTCATCTTTGAAGGCCTACACCCTGAAGCAAAGCTTCCACTCCTGATCAGATTTCTATAACTCAGGGGGAGCTTTGACAACATCAACAAAATCCACTAGTCTTCTCAAAGATTTAAGACAGAGAAGACAACATCTTTTATTTTCCTGCACTATGTACATGGTTATAACTCCCTTCAAAAGTTAAACTCTTTGGTTCGCAAGTTACCTGATCAAAAGACTTGGTTTGATTTATGACCACCTGATCAAAAGCTCAAAGGGTTATTAAATCTCCCTTAGAAAATAGATCTTGTGGTGACAAGACATCTGATCAAAAACCTGTGGTGGTAGGGTACCTGACCAAAAACCTATAGTGGATTTCTACCAGAGTGGTAAAAGAGTGGATGTACACAGGTTTATTGAGGAAACACTATAAACTCCTTGTATCGTCTAGTTGTGTTTTACCTTTTAATTTTCTGTGCTATGATACTTATTTTTACTTATTTATATATATATCACCTATTATAATCCGCTATAAAAACAAATTTAAAATTTTAAAATACTCTATCCCCCCCCCCCTCTAGAGTTAGTTAGATCAATCCCTCACTTTCACACCTACTTCTCTCCTGCAAGCCAAATATCAAAAATAAATGGGAACAGACCCAAGGGCTCGGTGTAGAGGTCCCACCACACACTCGGAAGATCTTAGAGCACTTCCCCTCCTTAGCCAAATGCCGAGCAAAGGCTACCTCAGAAAGTGCAAGAAGATCTGAACACTAGTAAGCATGCCTTCTGAGGTACCCCTTTGGTCTTATTTATAGTTTTCTGAAGACGACCTACAAATAGTCAACCTCCGTTGTTTTGAAGAGCTATGTGCAGCCCAACTGGGTCTGCCAATAGCGCAACTCCGTTGTTCTAACAAGCTATTCATGTCCCTGGCAAGGGCACCCAGGTAATTCTAACTTTGGGCCCAACTGGGCAGGTTCCAAGGATCTGGAGGTCGGCTCGCCACAACTCTCCACCCCGCTAAGGCGGACACAACCTGACTCCTGTAGCTCGCCTTCCCTCCTTGGGCGAGCACGAGCCAGGTCGTTGCAGCTCGTCGACCCTCACTCTAAGGCGGGCTAGCGGCTAGGTCGCCTATGGGAGAGCGGGCTGGCTGGTCTGGGACTGTTACTATAGAAGGAATTCCAGAGGCATTGAGTTCGTCGAGCTTAGTTCAATTAATACAGTATTCTAACTCACGAGGTCAGCTCGAAGAAGGCCAGCTCCGCTCGACGAACGCAGATCCCCGTCTAATGAATGTCGAGCCCTGCTCGGCGAACAACGAGCTCTATTCGACGAATGTTGAGCCCTGCTCAACGAACGTCGATCTCAAAACGAGCTCATCTCGACAAACCCTGGGTAGACGCAGGCTGGGTGGGCCAACCGGTCAGCTTGCGCGACTAGCGTTGGCGGGAGCGGGCTGGCCATTCTGAATTTTGCTCGCATGCTATTCTGGCATGGATAGGTCACCTTGGTCTGCTCTCCCTGTCTGGTGCAACTACTTGGCAAACGCAGGGTTGTACACAATCCCTGCCCTTTTTGAGCTTGACCAAGCTCGGAAAGAATCATCCAACCTACATGTTCAGTGAGTGCTTTGCTGAGCTGGAGGGAATCTTTTGGTGGGTCACACCCTCACGCTATAAATATGCCATCGGACCCTTTGGAAAAATCCTTCCTTCTTTTAGCCTTCTCTGTGAGATGTAGCAGCATGATGCCTGTGTCCGAGGAGATGTGATCTTGCCTAACAGCCTCGAGGGATGGGACTAGGGCTGAGGCTCTCGAGGCCGCCCCATAGTTGGAGCGCGGATCATCCGGCCCCCTCTTCAAGCCATTAAAAGGAAAAATTGTCTGGCAGTCTCCTGTAAATGACCTCCCGGGATCCAGCTCGGCGGCCGGTGACAAGGTCGCCCATGAGATATACGTGCATCCCTCTTGATTCACCGCTTTGCCTCTGACTTCTCTTTCCGTAGGTACCGCCCCGCGAAGACGGAGGCGGCGGAGGTGAGCGGGACCATTCCATCCCGCTGTCAACCGAGCGAGTCGCCAGCCCTTCGGGCTAGGGGCACCCTCCTCCGGAGATTCCCCAGTCGCCAATTCCCCCTGGGCTAGGAAAATCATTCACGGTTCTTGAGGGATGACTCTTTCAGGGCCGACCGGGCACTTCTCGGCCATCAGCTGGTGAGGGCGACGTGTCGACGCCTGGTGAGTTAATACTCATGTCTGTTTGTTACCGCTCGCTCTTTCTGACCTACCCCTTCGCATGTTACAATGCGATCTCCTCCTCTGATGGCGAGATAAGCGAGTGATATTCGCCTCCCCCTGATACAGATCACATTTCCGAGTATTTGGGCGACCCGTCGGATGCGAAGTGGATAAAGAGGCAGGTGACACGGCTGTTCCAGAAGCACATGCTACTACTACAGGAGGTCTTCAATAGGGTTGAAAAGGATATGGCCGAAGTGGAGGAGCGGCTTGCAGTCCTGAGGGAGCGAGGTTCAGAACTGACAGAGACGGGGTTACTTCTCCTGGGGTGCACATAACGCGGGCTAAGGATTGGCTGAGGCATGCCACAGATCAAGTTGGCCTGGTCCAGCAGGAGCAGGTGGCGGTTCGCGAGTACCACTATCCTCGCGTGCCCCCCCCCCCCCCCCCCCCCCCCCCCGATCTGGGATGCGGAGGTGGGGCAGGTGGAAGTGGATCCAGTACTGAGCCGCCTGCCCCCTCCCCATTGTTGATCGCCAGGCCAGGACGCCATCTGCACTCTAAACCAATTCACTTAGGAGGGTTACCCATCTTGGAACATTTTTAATGTTTGTAATAATCTGAGACTCCTCTCGCCCGCCAATGGGCTTAATGTTTGTAGCACGTTACTTTTATTATGTTACTGCTTTGTTTTTTCGAGGTGAATGCGGATTATGCCCTCTCGCTCGTTCACCATTTCTTTAAGAGGGCGCGAGATCATTGAGTCGGCTCGGTCAACCTGCCTGTCTTGTCTTGGCTGGTGCAAGATGGGAACTTCGTAGATTGCGAGTCTGCGCGACACGCCCACCGCTCCAGGCAGACGCAAGTCGCGGCTTGCTCGCGCTTTGGGCGGACGTGGGAGAATGCTATTTGCTATCGAGTAGACTTTGTAGCACTGTTGCGAGCCGAGAAGTCGAAACTCCATGGCTCATTTTTCTATCCCCACTTTTCCCGCCAACAAAATATTTTCCCACCTTTTTTCTTTTTATAAATATGCCTTGCGGCTCTTTCTTACCCACCGTACTTAGGATTTCTCTTTCTCCCCTGCTTCCTGTGACCCTTGACTCGCCCACTTCCTACGAGAACAACTTCATCCGACTCAGCAGACTTCCTGCGAGATGGGTGGTCGTAGCGACAAAGCGGATGGGCGGAGCAAGTGTGCCTGGACCTTCTCTGAGCACAACTTCCCCCTTGCCGCCATCTCCGAAGGCGAGTTTCTCGACGCCATAGGCGACTACATACCGCAAGGCTTTGTGGCGAGGCGACCTGGGGAGGGAGAGAAGATCAATGATCTCTTAGGGTAAGAGCTCGCCATCCCCACGATGCATTTCGAGGTGGGTCTCCGACTTCCCATATGGCCGGAGGTCTGCCAAATATTCAAATACTACGGGGTCATTACCAGACAGATGACCCCCAACTCCATCGCAGTGGTGATCGGGTTCGTGTGCTTCATGCGGGAAGAGCGGGTCGAGTTTAGTCTTGCGGTCTTCCGCAAGCTGTTCTTCTTCCGGGAGAACAAGGACGGTACCACCTACTTCTCTAGCGGCCACGTCAAGGTGCGGGAGACCGTTAACAAGAGCCAAAACTGGTTAGAGAAATTTGTCTTCATCAAGGGGAACTTTGGCAACATCCCCTTCTCTCCGGTCCAGCTCAGCGGGGTGAGCTACCACCCCTAGCCTTGGATGCCATGAAGCGGAGTTTTGTGGGTTCTTCGCCGGGAAGAACTTTGAAGTCGCCTTCCTGTGGTGGAATTTGGACAACCTCGCCCCCTTCCCGCCCGGGGGAGGTAAGCTGCCCGCCGCTTCTATTTTTTGCTTCACTATTTTTTCTACTTTAAATCTCCTTTCCTGAAGGCGAGCGGGACATCCCTTTTCACCCTCCTTATGAGAGTGCGTGACTCGCTTCCAGCGAGCTCGCTCGCACAGAGGTCGCAGCCGTCGAGCGCCGCGAGACCCCGACATCTACTCCCCCAAAGCGGCATAGCCGCGGATCGCTTCCTTCGCCGCCGCCTCCCAAGAAATCGAAGACTGCGAGCGGCGCACCTCCCGCAACTTGGGAGAAAGGTAAGGCCCCGACGGGCCAACCAGATGTGGATCTCGCCCCCACGGCCATCTCAGCAGGCAGCTCCCCCGGAGGGGCGTCCAGCAACTGCATGCCTCAAGAAGAGATACAACCGCCGTAAAGCCGGTGCAGAGAGGGCACCGCAACTTTGGCTATGTGGAGCGGTTCCTAGATGAGCTCAGCATTCTACTCCTCCAATGGGATAAGGAGGCGAACAGGGCCATCATCTCCACCCTGTTGTCGAGCTGGTTGCAGCAGGAGACCATCGACGGGGAGGCCTACAGTTTTTCATTCGGCCTCTACTCGCGAGAAGAAGCCGCCATCTATGATGAGGAGGCCATGGGGGTGCTGATCCATTAGAGTGCACAAGCCCAGCTCCGCAGCCTGGAGCTAGCCCGCATGGTCAGCCGACGATGCATCCAGATGGAGAAGAACACCCCCTTACTCAAGAGGCTGGTGGACAAGAAGGAGGAGGCCCGCCGTCTTGCCCAAGAGAAGCCAGAGCAATAGAGAGAGAGGGTGGACGCGGCTGATGCCGTCATCGCCGCCTTGGAGGAAGAAAAGGAGGTGATACAAGCACGAGTGCGTGAGCTGGAAGCCCTGGCAGCTGTCATGCGGTCCTCCAGCAGTGGATATCAGCTCGGGCACTATACCGACTTCGAGCTGGAGGAAATGATACAAAAGAATGCTGCCTGCGCGGCGAATCATACCCTCCAGACGCTACGACGGACAGATCTTATCAAGAGCGAGGGCGCATGCCTTTCCACGAGCGATGTGGTACCGACATTATTCCTTCCGGTATCGAAGCCAGGAGACAAGTCCTACCAGCCCATCTAGGACTTGTTGCCCGAGAGCTCGCCTTGCTGAATCCCCGCGCCTCGCGTCTATTGTATTTTTGTTCCTGAATGTAAGCGCGGGCTGAGCCCCAAAACATGTAATTCTTTTGTTGTCCAATCAATGATATATATATATATATATATATATATATATGTTCTATTCTGATGTGATGCCATCTATCTTTCCCTCTTTAACTCATACTCGCGGCCTGACCCAATTCTCCTGCTCACTGCCTCCAGGCCCGCGTCCTGTTAGCGAGATCGCGCGTCCCCTAAGAACCTGTCTTAGGAAGCACAGGGCCTTAGTTAGCCAAACCGCAAATCATAGCTCGCCTCTTTAGCCCAGATTATTTTCACTACCTGTGAGATAGAGGGAGCGGGCTGCCTCACCCTGTGCCCGGGTCGCCAGCTTTTACACGAGCTGCCCCCCATAAGGTCGCGATGCGGCTTGAGTTCTCGCGGCCTCGGCGGCTGTATTGGGTGTCGGGTGAATATGTTGGGTCCCGAGAGCGTGCGCCATCGGGCCATAGTCCTGGGCTCGTTGACCCACCAGAGTCTCAACTCGACACTCTTGGCTTACCGACCTCACTTCGTTCGTCAAGGTCTATCCTGTTGGCCAGTTGGGTGTCTGAGTAGACTCACACGAGTGACATCCAGCCCTGCCAGCTATGTAAGAGCCTGACAGTGGGATCTGCTTGTGGTTCGGGTAGACTAATAAGAGTTACATACAGCCCTGCCAGGTAGGTGAGATCCTGGCAGTGGGATCTGCTCGGGGTCCAGGTTGACACACCCGAGTGACATCCAGCTGTACCAGCTAGGTGAGAGCCTGGCAGCAGAATCTGGTCGGGTTTTGGGTGTACATACACGAGTGACATCCAACCCTGCCAGCTAGGTGAGAGCCTGACAGCGGGACCTAGTCGGGGTTCGGGTTGATACACATGAGTGACATCAAGCCCTGCTGTTGGGTATATCGGAATATATGTACCTGATTTGAAGAAGCCTCACCCTACTCAATGATATACATCAAGATGTATTTGATGTATTTTGAGTTTATGTGTGCAGGTTAAGTAACTGCAGGTTTGCAGGAAAAGTTTCTAAGTCCATGTGTCGACACCCAGAAGAAAAGTGTCGACACTTAAGAAGGCTTGTGTCGACACCCAGAGAAGCTGTGTCGACACTTGGAGTAATTGTGTCGACACCAGGAATGCAGAGTCGACACCAGAGGAAAAGTGTCGACACATACAGACAGTGTCGACAATCAATGAAGAAATGTCTAAAGAATCAGTGTCGACACTTAGAAGCAGTGTCGACACCCAGAGGAACTTTGTCGACATCAAAAGTGTCGACACTAGGAGACTGTGTCGACACTCAGCAAAACATCAACAAAGTTCAAGTACTAGTGTCGACACTAGGAGGCCGTGTCGACACTCAGCAAATTTCGACAAAGTCAAAGTACAAGTGTCGACACAAAGGAGATGTGTCGACACTCAGTAAAAGTCTCAACACATGAAGAATGTGTCGACACAAAGGAGATGTGTCGACACTCAGCACAAGTCTCAACACATGAAGTATGTGTCGACACCAATGAGATGTGTCGACACTTAGCAAGTATCAACACAAGAATATGTGTCGACACAAAGGAGTTGTGTCGACACTTAGCTGAAATCAACTAAGTATTGAATAAGAAGGACTTGTGTCGACACACAGGATCAGTGTCAACACATTCTGAAGAAGCAGTGTCGAGATGCAGTTTCTACAACACAAGGAGTTGTGTCGACACCATGAAGGCTAGTGTCGACACTTAGTCTACTTGTGTTGACACTTAGTCTGTTTGTGTCGACACATAAAGACTGTCTGTCTCGACACTTCCAGACTGTGATAGAGTTTTCAAGAAGTGACTGGATGACTTGAAAGCTGCCATTTCAACCAGTCAACTGATACTGTCAGAACTGTTAGAAGTTTGTTGGAAACCGGATCAGCCGGTCACCATGAAGAAAGCCTATATAAAGGCCTATTACTTCAACAGAAGAAAATGAGCAATGAATCATTGAAGTACAACACAACAAGAAGAAGACCTTCAAGTGAAGATCTAAGAAGTTGGAGAGAGAAAGCTCCTTCTAAGAAGACAGCTATTGAACCAGGCTGATAAAGAAAGTTTTAGATTGAGATCTGATTCTCATGTCAGCAGTTGATTGAAGATCATCTGTCTAGAGATTCAAGCCTACTGTGTTCTAATTCAAGAAGCTTTGAAGAAAGCCAAGGGAGGTTGATCTCAGCAAAGTTCCTTCAAGAACTCATCAAGAAGCCAGTCAACTCAGCTTTCTCAATCAGAGTTGTGGTTATTATTCTTGTACTCTTTATTTTCTGTAGGATCCTAAGGGATCTGAGTTGTAAGCCTGTACTTATAAAGGCTGAGTGGTAGGGCTTGTGTGCCTGAGTGTAGGAGATACATTTCTCTGAGTGTAGGCCTTGTTGAAGGCTGAGTGTAGGCCTTGTTGAAGGCTGAGTGTAGGTCTTGGTGAAGACTGAGTGGTAGGGCTTTTGTGCCTGAGTTGTAGGAGTGGGATCAGTCTGAGCTGTAGGAACCTATTTGGGGTTCTGAGTTTGAAAGTTCACTCAGTGTCAACTACCTTAACCTATGGGGGGGGGGGGGGGGGAATAGGTGTCTTGCAGCGTTTTTGCGGAATTAAAATCGTACCTGCACACGAAAACAAAACAACACAGCACAGAAAGGACACAAGCAAATTATAGTGGTTCCCCGATTTGGGTACATCCACTTTACCCCTTCGACCTATCTCCTAACCAGGGACGACTCGGTCACTTCACCAACAGGATTGAAATCCAATCCTTGCACTAACGGAAGGAAACCTTCCACACGTAGGAGTCACCACTCCCACAACACGGGTTGCACCCAACCCTTACAACTAGGAACCAACGTTCCTTTACAACAAAATTGAAAATAGAATGTACAAGAAATACAAACAACTTATGGAGACTAAGGTGTCCCTCTTCGTTCGATGACGTGTTCTTGAATTCAACGAAGAGTCCACAACCCTAGATCTCACTTGGAGAGAATCTCCCCGAAACCGGCGGCGGCAAGAAGGGCGGTGGCTTGGTTCTCGGGATCGGCGGCGACAACGGCGTGCTGCGGCTGTTCTTTGGAGATTCAATCTTCGTAGCAAAGCTAGCAAGGTCTTCCAACGGTCACACTAGGATCGATTGTCTCGATCGATTCGGAAGGGGAAGGTTTTCCCGATCAACGAGTCAAGAGACAAAGGATCTCTGGTTAGACGCGTGAGACGCTGTGCTTGGCTAAGCTTCTGTCGCCGGGAGATCTGGAAGAGACCGGCGATCAACTGGCACAAGCGGCGACGGCGGCGGAGCAGGATTTCCGAGATCTAGGTCACGTCGGCGGCTCGGCTTTTGTTTTTTTGTCTTCTGTTTTTTCTGTTCAAAAATACCGATGTATTTATACATTAGGTCTTCAAGATGACCGTTGTGAGCCCCACCAAAAGAAACCCTAAAACCGGTTCAAAGCAGCGCCAGCGGCTGAGTCCGGTCCAGCGGGTTCCAGAAATTCGCCTAAGGCAAAATCGGTGAGAATCGAAGGTGATTCTCGTCGATTCGGCGAGAATCAAAGGTGATTCTTGTCGATTCGGCAAGAATCAAAGGTGATTCTCGTCGATTCGGCGAGAATCAGCCAGTGATTCTCGACGATTTTGACTTAGCGACAGATTTGCACGCTCTGATTTAGCCGGATAGAGACGGCGAGAATCAGCAAATGATTCTCGCCGAATCGGCGAGAATCACTTGGTGATTCTCGTCGATTATTACTTAGACGATTTTTCGTCTTTCCACCCATGAGCTGCTCTTTGACCCATCCTTGCTCCTTGTCTGCTCTTGCATTATCACTGCCCTGTACTTGAAAATAAGTACACTCCGATAGAGAGAGTACATGTAGGCCAACACACTGATCTACTCAACGAGGGTTTACGTCGCGCAGACCCGTGTATATTGACCTACTGCACCCTGACATTGGTGTGTACTTAGCGTGGAATAACTGCAAGCACAACTTGAAAGATTTCATCAAATACATTGTGAATTCATCTTAGCTTGACAGGTGGCTTCCTCAAATCCAGGTAGTTGTGGATACAATACCCAACAATCTCCCCCTATTTGACGAAGCCAAAATCCCACTAGCTAAGATGAATACCACCATCCAGATAATATACACAGCATATAGAATTTAAAGATACGGCACAAAGAAATAACGACAAACAGATCAAAGCTTGAGTCAATCATAAATTCATATATATATATATATATATATATATATATATATATATATATATATATATATATATATATATATATATATATATATATATTTCCCAAAAATTGTTCATATAGCAATAAGAAAAGATAAATATGCTCTTGAGGAAATGACAAGCTATAAACTTATGTCTATTTCTTTTTGGCTAGCTCATCCTTGTGTTTTTGAGCCAGGAACTTCTTTCTTTGCCTCTCAACGTACTCCTTGTGCTTTGGATAGTATCTGGGAGGAGGAGCTTTATCTGCCATAGTGTTGGTCCTGAAGAAGATGTTCCGTTTAGCTTCATATGTCTTGTGCAGCTCCCACTCATGCTGGCTGTATACGTCGTTCCGATTGATTTCCCCTTTTTCTTGTAGCCAGAATGTGTCCAAGATAATACTCTTTGATACCAGACTCCACTTTTCATTCCTCACTTCATCCTCTTTCAATCTGATTTTCTTTTCAGCTTGTGTTTCCTTAGATGTCTCTTCTTGAGTTTTTCTCTTGTCCATAGCTTTTGCTAGGGCTTCTTGGTCAAATATGGCCATCAGTTTTGCTTTGGAGGTAGCCCTAGCAGCCCTTTGAGCATCAGCTCCACTTAAAGGAGCTTCTTCAGCACTTGCTCCCTCATCAGCCGCAGTATTATTCCCAGGAGCAGGATTACCCTCAGGATTTTCAGGGATATTGGTGTCTAACACTTATTTGAGCATCCACCAGCAACTGTCATATACATATAAGTTTGACTGGTCAAAATTTTTGATTATGATTTCCTGAAGCCCGGCCAACTTAGCTGTATATTCTTGCTCCCCCTTTTTGGCTTCGACGGCAATGGAGTTTGCATAAGAATGCAGTGACTCATCAATGTGCTTTGTAGTCTTGGAGAACTCGGTAATCAAGGCTTGTTGATTTCTGTTAAGAACCACCATGTTGGCATCAAATTTTTGGATGTTATTTGCCACTACATGAGCATTTTGATTAACTATTACGAGAGTATCTGTGTTCTTTTTCAATCCGTCCATAAGAAGAGTTACAACTTTGTCGACTGCTGTATACTTGTCTTTGAACTTCTTTTCCATCAAATCCAGTTTGTGATTGATTTCCACAACGTTCTTGAGCATTAGATTCTCAGATTTCTTAATTCTTTTTAACACTTTATTTTGAGCTTGCTCAAAAGACGCTTTGAGCTCATCCACTATACCTTGAATAACATTCACTGTGTGATTAGCTAGATCAGCTCGTAGTGGATGACACTGAGGCATTCCTTGGCCTTGCTCTTCAGCAGATTCACTTGTAGAGCTGGACACTTGCACAATCTCTAAAGGGGAATATTTGCAGCCTTAGTAGATTTCTCAGAAGTACTTAGCAGCCTCTACTGAGAGGACTCCCCCTCCACTGTTGCACTAGTTTTCTCAGGAACTATCTCAGGAGCTTGCTTTTCAGATGGAACTTCAGTGTCATCCTGAGGCTCCATTACTTCCTTTCTCTCATTTCCTTCTTCCTCATCCTCATCATCCATGATGTCATTCTCAACTGCATCATCTTCCAAACCTTCCTCATCATTCTCCTCTACATCACCTCCGGCTCCTAGATCATTCACGTTCAGGTCCGCCTCATTTTCCACCACATCTTCACTTTCTTCTTGCAGATCCGCAAGTGCATCTCTAGCTATCTGAGAGATGCCAGATATGACATTAGCAGAAGCGGGTAGAGGCTCCCCCTCAACTCCAGCAGTCAGTGCATCAGGAACTTCACTGGCAATCGCCACGGAATCTGCTACAGTTCTGTCCTTGGCAGGAGATTCTTCTTGTTCTACTACTACTGCAGCCTGCCCGATGCGTCGCTCTCATCTGTCAAATACGCTGGAGTCCATTTTCTTCAAATAATGCAATGGAACTCCTTTACTCATGTCGAACCTATCTCCGTTCAACTGAATAAGATATAGGCTGATGATTCTTCCAAAACTTGGAGATCTAAGAGTGTCTTTAATCTTCTCAAAAAACACAGCCCCCCAGTTGAATCTCTTTCTGCAGACAATCGCCACAAGAATCTTGAACATGTCAGCTGAGATGTGGTCATGTGAGTCGGGTTTGCATATCAGTACTTTCCCAATGATGTCGGATAAGAGTTTCCCCTCCTCATTCATTTCTTTTCTCTTTATCGATCTGGTTCATCTAGCTAGTCCACAGAATAATAATGTCCTGGCTTTATCATGTTCCTCCAGATAATCCTCGTGCTCAGAACTAGTGAGCTGCAAGTATTGGGTCAGTTTGCTTGCAGACATCTTAATCCTTGCACCTGTAACCTTACTCTTGATGATAGAGTCTTCATTCCGAAGTTTGGCGGTTGCGAAGAACTCCATCACTTCCTTGTCCAAAATTTTGCAGGGGTGCTCCAGTATAAAAGAGAGTCCAGCCTCTTCAAGCATGATGATGATGTTTCTGAACTCATCTGAGGCATGTGAGAACCCGGTTCGAACCAACTCACATCCAGTGACCAGGCCGGCGGTGGTCCTTGGAGCCATTGCAAACCTAGGGAGGGAATGCCAGGTCTACGCCTAATCAGAAAACAAGAGGGAAGCTACACTAACAGTAAGTCACTGTAAGGGTGAGGAGGTGGTTACCCAAAAGCGGAGGAGGCGAGAGTCGACGGAGACGACAGAAAACCTGGAGGAGCTCGCGTCCTTGTTTGATCGAAACCGCGGAGAAATACCTGGACGAGCACCCTGGACGCGAGAAGAGAGGTCTACGGAAGGAAGAGTCAGCGGGATACCAGTGGGATATCGACAGAAGAGGCGGCGGGATTCCTGCGGGATATCGACGGAAATGCGGAATATCGACGGAAATGAAGAGGGAAGGAAGAGTCGGCGGGATTCCTGCGGGATATCATCGGAAATGCGGAATACGAAGAGTCGGCGGGATTCCTGCGGGATATCGACGGGTTTCCTTGCGAAATGCGGAATACGAAGGGTCGGCGGGAGTTTTTCTAAATAGAAATCGAAGGGATTCTTCAATAGAAATCTACGGGTTAAGAGGCATGCCGGATTCTCGAAATCTTCTGATATTAAGACGGTTTAGAAATCTTCTAAATATATGTTTCTTAATACCAATCTATTTAGGGTTTGAAAGGGGTTTTTCATACATTTCTTGATGTCAATTGTAAGTTTTAGTGACTTCCAATGACGTATCTTCTTTAATTTTCAGTGGACTGATTTATGCCTGTAGAGGTTCATTCTCGAATCTACCAGTGAATTTACATATAAATCTTTAATAATGTATCTAAGGGTTATTTTTACATTGTTAACCTTTCCTTAGGTGTACACACATATATGTGTATATATAAATATATATATGTAAATGTCGACACAATATGACTCAAGTATTAGAGCTGATCAAAAATACATGGGATTATAAGATTCATCATTTAGCCCCTCTGGTTAAAGCATACCAGGCGTTCAATTTGAGTATACCATTGTAGATAGTACTTCTGTTATTCCAGATACTTGTTCCAATTCATTCTTGAAAAATCTTCTGTCTAGTTCTCATTATATTTACGGGAACCTAGACTACCCTGCAAAAGAGTGTTACCTTACCTTAGGAACCCAATATGTATTGGGTCCTAGGTTCTTGTTAGCATAAAAACTCGAATGCCTTCCATCAGAAATCCTGTCCGGAAGACTACCTCTGCCCAGAAGAGGTGGATAAGCCCTCTCCCTTGACACAGAGGGGTTGTGCCAACAGTCTATGGCAAAGTGTCCCACCTTGCCACAATACCAACACGTGTGAATGTTGTACCACCGTTTCTGACCTGATCCAGTGACTGAGGTAGTCATGGTCCTAGGTCTAAACGGGATAGAGCCGGATCTGCTCACAAAATTACCTCTTCCACCGTGACGCTTGGAAGGGTGGAAGGAATGCATGTAACGAGCGTCATGAGGCTTGGGAGGTGGTGCCTTCCTTTCAGTCAGCACCCTTCCAGAGGCCCCATGAGAATTAATTGCGTGACTTCTAACCTCCCTTTCCTGTGTCCTAGGGTGGTGAGAAGCGCATTGAGAGCTGATACCAGCAGATTCATGCCAAGTTGGGGCAGTGGCCGAGAATACAAAGGGTTCAGAATGAGCCTTAGGTATTCTCTCAAGGGTGGCCATGACAGCCCTTGCACTATGGCTGTCTCCACATGAGGGCAGATCACCCTTGCAGTGACCACGGTTGTTCCTGTGATCATACCTGAAGGCATGATGAGTACCCTTCCTGCCTGGAGTGGAGGGTCTGAATACCGTTTCCCCATTTCTCCATGAATTGATAATTTGGGAGATCCACCCATTTTCTTCCTTTCTCTTGATAGCATCAACCTTGGAAAAGTTGGATACTATCCTTTTCTCATTCTCTAGACTACTCTCTAGATCTGAGATTTTAGAGTCCTTAACCTTGTTGGATGCCAATTGGAGAACCAACAAGATCTTCAGCCGAGCAATCTCCTGAGCTTGCTCCTCAACAAGTAGGTTGCTTTTCTGAAGGGATCTCTTCAGGGAATCAGGATTTTCTGAAGGGTAACAAATCCTGTCTTCAGGAACTTCAAGAGAAAAGGGGCAAGATGAAGAAGTTACCTGCTCTTCAGAGTTACTGTTACTATCGCCAGAGACCGTTGTGTCAGCTTCATCAGAACTGCTTTCCTCAATTTCTTCTTCAGTCTCTGACAAGGACACCGGAGCCCTGATGCTGTCCGATTGATCCTTGCCTTCATCTTCAGAGGCGAGGACCCCCACATAGGCTTCATCCTCTTGCTAACAGCCGATCCCTACTCTCTCTGATCCCTCCATGAGATCTGAGATGGTTACCCACATAGAGTTGGCCGTCCCACACTTTTCCAATCTAGATCGAGAAGGTCCAGACCAGACATCCAAGATGATCTGACGAATCATCTTGTCCAGATTAAATAATGAGATTTCAGTCTCCGACATCTCAGTAATACACATGGGAATTTGGACATCCTTTCCTGAGCCGGAGGTCTTCATAGGAATGAATGGACCCTCTTCCAAGATGAGAGATGCTCGAGGATCGATAGCCTCCAAGTGATAGGACACTCTCATCTTCCAAACGGGATAATACTCCTTTGTGCACGTGGTAAGTCTTAGTGGAGAGATCCCATAATCCAGCTCAATGCTTTTGACACTAGTGGCAGAATTCTACTCAAGGTGTGAACCTTTTTGATAAGCAACCTGGCTCTGATACCACTTGAAAGTTCACTCAGTGTCAACTACCTTCACCTATGGGGGGAATAGGTGTCTTGCAGCGTTTTTGCGGAATTAAAATCGTACCTGCACACGAAAACAAAACAACACAGCACAGAAAGGACACAAGCAAATTATAGTGGTTCCCCGATTTGGCTACATCCACTTTCCCCCTTCAACCTATCTCCCAACCAGGGACGACTCGGTCACTTCACCAACAGGATTGAAATCCAATCCTTGCACTAACGGAAGGAACCCTTCCACACGTAGGAGTCACCACTCCCACAACACGGGTTGCACCCAACCCTTACAACTAGGAACCAACGTTCCTTTACAACAAAATTGAAAATAGAATTGTTGAAACCGGAATCCGGCTTCCTGTGGAGCTCGCCCTTGGGGAAAGGGGTGGTCTCGCGCCTACTTCGCCCCTGCAAGAAAAAACAACAAGACAAGGAGAAACAGACCCAAGGGCTCGGCGGGGAGGTCCCACCACAAACCCGGAAGATCTCAGAGCGCTTCCCCTCCTTAGCCTGAAGCCGAGCTAAGGTACCCTCAGAAAGCACTTAGAGATTTTGAGGAGAGGAGCACAGGGGGAAAAAACCTGCTTTTTGGGGTACCCCTTGGGTCCTATTTATAGTTTTTGAAATCCGGACTGCCAATAACCAAAATAACTGACCTGAAATTACCAGGAAACCCTTGGCTGGGCCTGCCAACAGCCAAACTCCGCTGTTTTGAAGGGCTATGGGCAGACCAGCAGGGGTAAAACAGTAAAAAGTACCTCTGACCCCCAGGCGAGCTGGGAGCTCTGGCCACCTCGGCGTGCTCTGCTCGCACGCTGCTGCCGAACTCCACTGCGAGGGTGCGAGTTGCAGCCCGCTTGGCGAATGCCGAGCTCGGGGTCGCCGATCGACGATCTCTGGCTGGCGGATGCCGAGCTCGGGCTCGCCCCTGTTGATGTCGAGCTCGCCTGCTGCTGCCGAGCTCCCCTGTGACCTTGCTCGCCGGACATGGGGTTGTACACAATCCCCGCTCTTTTCGAGCTTGGCACTAGCTCGGAAAGAATCATCCAACCCTAAGTGTGCGGCGAGCTCTGGCTGGCGAGTTGGAGGGAATCTTCTGGTGGGGGCCACCTGCGGCTATATATATGCACCTGCTATGCCTCCTGGCTCTTGCCATTCCCCCTGCTGCCTTGCCAAGATGCCCCTTCCCAAGGAGATTCAAGAGCGCATAGACCGAGCTCGCCAGGCTTCCGCGGCCCGCGTTGCCGCGCTGACGGCGGTCCCCGCGAAAGTTCCCCAGGTTGATTCTGCCGAGCCAAGTTCCAAGAGGACAAAGCCGTTCCCCGAGGCGGCCGAGCCCATCTTCCACGACCTGAGGGCCACTCTGGCTCGCGAGACTGGCTCTTCTACTCGAACTATTCTGGAGAATGATAGAGATGTCGTTATTGTCGGCGACGATCAGGGCGGCCTACCAGATGTCGAAGGCACCGCGCCGCAGGTCCCTACGCCGTGAGGCAAGGTCACGCTCGCCACTTCGCGATTCTCGGCACCGGACAGCCATCCCCGGGATCCGCCGCTCCTCTTCGGGATCTTGCCTGTGAGCTCGCAGAGGCCAGCTTCTCCTGTAAGCTCACAGAGGCCAGCTTCACCACAGGGCTCCCCTTGGCAAATTGACGCGGCCGCCGGGGGAGGTCCGGGGTCTATTCCTATCCCGGGCTTCGAGCCCATCTCGCCGGGGGTTCGCGGCCCAGGTCGCGGGAAGGACCTGAGGTTTGTCCCTCCTCGCATCTCCCTTGAACCGCCGAGCTCTTCAGGTCAGCCTCGCTCACCCCTGTTCTTCGGAAGCTTTTGCTCTGCTGACATTTGCCTTTACAGCTCTTCCCAGTCAATCGGCTGCCGAGTAGTCTTCGCGGGCAGCCCATCACTCTCCCCTCCCATCTCCGAGCTCGCTAGACTCTTACCTGGGTCCGGAGGTGGATCAATGCGAGCTGATGAGGAGGGAGGTCAAGCTCCTCAAGAAGCTGGTGTGTGGACTGCGCGAGGTGCAGGGGGTCAAAGAGACGCTGCAGTGCGACTACGTGCTTCTTTCTGAGGAGGTGCGCCTCGGCCGAGCTCGCGAGTTGATGTCTCCCTCTTGCCGGCCGAGCTCGCGAGTTAATGGAAGTTTTTTGATCATACTGGTGCTTTACTATGCATGTGTTATGAATGTATGCGAGTGCTTCCTCCTGCGACCTCGCAGAGACAGGTTCCGCGAGCAGAGTGGTTATGAGAGCGCGCACGCGAGCGAGACGCGTTTCGAGTGTTCGCCGAGCTCCAAACAATTTCGTGGCGAGTTGCTTTCCGCCCTTACCACGCCACTATTACTCGCGCGCGGCCTTCACCCTTCCATCCGCCTACCCTTACTCGCACGCGAGCCATTCAGGTTGTGCCCGTCGAAGAAGAAACTTTTCAAGTGTAAGGGGCCAGGGAGGCGAGGTCCCTTGGTCCGGCTTGCCTTCCTTTGGCGAGGCCCTGGCTTGCGACCTACTCGCCGATGCCGAGCTGGAGACGACGAGCCCAAACACGCCCATGTAGAGCCCTTCAGCCCGGCCTGTCTTCTTGGTTATGCCGAGCTGAGTTCGCCGAGCCTGAGCTCGCCCCGACAGAACCCTTCCCCTTTGTTCCTTGCCACAGACTTTGACCTGCACCTGACGACTTCAAGGCCGACACCATCGAGTAACCTCCAGACCTGTCAGCCAGATGAGAGCCTGACAGCGGGATCTGCTCGAGGCCGAGGATGACACCGAGTGACTTCCAGCCCTGCCAGCTAGGTGAGAGCCTGACAGCGGGATCTGCTCGGGGTCCGCTACCACCACCATCGAGTGACTTCCAGCCCAGCCAGCTAGGTGAGAGCCTGACAGCGGGATCTGCTCGAGGCCAAGGATGACACCGAGTGACTTCCAGCCCTGCCAGCTAGGTGAGAGCCTGACAGCGGGATCTGCTCGGGGTCCGCTACCACCACCATCGAGTGACTTCCAGCCCTGCCAGCTAGGTGAGAGCCTGACAGCAAGATCTGCTCGAGGCCAAGGATGACACCGAGTGATTTCCAGCCCTGCCAGCTAGGTGAGAGCCTGACAGCGGGATCTGCTCGGGGTCCTCTACCACCACCATCGAGTGACTTCTAGCCCTGCCAGCTAGGTGAGAGCCTGACAGCGGGATCTGCTCGAGGCCGAGGATGACACCGAGTGACTTCCAGCCCTGCCAGCTAGGTGAGAGCCTGACAGCGGGATCTACTCGGGGTACGCTACCACCACCATCGAGTGACTTCCAGCCCTGCCAGCTAGGTGAGAGCCTGACAGTGGGATCTGCTCGAGGCCAAGGATGACACCGAGTGACTTCCAGCCCTGCCAGCTAGGTGAGAGCCTGACAGCGGGATCTGCTCGGGGTCCGCTACCACCACCATCGAGTGACTTCCAGCCCTGCCAGCTAGGTGAGAGCCTGACAGCGGGATCTGCTCGAGGCCAAGGATGACACCGAGTGATTTCCAGCCCTGCCAGCTAGGTGAGAGCCTGACAGCGGGATTCGCTCGGGGTCCAAAATACATCACATTCCACCTTGCAGGCCAATTATAACGATATCAGAGGGCTTGAAGGAATTTATTATAATCAAAGTGTTGCTTACATGTTTCAGGGAAAAAAGCATTTGAGGTCGTCACCACTCCAGGTGAGACTCAGGGTCTCGCCTTCTACATTTTGGAGTCGATAGCCCCCGGACCCCAAAGCTACCTTTATAATGAACGGTCCCTCCCAGCTAGGATTGAGCTTTCCCACGGATGCTGACCTCCCCGCCGCATCTACTTTCTTCAGCACCAAGTCCCCCTCCATGAACTGCTTGACCCTGACATGCTTGTCAAAGTACTTGGCCATTCTTCTTTTTACCTCCTCCTGTCGGATGGCGGAGAGATCTCTTACTTCTTCCACCATGTCAAGGGAGAGCCTCAGTTCCTCCTCATTCTCTGCTTGCCATTCCTCACGGCCTTCCTTTATTGCCACGACTCGCGGCGTTTGGACTTCGAATTCGATGGGGAGCACTGCCTCGCACCCGTGGGAGAGTTTGAAGGGGGTGTCTCCTGTAGTGGTGTTGGGGGTGGTCCTCAGGGCCCAAAGAACCGTGGGAAGCTGCTCCACCCAGCTCCCTCTCAGGTTCTCCACTTTTTTCTTGAGGAGGTTGACGATGATCTTGTTTGCGGCCTCCACCTGCCCGTTACTCCTGGGGTGATGGACCGAGGCGAACCTGAGATCGATCCCAAGTTGTTCGCAGAAGCTGGTGAACTCGGCACTGGCGAACTGGGGCCCATTGTCTGTGACGATGGCCTGGGGCAGCCCATGACGACACATGATCTCCCCCCACACAAAGTTCCTGATCACCTGGGAGGTCCCCTTAGCCAACGCTTTCACCTCCATCCACTTTGAGAAGTAGTCAATCATCACTAGGAGGAACCTTCTCTCGCCGCTGGCTTGGGGAAACGGCCCAACCAGATCCATTCCCCAGATTGCGAAGGGCCATGGGGCCGTGATACTACGGAGCCGTTGGGCCGGCTGCAGCTGGAGAGGGGCAAACAGTTGGCATTTGTGACATCTCCTTGCGAATTCTGCAGTGTCCCGGCCCAGGGTGGGCCAGAAATAACCTTGCCTGACTATCCTTCCTTCCAGGGTCCGACTCCCGGAGTGACTCCCACATTCCGCGGAGTGGACCTCCTCCAATATCCTTCGCGCTTCTCCCTCGATTACGCAGCGGGCCAGCATCCCTGAGAGGGTCTTTCTGTACAGCTGCCCGTCCTGGAGGAGGTAGTATACTGACTTGTGCCTCAGCTTCTTCTTGTCTACCCCCTCCGGATACTCTCCTGTGGAGAGAAAAATAATGACTGGATCCATCCATGAAGCTTGCTGATAAATTTCCATGAGCTCTCCTTCTTCGATGGAGGGGCGAAACAGGTCGGTGATGGTGCCCCCCACCCGAGGACCATGCTTGGCCAATTGATCGGCTTGTTCATTCTCTTCCCTGGGCACGTGTCGGATGGTGAAAGTTTGAAAAGTGCCAATGACCCCCTTCACCTTGGCCAGGTACGATCGCAGGGTGGGCTCCCTTGCCTCAAACTCCCCGTTGATCTGGGAAGCCACTACCATGGAGTCGGTAGGGACCTCCACATCTGATACCCCCAGCTCCCTGGCCAGGCGCAGCCCTGCTATCACGGCCTCGTACTCGGCCTGGTTGTTGGTAATGGGAAAGTGCACCACCACCGTCTGCTCGATCCGGGTCCCTTGAGGGCTCTCTAGGATCACCCCTACTCCTAAGGAGTGCCTTCCCGAGGCTCCATCCACTTTCACCTTCCAAGGAGCCGGGTGAGTGAGTTCTTCCTCCGCCACTTCAACCACGTAATCGGCTAGGAAGTCTGCCATCGCCTGAGCCTTGATCGAGAGCCGCGGAATGAAAGAGACGTCGAACTCGCTCAGCTCCACCGACCACTTAGCCAACCTGCCTGAATGCTCCACCCCCTCGAAGATGTTGCGGAGTGGATGGTTGGTCACCACTCGGATTGAGTGTGCCTGGAAGTAAGGCCGCAGCCTCCGAGCCAAGATGATTAGTGCGAATGCAAGATTCTCCAAGATCGGATATCGGAGATCGTCCTTTCTCAGGACTCGGCTGACGTAATAAATAGGGAGCTGTCTCTTTCCTTCTTTGCGAACTAAGACGGAGCTCAAGGCCTCTGCCCCGACCCCGAGATAAAGGAACAGGTCCTCCCCCTCTTTCGGCCCTTGGAGCAGCGGGGCCTGTGTCAACTGCACCTTGAGGGCCTGGAAAGCCTCTTCACATTCCTTGCTCCATTCAAACCTCTGACCCCCCCTTAGCATCTTGAAGAAGGGGGAGCACTTCTCCCCTGCCCGAGAAAGGAAGCGACTCAGCCCTGCTAGCTTCCCTGTCAACCGTTGGATCTCCTTTGCATTCCGCGGGGACCCCAGCTCAAGGATAGCCTTGACCTTGTCTGGGTTCGGCTCGACCCCCGCGGGGGTGAGGAGATGCCCCAAGAACTTCCCCCTGCTGCCCCCAAAGACACATTTTAGCGGATTCAATCGCATCTTGTACTTGCGCAGGGTGGCGAAGGTCTCCTCCAGGTCCCGGAGGTGGGAGTCCACATCTCGGCTCTTGATCATGAGGTCATCTACATACACCTCCAAATTCCTTCCCCTTTGCTCCTTAAAGACCCTGTCCATCATTTTCTGGTAGGTAGCCCCAGCATTCTTCAGCCCAAAGGGCATCATCTTGTAGCAGTAGCATCCATCCCCGGTGATGAACGAGACATCCTTGACGTCTGGGGGGTGCATCCTGATCTGATGGTAACCTGAAAAAGCATCCAAAAAACTCATTACAGAAAAACCGACGGCTGAGTCAACCAGCGCGTCGATCCGAGGCAAGGGGTAACAATCCTTGGGACAAGCTTTATTAAGTAAGGAAAAGTCGATACACATCCTCCATCGGCCATCCCCCTTTTTGACCATCACGACGTTGGAGACCCAGCCGGGGTACTGAATTTCGGACACGAAGCCAGCTTTGAGAAGTTTCGCCACCTCCTCCCGGATGGGTTCCGCCAGCTTGTTTGCCGTGGATCTTTTCTTCTGCTGAACTGGGCGTGTTCCCGGGTCCAGGTTGAGGCGGTGGCAAGCCACATCCGCGTCAACCCCCGGCATCTCCGCGGCGTTCCAGGCGAAGATGTCCACGTTCTTCTGGATGCACTCCAACATCCTGCCTTGGTCCTCCGGGGTCAGCCCTCCGCTGACGCGAACCTTCTCCATCCTTCCTCCCCGGGTGAGCACATCCAGCTCCACCACTTCTTCTGCTGCCTCCAGCCTGGATTGCTCTGTCCATCCTTCGGCGTCCCTTTTCTCCGGGACGGGGACCTCTACCTCCATCGCCTCCTTCTCGACCCTCACCTCGGTCACCTCCTCCAGACTTCCTCCTGCCGCCTCCTCGGCGCAGCCCTTCTCTCCCAGCTCCTCCCTCTCTGCTTCCTCTTCGACCTCCTCCATCCTTCGCCCCATCTCCTCGGCTCCCTCCTGCCAAGAGATGGTGTTCACCGCAGTGACATAACACTCCCGCGCCACCTTAGGATCTCCCCTAACCCTGACTTGGATCCCCTCGGCGTTGAACTTCAAGCATTGATGAAAAGATGAGGGGACGCAGCGGAAGGCGCTGATCAGGGGCCTCCCAAAGATGGCGTTGTAGCTGCTAGGGGCGTCCACAATGACGAACTTGCAGTTTCGGGACTGCCCCCCCAAGGTGACATGGAGTCCAACTCCTCCCTCTACTTCCTTCCTTTCTCCTGAAAAGCCGAATAAGGGGCCATCTGAGGCCAGCACCCTCTTTGCCTCCACCTTCATCGCGTCGAACGCCTTTTTGAAGACGACGTTGATGGAGCTTCCGTTGTCCACGAGGATCCGAGAGACGGTGAAGTTCTCAATGGCCGCCTTGATGACCAGCGCATCACAGAACGGATCCTCGTGGTCTGGTAGATCACTCCTGGAGAAGGAGATCCTCTCCTCCGGAGGTGGGGTTTGGGATGTAGAGGCGACGCTCCGCCGGTACATGGTGTGGAGACTGGCCTTGCGGGAGGCCTCGATCCCTGCTCCCCCGTGGATCATCCCGATCCCTCCTCGGGTCCCCACATCCACCCGGTCTTCACACCGATCCTCCTCCGCCCGAGGCAGGACCTCCTCAATCCTTACTCCCTGTCGCGCCTCCTGCTCCTGCTGCTGCCGCTCCCTGTTCCCCCTCATCTCAAAGAATTCCGGGCACGTGGCTGTTGCGTGCCCCTCTTCCTGATGGAAGTCGCAATAGGGCAGCTCCACCCTAACCTCCCTCCTTCTTCTCCTCCACACTCCTCTCCTGGCCCCCAAGGCTATGGCCATGGCCTCCTCTTGATCGGGGAGCCGGGGCCTCTGGCCCTGCCTCCAGCCTGGGGGGTGGAATTGGTCTTGCCTCCCCTGAAAGTGACCTCTTCCGAAGTTCCCCCTCTGTGGCCCCTGCCCCTGCCACTCTGGCCTCCAGCCTAGCCGACGGT
Source organism: Platanthera guangdongensis (assembly GCA_039583875.1). Taxonomy (NCBI): domain Eukaryota; kingdom Viridiplantae; phylum Streptophyta; class Magnoliopsida; order Asparagales; family Orchidaceae; genus Platanthera; species Platanthera guangdongensis. The sequence goes on from CM077165.1 coordinate 108,971,299, forward strand.
CGGGCTCCTGACGCCCCCACCCCGGCTGCTGCGGCCCTTGGAGCTGCCTCTGCTCCCTCTGCCTCGGTTCCCCTCTTCTCTCCTCCTGTCCTCTTCCTCCCTTCGACTCCCTTTCCTCCTCTATGGCCCACCTGGCCAGCTTTCTTGCAAACTCCGGGTTCGACGCCTCCCCGTCAACCTCTCTCGCCGCCCTCTCCATCAACTCCTCATAGGAGAGGGGGGAACTCTCTTCAGCTCCATCCGGAAGAATCCCTGCTGCAGGCCCAGGGTGAAGGTCATCATCAGACTATGGCCCGGCATCTCCTGGACCTGAGTAACTTCCTCCTGGAATCGGTCTACATAGCTCCCCAACGTCTCGTTTACTCCCTGCTTGATGTGAAACAGGGACTCAGACTCCTTCTTCCTCTTCTTCGAATTGGTGAATCTCAGCATGAATCATCGTCGCAAGTCCTCGAAGCAATAGATGGAGCTGGCCGGTAGCTGGTGGAACCATTCTCTCGCTTTCTCCTGGAGGGTGATGGCGAAGAGCCGACACTTGAATCCGTCCGACATCTGATGGATGGAGACCACGTCCTCGAACCATTGGACATGCTGTACCGGGTCTCCCATCCCAGTGTATTAGGACATCTCGGGCTCCCTGAACCCGTCTGGAACCGGAGCTGAAGAGACCAACTCGCTGAAAGGGCTCCCTCCCCCTACTGGGCGAGCTGGCGAGTCTCGCGAGCCCAGCTCGCCGAAGCGACCTCGGCCTGTCGAGCCGGGGAAGAGCTCGCGCCCGGGGAGCTCGTACCCTCGGCCTTCCTCGGCCACTTCCTTCCCAACTCGCCTGCCGGGAGCGTCCTCGCCCAATGAGGGGGCAGCCGCGATCTGGTTTGCCGGAGTCGAGCACTCGGCCCGCGTGCCGAGTGCGAACTTGACCAGATTCAGCACCTCATTTCTGAAGTCTTCGAACATTCCCACCGTTGCGAGAGGCAGGGGGGGGCGAGCTCGGCCTGTCGGATCCTTGTCCCGTCATCGAGCTCACGGAAACTTTTCTGCGCTGACCACTATCCACGCTCACTGCACCAAAATGTTGAAACCGGAATCCGGCTTCCTGTGGAGCTCGCCCTTGGGGAAAGGGGTGGTCTCGCGCCTACTTCGCCCCTGCAAGAAAAAACAACAAGACAAGGAGAAACAGACCCAAGGGCTCGGCGGGGAGGTCCCACCACAAACCCCGAAGATCTCAGAGCGTTTCCCCTCCTTAGCCTGAAGCCGAGCTAAGGTACCCTCAGAAAGCACTTAGAGATTTTGGGGAGAGGAGCACAGGGGGAAAAAACCTGCTTTCTGGGGTACCCCTTGGGTCCTATTTATAGTTTTTGAAATCCGGACTGCCAATAACCAAAATAACTGACCTGAAATTACCAGGAAACCCTTGGCTGGGCCTGCCAACAGCCAAACTCCGCTGTTTTGAAGGGCTATGGGCAGACCAGTAGGGGTAAAACAGTAAAAAGTACCTCTGACCCCCAGGCGAGCTGGGAGCTCTGGCCACCTCGGCATGCTCTGCTCGCACGCTGCTGCCGAACTCCACTGCGAGGGTGCGAGTTGCAGCCCGCTCGGCGAATGCCGAGCTCGGGGTCGCCGATCGACGATCTCTGGCTGGCGGATGCCGAGCTCGGGCTCGCCCCTGTTGATGCCGAGCTCGCCTGCTGCTGCCGAGCTCCCCTGTGACCTTGCTCGCCGGACACGGGGTTGTACAAGAATGTACAAGAAATACAAACAACTTCTTTAGACTAAGGTGTCCCTCTTCGTTCGATGACGTGTTCTTGAAGTCAACGAAGAGTCCACAACCCTAGATCTCACTTGGAGAGAATCTCCCCGAAACCGGCGGCGGCAAGAAGGGCAGCGGCTTGGTTCTCGGGATCGGCGGCGACAACGGCGTGCTGCGGCTGTTCTTTGGAGATTCAATCTTCGTAGCAAAGCTAGCAAGGTCTTCCAACAGTCACACTATGATCGATCGTCTCGATCGATTCGGAAGGGGAAGGTTTTCCCGATCAACGAAGCAAGAGACAAAGGATCTCTGGTTAGACGCGTGAGATGCTGTGCTTGGCTAAGCTTCTGTCGTCGGGAGATCTGGAAGAAACCGGCGATCAACTGGCACAAGCGGCGACGGCGGCGGAGCAGGATTTCCGCGATCTAGGTCACGTCGGCGGCTCGCCTTTTGTTTTTCTGTCTTCTGTTTTTTCTGTTCAAAAATACCGATGTATTTATACATTAGGTCTTCAAGATGACCGTTGTGGGCCCCACCAGAAGAAACCCTAAAACCGGTTCAAAACAGCGCCAGCGGCTGAGTCCGGTCCAGCGGGTTCCAGAAATTCGCCTAAGGCAAAATTAGCGAGAATCGAAGGTGATTCTCGTCGATTCGGCGAGAATCAAAGGTGATTCTAGTCGATTCGGCGAGAATCAGCCAGTGATTCTCGACGATTTTGACTTAGCGACAGATTTGCACGCTTTGATTTAGCCGGATAGAGACGGCGAGAATCAGCCAGTGATTCTCGACGATTCGGCGAGAATCACTAGTGATTCTCGCCGAATCGGCGAGAATCACTTGGTGATTCTCGTCGATTATTACTTAGACGATTTTTCGTCTTTCCACCCATGAGCTGCTCTTTGACCCATCCTTGCTCCTTGTCTGCTCTTGCATTATCACAGCCCTGTACTTGAAAATAAGTACACTCTGATAGAGAGAGTACACGTAGGCCAACACACTGATCTGCTCAACGAGGGATTACGTCGCGCAGACCCGTGTATATTGACCTACTGCACCCTGACATTGGTGTGTACTTAGCGTGGAATAACTGCAAGCACAACTTGAAAGATTTTATCAAATACATTGTGAATTCATCTTAGCTTGACATGTGGCTTCCTCAAATCCAGGTAGTTGTGGATACAATACCCAACAAAGTTGTAAGATCTGTGGATCTGAGAAATAGTGGAGAAGTTAGGCCGAATCTAGTACACTACTAGATAGGCAAAGGGGGAAAGTGGATGTACCCAGACCTTGGGAAACCACTATAAATCCTGTGTGCTCTCTGTGATTGTATGCTTGTGTGATTGTTGTGTTATCTGTGCTGTGAATTGCAATTACTGTACTGTATTCTGCCTTAAAAGTTTAAAAAGATTAAGTGCACCTATTCACCCCCCCCACCCCTCTAGGTGTTTAGGTACTAGTTCTTTCAAGTGGTATCAGAGCCAGGTTCCTCAAAAAGGACATAACAGTCTGAGTAAAGATCCTGTTGGCAGAATCAGCATAATCAAGAATCAAGAAAATGGGTTCAACAGAGAATCACAAAGAGCTAGGATCCTTGAAGTTGCCAATCTGCAGAAAGGAGATCTTTGGCATTTGGAAAGAAAGGGTTAGACTTTTTATGGAAGCCTCTGACCCTAGAATTTACATTACAGTCAAAGAAGTGCCATATGTGCCAATGAAAGTATCTGTTTTGGATGCAAATCAGAGAACTCCAAAAGACTATTCTGAAATGACCAAGGATGAAATAATTCTGGCCACTATGGACAAGAGGGCCCAGAATATTATTGTAAGTGCAATTGATGATGCCACATTTCAGAATCTGATTCATTATAAAACATCAAAGGAAATATGTGACACACTGATAGTTTACATGGAGGGCTCTGAAGAAGTTAGATAGGATAGGAAGTATTTGTTAAACCAAGAGCATGAAAGTTTCAGACAAGGCAGGTCTGATAGCATAACTAAATGCTACAAGAAATTCTATAGGATAGTCAATGAATTGATGTCCTATGGAAGAGAATTCAGCAATTATGAATTGAATGATAAGTTCTTGAGGTCCCTAACTAAAGATTGGGATACTAACATTTGTGTCATAAGGGAAATGGCCAAATTAGCTGACATTCCTCCTCCAACGTTGTTTGGAAAACTGTTATCATATGAGATGCAGTTAATGGTAAGGAAGGAGGAAGAGAAGACTTCCAGAGGTGAGCACAAAGAAAGAGCTGTGACTTTCAAGACAGAAACCACTAGGAAATATAAAAGTAAGTCTCCATCTCCACCTCAAAAAGTTGCTGAGGCTGAGACAGATGAGTCAGAAAGCAAGAATTCTGAAAGCAGTGAGAGTGATGAAGACTTTGCAGCTTTCACCAGACATTTTCAGAAGTGCAGTGAGAGTGATGAAGACTTTGCAGCTTTCACCAGACATTTTCAGAAGTTTCTAAAGAAGAAACAGTGGAGGTCTAAGCCATCCACTTCACAGAAGTCATCAAAGAATGAAATAAGAAAGTCCAAACCAAGTAAAACTACATCCTCAAAGATAGTTTGCTATTGTTGCAATAGACAAGGACATGTAGTTGCTGATTGTCCAGAAAAGAGGAAAGAGTCAACAGATAAGAAGAAGACTCAGTTCAAGGGCAAAAAGGAAAGATCCTTTGTTGCTAAGAAAGACAAAAGTATGTCTGATATGTCATCTTCAGAAACTGATTTAGAAACTGAAGCTTATATTGGACTATTTGCTGAAAAAGAGGAAGATGAGTTCATATAATTAATGAACTCAATATATGAGCATGAGGACAACCAGTGCCAGGGATTGATGGCCTTATCAGAAGGAGACAAAATCTTGGATCAGCCTGGACCAAGTCAGGTACAAAATTGTTCTGCTAGTTCAATTTCTATTACTGAGTCAGATTCAGATGCATCAACATCAAGTGATGTTAGTGGATCTGAATCTGAAGGAGACATTCATCAGTTGATTGATGAATATAGAGTAGTGTTGCAGGCTTTGAAGAAAAGCAAACTCTTGGCCAAAACTCAGGCTAAGGAGATTGCCAGTCTTAAAGTTGCTGCAACAGATTTTGACAAGTTGCTTGATCAGAAATTAAATGAAATAGCCAGACTGAAGCACATTACTGTTATTCAGATGGGGACTATAACATTTAAAAATGATCAAATTAGAAATCTGGAGATTAGTCTTCAGAAAGAGAGAGATATTGTTGCAAGTTTTTCAAACCAAAATCTGTTTTACCTTTGATAGATGAATTTGTAAATCAAAAGTGTAAAACTAGATTGGGGTTTACAAAACCTGCCAGGTTTGTAACGTCCAAGTCTAAGGGCAAAGCCCCAGTACTCAACAAGGAGCCTGCTGTAGATAAAACAGCCATGGTTATACCTAAACAAAGGTACAACAGATTTGAGTGCTGGTGTTGTGGCAAGGTAGGCCACTTTACCATAGACTGTTGGCACAATTCAAGTGCCAAGGTGAGTAGCAAACTGCCTGCTAGAAAAGCTACAGGTAGTTTTGTTAAGAGTCAGACTAACTTGCACCAAGGACCCAAGAATTATTTGGGTTCTAAGGTTAAGTAATCTGTTTTGCAGGTAAGTCCAAGTGGACATGCCCCAATATGATACTTGGACAGTGGATGTTCCAGACACATGAATGGAACTAGGGGATTGTTGAAGGACTATACACCAATCAAGGATGGTCCTAAAGTCACCTTTGGTGGTTCTGAAAAAGGAATCATCAAAGGCTTTGGTAATATTTCTAGCAACCTTATTATAATTACTCAAGTGCCTTATGTTAAAGGTTTGAAACACAACCTAATTAGTATAAGTCAGCTGAGTGATGTAGGATATGACATCTCATTTGTTAAGGATGGTTGTCATATCAAGAGGTCAAGTGATCAAAAGATCATTTTGACAGGTTATAGGAAGAGAAATGTCTATTATCTAGACATTATATGTGAGAACATTGTTTCTCCTATTTGTCTTGTAGTTGATGAGAAAGTCTCACATTGTGTTAAATGGCACAAGAGGTTGGCTCATCTTAACTATAAAATAATTGGCCAACTCTTTAGCAAAGAGTTAGTGAGGAATGGTCCTCAGGTTAAGTGTATAAAGGATGGGATATGCTCAGCTTGTCAAAAGGGCAAGCAGACCAAATCCACCTTTAATAGCATTGAGAACAAAGATGTTGTGAGGTGCCTATACCTCTTGCATATGGATCTTTTTGGTCCTATGCCAGTTCACAGCCTAGGTAGGAAGGTCTATACATTTGTGGTAGTTGATGACTATTCAAGGTATTCCCGGGTGTTCTTCCTAAGGCAAAAATCTGAAACTCCTAGTATCTTTTATAGTTTTGTCAAACAAATTCAGAATGAGTTAGACAGTACAGTGGCCAAAGTAAGAAGTGACCATGGTACTGAATTCCAGTCTGATAGCATGACAAAGCTATGTGAAGAGTTTGGGATATTTCAGGAATTTTCCTCACCAAGAACACCTCAGCAAAATGGTATTGCTGAAAGGAAAAATAGAACCTTGATAGAGGCTGGTAGAACCCTATTGAGTGACACATCTCTTCTAGAATATTTCTGGGCTGAGGCAGTTAACACTGCATGTCATGTAATTAATAGGGCTACTATCACCAAGAGCCACAATAAGACCCCCTATGAGATTGTGAAGGGCAAAAAACCAAATCTATCCTATTTCAGGATCTTTGGTTGTAAATACTATATACTTAACAATGGTAAGTCTTATTTAACTAGGTTTGCTGCCAAATCCCAAGAGGGGATCTTTGTTGGGTACAGCAACAACAGTAAGGCTTATAGAGTCTACAACTTGACTACTCAAGTTGTAGAAGAGTCAGTACATGTAGTGTTTGATGAAGCTAGACTCATTAACAATGAATTGTCTAGAAGTGATTGCAGTTCCACAGGTGTAACTGAGAAGATGGACAAGCTTACTATTGAAGAAAGATCTACTGCAAGTCAGCATGTGGATGATAGTGGCTGCTATCCAGGGGGGAGTACAGGATACTCCTGTTGCTGAAGAAGACCAAGAGGAGCTGTAAAATGAAGAAGCTGAAGGTGTACAACCAGTAGACAGGCTGCCTCCAGCAAATAGGCATTTAAAAGATCATTCAGTCAATCAAATTATTGGAGATCTCAGACAAGGGGTACAAACAAGGAGCAGGAATCTAAGTTCAGTTCTCTACTCCAGTTTTCTATCCCAAGTAGAGCCAAAGAAATTTGAAGAAGCTATTGAGGCAATGCAAGAGGAACTGAACCAGTTCAAAAGATGCAAAGTCTGGGAGCTTGTTCCTAAACCAAAGGGGCACAACATTATAGGAACTAAGTGGATCTTTAGGAACAAGCTGGATGAAAATGGAGTAATTATAAAGAACAAAGCTAGACTAGTTGCTAAAGGATATAGGCAGGAAGAAGGTATTGATTTTGATCAAACCTTTGCTCTAGTAGCAAGACTGGAGGCAATTAGGATGTTCTTGGCCTATGCAACATTCCAAGGATTCAAGGTATACCAAATGGATGTTAAGTCAGCTTTTCTAAATGGAAACCTGAAGGAAGAAGTCTATGTAGAGCAGCCATCAGGTTTTGTTGATTCTACTAAACCTAATTATGTTTATAGACTTAGGAAGGCGTTGTATGGGTTAAAACAAGCCCCCAGGGCTTGGTATGAAACCCTGTCTAGTTTCCTCATTGAGAATAAATTCACAAGGGGGAAAATAGACAAGACTTTATTCCTTAGGGAATCCAGAGGCAAGATCATTCTAGTCCAAATATATATAGATGACATCATATTTGGGTCTACAAAAAGTAGACTTTGCAGAAAGTTTGCAAAACTAATGCAAGGATAATTTGAAATGAGCAGTATGGGAGAACTTAAGTTCTTCTTGGGTCTCCAAGTTAGACAGACTAAGGATGGTTTATCCATATGCCAGTCTAAGTTCACCCTAGAATTGATAAGGAAGTATGGTATGGAATCATCCACTACCATGAAAACTCCTATGGGGTCAACAATGTCTCTAAGCAAAGATGATGCAGGGAAACCTGTAGATGAAACTTTGTATAGAGGGATAGTTGGCTCCCTACTATATTTGACTGCAAGTAGACCAGATATCATGTATGCTACATGTGTCTATGCTAGGTACCAAGCTTGCCCAAAAGAATCTCACTTGACAGCAGTCAAAAGAATTTTGAGATATCTTAAGGTCACACCTTATCTAGGCCTTTGGTACCCTAGGAATGGAGAGTTTGAACTGATAGGTTATTCAGATGCAGATTTTGCAGGCTGCAAGGAAGATAGGAAAAGTACAACAGGTACCTGTCAATTCCTAGGTGGAAGGCTGATATAATGGAGTAGCAAGAAACAAACAAGTGTGGCTATCTCCACAGCAGAGTCAGAGTATGTTGCTGCAGGAAGTTGCTGTGCACAAATACTATGGATACAACACCAGCTAGAAGATTATGGTATTCAAGTAAGTAGAACACCTTTATTTTGTGATTCTACAAGTGCTATTTCTATTTCAAATAATCATGTCTCCCATAGTAGAACTAAGCACATAGAAATAAAGTACAATTTTCTAAGAGAACATGTGGAAAAAGGAGATATTTCACTAGAGTATATTAATACAGATAATCAGCTAGCTGACATGTATACTAAGCCCTTAGATGAAACCAAATTCAATAAATTTAAAATTGAATTAGGGATGAAAAACTTAGAATAGTTTACAAAATTGGCTAAGTAAAAAGTTGTCGACACACAGAGTTATCTGTGTCGACACATAAAAGTGGTGTCGACATTTCAGAGAAATGGTGTCGACACATCTAGAAAGTCTGTGTCGACACTTCAGAGAATTAGTGACGACACATGCAGGGTCGGTGTTGACACATCCAGGGTGGTGTCGACACTTAGGATTTACACTAAATTAGACTAGTAGAGTCTCGACTAAGTGTCGAGCTAAGTGGTGTCGACACATATACAAGTGTCGACACATATATTCTGTCGACTATACTTGTGTCGACACATAGTTGTAGAGACATTATAAGTAAGTTTCGACACTTATCAACAGTGTCGACACAATTTAAGTATTTTGACGCGCCCTTTCATCTTCGATTCTAGAAAGATATAAATAGGTTTTCGCCATTGTTTGTCGACACGCTCACCAAAGTTTCGAGACCAAACTTGTGTGTCTACATCTCTCTTCTCTAAATTCAATTTTTTTCAAACCCTAATGGCGCCCAAGCTAGAAGAGAACATAAATGAAGGATATGAGCTCGTGTGTCACGCCTTTGATGACGCGGAACCTGAAATCAAAGGTGTGGTAACCCTAATAGAAGAGACTGGGTTAGAATTTCTTGTATCAGAACCGATCAAGATATGGAAGAAGGAAGTCCTCAAATTTCTGAATGGAGCAACTCTAGATGAATCAGGACTCAAGATTAAGTCCAGAGTTCATGGGGCAACGGTGAAGGTCTCTCCTAAAAGTCTAAGAAAAGTTCTTCAACTACCAAGGACAAAGGAAGAGGAAGATGTGTCTGCTTCTAAGATAAGGGAGGCATTAACATGGTGTGGACTTGATTCTAACCTGAAGATAGGATCTGTATTCAACAGAAAAGGAATGAACATGCAGGGCAAGTTCTTATCTGAGATAGTGGGCAAGGTAATACTGAGCAAGCCTGGAGGGCATGACAGAATTTCAGCTCATATTTTTAGTCTAATGACAAGGATAATATTCAAAATGAATACTGATTGGGCTACAGTTATGTTTGATAAGATAAAAGAAAGCAGGAAGAAGCCCAATCTGGGTAGAGTACTAAGTCTTTACCTAGCTGGAAGTATACCTGAGGTAATGAACCAAGCTGCAGGTTCAAAGATTAACCACATGAGGAAGATGGATATGAGAATTTTCTCTAGGTGGGATAGAGTGTTGACCAAAGAGATGCCAACTCCAGAGAAGGAAACACTCCAGAAGAAGAAGAAGAAGTGAGCCACTGTGGCTCAGGAATCCTCTAGCAGCTCTGAAGAGCAAGTAGTGTTTAGTTCTGATGATGAACAGGGAAGAAATGCTGGTCAGTCTCCAGCAAGACAAGAGGATGCACAGAGGCAGGGGGAGCTACCCTCAGCAAGCCCAATTCACCTGGATTCACTCCAGGGGGAGCCTCTACTTGTGGAAGAGCCAACTCCACTAGAGAGTGAAAGGGCTACCCAAACTATACTAGAGGTAATCACTGAAATTAGTCAATTAAATTTCACTGTTGAGGATGAAGTTTTGACTGATTTATTACCTGATGTTCATCAGCAAACACAGATACAACCTCAACCCCAAGATGTTGTCATGGAGGACACATCTGTTGCTGATCAAGTGGTTGATGAGATAAGAGATTCTCCAGCCCTTCCTCAACAGGAATTTACACTAAAAGAATTATTCCCTGATCTTCTACAAACTGATTTTGAGAAAGAGAAAGATGCTGCTGAGGGGAAGGAGATCAATATTGAGGGGGAGCATGTGGAGACTGTAGAGAAAACTGCAAGGAAAGAGACTAAGGAGCCAAGAGTTGCTGAAGGGCTACCAAGGACTGAGAAGGAGTTACCTCCTAGTCCTAAGGATAGAGTGGACATAGCAAGTACTTCTGCATCAGAAGATGAAGAGGCTGCTAGGGCCAAGAAGAGAAAATTCCAGGTCTTCAAAAGAAGGAGCCAGAACAATAAGAAAGCCCTACAGACCATTGCTCCCCAGCCAGCCCCATCTACTGATTACATTTCACTGATGGTGGATTTACAGATTAAGCTTGATGAGCAAAGGCAAGCTCTGGAAAAATATTTGGATGAAGGGCATAAGTCACTGCAATTTGATATGGCACAAGACATCAAGTCAATCAGATTTGAAGTAAACCTTAACAAGAAAGAAATGACTGACTGCTTTCATAAAGGAGGAAATGCAGTAGTCTATCTGGCCACACATCAAGAGAAACTAAAGACAAAACTTGATGAGCTAGAAGTGAAGCAAGGCTATGTCCTGGAAAACCAGATCAGGATGAATGATAATTTGACAGCCTCTCATAATGTCATAGTAACTGAAATGAAGAATATAGCTTCTCGTCAAACTGCAGCAAGTACTACAGCCAAGGCAGACTTTGATAAGGCATTACAAGAAGGTCTCACTGCTGTTACTTCTACACTCCAGGATTCACAGAAGCTAATAACTGAAAAGCTCCAAAGGTTAAAACCTTTCTACAAAGATGGAGTCAACTATTTGAATGCACAGATAAGGTTTCAGAAAGATGATCTTAGGGATCACATTGAGAGAGAAGTCATAAAGGGGGAGAGGGTATTAGTCAAGGCAGGCTCTGATCATGCAAAGTGTATTTCAAATTCCATCAGAGCCACCCTTGGATATCCACCCTTATGTGATGATGACAATGTTGCAGAGTCTGGAATCAATCCTGCATACCTTGGAGGAGAGCAAGCTGAAGTAGCTCAAGTGATATACCCTCCACCAGACTTTGACATGATACATCAAGAGATACAGTCAATGTATAGTCCTCCTGAGGGAAATCAGAATGTCATCATAGAGAAAGTTGTTCAGCCTGTGCCAGAGTTAATACTGAAAGAACAAGAGGCTTTGCTAAAAGAACAAGAGACTCAATTGTCTAAGAAAAGATTCAGAGAGCAAACTGAACTAAGGCCTGATTTTGAACAATGGAGCCCCACTTCTAGGAATATCATCTTGACTGCATGGAAGGCTGCTAAGGACAATGTCCTGGATAGAGGCAAGTGGTATTCTGACCTGGAGTGGAGGAAGCATGAGAATAGGCAAGAGGCCATTGTACAGTATAGAAGAAAAGCTAAACTGGGAAAGCTACCTCCTAATGCACAGGAGCCTAGCAAGTATTTTCCCAAGCCTTTTCACTATTTTGAGAGGCAAAAGATCAAGGCTGAAGAGTTGAAAAAGAAAGATCTTAAAGGGAAGAAGTCTGCTGCTGCTAATGACACTGAAGCTCCAGTTAAAGCAAAGATTCAATCTGGAAAAGGGATTGTAATCAAGGAACCTGAGCAGCAATAGGATAGCATTTTCTTAAGTTTACAAGTTGTAATTTGTAGTAAACTTTATGTAAACTTTTGATTAATGTAAATGTTGGAATTTGTAAGAACAATGTTATATGTTCATCTATTACATTAATTGTTCTGAGCTAATGGTATATACATGTTCTATTTATACATGTTTAAGTTCTTACCATGTCTTATATTACTATTTTACAATATACTGAGAATTTCTTATGTATGGTGTATATCATTGACTAAGGGTTATGACTTCTCCAAATAGGGGGAGATTGTTGGGTACATTGGAATATATGTACCTGATTTGAAGAAGTCTCAACCTACTCAATGATATACATCAAGATGTATTTGATGTGTTTTGAGTTTATGTGTGCAGGTTAAGTAACTGCAGGTTTGCAGGAAAAGTTTCTAAGTCCATGTGTCGACACCCAGAAGAAAAGTGTCGACACTTAAGAAGGCTTGTGTCGACACCCAGAGAAGATGTGTTGACACTTGGAGTAATTGTGTCGACACCAGGAATGCAGAGTCGACACCAGAGGAAAAGTGTCGACACATACAGGCAGTGTCGACACTCAATGAAGAAATGCCTAAAGAATCAGTGTCGACACTTAGAAGCAGTGTCAACACCCAGAGGAACTTTGTCGACATCAAAAGTGTCGACACTAAGAGGCTGTGTCGACACTCAGCAAAACATCAACAAAGTTCAAGTACAAGTGTCGACACTAGGAGGCTATGTCGACACTCAGCAAATTTCGACAAAGTCAAAATACAAGTGTCGACACAAAGGAGATGTGTCGACACTCAGCAAAAGTCTCAACACATGAAGAATGTGTCGACACAAAGGAGATGTGTCGACACTCTGCAAAAGTCTCAACACATGAAGTATGTGTCGACACTAAGGAGATGTGTCGACACTTAGCAAGTATCAACACAAGAAGATGTGTCGACACAAAGGAGTTATGTCGACACTTAGCTGAAATCAACTAAGTATTGAAGAAGAAGGACTTGTGTCGACACACAGGATCAGTGTCAACACATTCTGAAGAAGCAGTGTCGAGATACAGTTTCTACAACACAAGTAGTTGTGTCGACACCATGAAGGCTAGTGTCGACACTTAGTCTACTTGTGTCGACACTTAGTCTATTTGTGTCGACACATAAAGACTGTCTGTCTCGACACTTCCAGACTGTGACAGAGTTTTCAAGAAGTGACTGGATGACTTGACAGCTGCCATTTCAACAGGTCAACTAATACTGTCAGAGGTGTCAGAAGTTTGTTGGAAACCGGATCAGCCGGTCACCATGAAGAAAGCCTATATAAAGGCCTATTACTTCAACAGAAGAAAATGAGCAATGAATCATTGAAGTACAACACAATAAGAAGAAGACCTTCAAGTGAAGATCTAAGAAGTTGGAGAGAGAAAGCTCCTTCTAAGAAGACAGCTATTGAACCAGGCTGATAAAGAAAGTTTCAGATTGAGGTCTGATTCTCAGGTCAGCAGTTTATTGAAGATCACCTGCCTAGAGATTCAACCCTACTGTGTTCTAATTCAAGAAGCTTTGAAGAAAGCCAAGGGAGGTTGATCTCAGCAAAGTTCCTTCAAGAACTCATCAAGAAGCCAGCCAACTTAGCTTTCTCAATCAGAGTTGTGGTTATTATTCTTGTACTCTTTATTTTCTGTAGGATCCTAAGGGATCTGAGTTGTAAGCCTGTACTTATAAAGGCTGAGTGGTAGGGCTTGTGTGTCTGAGTGTAGGAGATAAATTTCTCTGAGTGTAGGCCTTGTTGAAGGCTGAGTGTAGGCCTTGTTGAAGGCTGAGTGTAGGTCTTGGTGAAGACTGAGTGGTAGGGCTTTTGTGCCTGAGTTGTAGGAGTGGGATCACTCTGAGCTGTAGGAACCTATTTTGGGTTCTGAGTTGTAAGATCTGTGGATCTGAGAAATAGTGGAGAAGTTAGGCCGAATCTATTACACTACTAGATAGGCGAAGGGGGAAAGTGGATGTACCCAGACCTTGGGGAACCACTATAAATCCTGTGCGCTCTCTGTGATTGTATGCTTGTGTGATTGCTGTATTATGTGTGTTGTGAATTGCAATTACTGTACTGTATTTCTGCCTTAAAAGTTTAAAAAGATTAAGTGCACCTATTCATCCCCCCCCCCCTCTAGGTGTTTAGGCAGTAGTTCTTTCACCTGCCAGCTAGGTGAGAGTCTGACATCGGGATCTGCTCGGGGTCTGGGTTAACACACACAAGTGACATCCAGCCCTGCCAGCTAGGTGAGAGCCTGACAGCGGGATCTGCTCAGGATCTAGGTAGACACACACGAGTGATATCCAGCCCTTCCATCTAGGTGAGAGCCTGACAGTGGGATCTTCTTGGGGTCCGGGTTGACACACACGAGTGACATCCCGCACTGCCAGCTAGGTGAGAGCCTGACAGCAGGATCTGCTCGGGGTCCGGGTTGATATACACGAGTGACATCCAGCCCTGTCAGCTAGATGAGAGCTTGATAGCGTGATCTGCTCGGGGTCCGGGTTGACACACACGAGTGACATCCAGCCCTGTCAGCTAGGTGAGAGCCTGGCAGCGAGATCTGCTTGGGGTTCAGGTTGATATACACGAGTGACATCCAGCCCTGCCAGTTAGGTGAGAGCCCAGCAGCGGGATCTGCTTGGGGTCCAGGTTGACACACACGAGTGACATCCAGCCCTGGATACTAGGTGAGAGCCTAGCAGCGGGATCTGCTCGGGGTCCGAGTAGACACACATGAGTTACATCCAGTCCCGCCAGCTAGGTGAGAGCCTGGCAGCGGGATCTGCTTGGGGTCTGGATTGACACACACGAGTGGCATCCAGCCCTGCCAGCTAGGTGAGAGCCTAGCACCGAGATCTGCTCAGTGTCCAGGTAGGCACACAAGAGTGACATCCAGCCCCACCAGCTAGGTGAGAGTTTGGTAGTGGGATCTGCTCGGGGTACGGGTTGACACTACGAGTGACATCCAGCCCTGCTAGCTAGGTGAGAGCCTGGTAGGGGGATCTGCTTGGGGTCCAGGTTGACACATAAGAGTGGCATTCAGCCATACCAGCTAGGTGAGAGCCTGGCAGCGGGATCAGCTCGGGGTCCAGGTAGACACACGCGAGTGATATCCAGCCCTGCCAGCTAGGTGAGAGCCTGGCAGTGAGATCTGCTCGGGGTCCGAGTTGACACACACGAGTGGCATCCTGTCCAGCCAGCTAGGTGAGAGCCTGGCAGCGGTATCTGCTTAGGGTCCAGGTTGACACACACGAGTGACATCCAGCCCTGCCAGCTAGGTGAGAGCCTGGTAGTGGGATCTGCTCGAGGTCTGCTAGGTAAGATCTCCACCTACTCATGAATCATTGCAGGGGACTTGGCACATGAAGAAGCTTTATTAGAAGGAAGACATTACATATCTTACGGGTAAAAGTGCTTCAAGTGATCCCCACTCCAGGTGAGACTCAGGGTCTCGCCCTCCACATTTCGGAGGCGATACCCTCCGGATTTCAATGCTTCTTTCACAATGTATGGACCCTCCCAGTTGGGGTTGAGCTTTCCCACAGCTGCTGATCTTCCCGCGACATTTACTTTCTTCAAGACCAAGTCCCCCTGGGCAAATTGTTTGAATCTAGCATGCTTGTCAAAGTACTTCGTCATTCTCTTCTTCACTTCTTCCTTTCGGATGGTAGAGAGTTCATACAGCTCCTCCACCATGTCTAGGGAGAGCTGCAGCTCCTCCTTGTTTCTAGCCAGCCAGTCCTCCCAGCCTTCCTGTGCCTCTGCCACCCTAGGTGTCTGGACCTCCAATTTTGTGGGAAGTACTGCTTCACAGCCATGAGAGAGCTTGAAGGGGGTCACTCCTGTAGCTGTGTTGGGGTTAGTCCTCAGGGCCTTTTTTGTAACACCCCCATCCGTCGCATGGCATATAACAGAAGGTCCAGCTGGAACCCGACGCCATATACCACAGACAGTCGGAAGGGTTACTAAATGAATAAATCAAACCATCTAATTAAGACTACTCGTCCTAATCACAGAGCATTCTAGCGGAAGATTTTAACGTTGAAAGAACCCAAAAATAAATCCATTAATATGAATGTCCACAGCTACAACAATAGGAATGAAACCCCAAATACACAGAAACAGGTACATGGCCTTAAGGCCTTACAAATGTTCACTTCATGAATAGTGTTTTACATACATCGGCTCGCAGGCCGGCCACACATGAAATAAATAAGTAAAACTATTCTACGGCCTTATAGGGCCAGCACAGCAACATGGGCTCCAGCCCGCTATTTGGCGCTCGGCTCCGCAGCACCTGTAAGCACAAACCACCGCACGGTGGCAAATAAAGCAACGGTCAGCTAAAAGTCGACCAAATTATAACGACCCCGCCCCTTACTCGGGACGGCGATGCTCTTTCCCTGCAAAGCATTAGCCAACAATATATATATAGCGCAATTATAATTCGCCACAGGTGTAGGCTCGCACGGCCAAACACCCCGTGCACTCAGGGCACATTCATGGTGGACCCTGACCCATCAGTGCATCCACCACCACCCCCAGGATGGCAACAACATGTGAGCATTTAGCCTTTCTGACTACCGTCTAAGGCTCCGACTATGCCAACGGCCAGTCCCCGTCTTCGGGTCTCTCGCACCGAACCACATAGCCTAGGTCCAATTCCACTTGCCCGTTGCTCACGCCGCATGTCCAATTTAAGGAACTTTGCGCGGGCCAAGCTTCTCTCGGATCCCAAATTTTCCAAAACAGTCTCATAACCCAGTTATGATCAAGGCCGGTTCCCAGACCGCCAAGTTAGCAGAACACGTTTTCGCTCAATTTTCCGGGTGCGCCTTGAAGCTAACCTTCAAGGATCCCTGCTGCAATCTACCGCATGGAAACCCGAAAAAAAATCCAAAGCACGGAGTCTTCTCCGGCAAAACCACATCAAATGCAACATCACCGATCCAGACAAAACACGTCCGGGTAGGCTTCACACACAATGCCTATGCCCGTACTTACGATTCCGGGCTCTACATGCAACACAAGGGGACTATTCCCGTCAACCCCAAGGAACACCACGCACTCACCGCATACTCGCGGGAGCGGGATTCCCTATGCAGAAAGAAAGAGATTCAAGCGCTCGAGTTGAGAATCGTTACCCTTGTAGTCCGTTTTGGCGCCATGGAAAAACTACGCGGTTAGAACTCTTCGCAATGACCTTCCCTCCACGGATCCGCTCTCCGATTTCGAAACGGTGCTCCGATGCTCCGCCGGCGGCCGGAAACCTCCTTCTTCTTCCTCTCCTCTCTCACTTTGGAAGGGAAGAACTTTGGAGAGAAAATGAGGGAATAACTTCCTATTCCCGGCCTTAACAGAGCAGGATCTCATCTGGGCCATTGGATCCTAATTAAAGAAAACGAATGGCTCGGATCTGCACAAAATTCCCCTGACCTGGGCCGCACACGGCTTGGCACACGGCCGTGTCCAAGGCCGTGTGCCTCGATCCAGGCACGATCGTCGAACTGAGAAACGCACACGGGCCAAGACACGCCCGTGTCTGACCTGACACGCCCGTGTTGGGTTCCTAGACACGCCCGTGTTCGAGGGCGTGTCACGCATAACCGCCACGGCAACGGACACGACCCCTCAGGACACGGGTCTGGACATGGGTTGGCACACGCCCGTGTCGGATGACACGCCCGTGTCATCCGGCCGTGTTTCTGGCCGTGTCCTTCTCGGGTTGGAAACGGCCAAAAAAATCACCAGCCAGACACGGCCTTGGACACGCCCGTGTCCTAGGCCGTGTACCCCTACAGGCACCAAAAACTCTTTTTCCCCAACCGACTCGCACACAAAATTCGGGGCGTTACAAATCTCCCCCACTTAAGGAATTTCGTCCCGAAATTAAGCAAAGGTACACAAAAGCTAAATGATACCTGAGTGGAATAACTCGGGGTATTCCTCCAACATAGCTTGCTCTCGCTCCCAAGAAAGCTCCTCACGTCCGCAATTATCCCAACGGACTTTAACCATTCTGACCTCCTTGTTGCGAAGTCGTTTGACTGCAACATCTTCAATTCGTATTGGTCTGACCCTTATTGTTAACTCATAATCAACCGGTACCTGATCGTCTGCAATGATCTGCGAAGCCTCCTGAACTGCCTTACGCAACACTGATACGTGGAATACATCATGCAGCCCACTCAACTCCGTCGACAGCTTTAATCTTTACGCCGCCTCGCCAACACGCTCCAGGATCTCAAATGGTCCAAGGTATCTCGGACTCAGCTTCTTCAAGCATCGAACCCGCGATACACCCTTGAACGGCTTGATTTTTAAATACACCATGTCGCCAACGTTGAACTCTACATTTCTATGTTTGGCATTGTAGTACTTTGACTGTCTATCCTGAGCAATCTTCAGCCTTTCCTGAATTGTCCGTATCATTGAAGTGGCATCTTCCACCGCTTGACGTTTATACAACTTTGATTCGCCTGCCTCCAACCAAGACAACGGCGTACGGCACTTCCTCCCATACAAAGCTTCAAAGGCGCCATTCCAATGCTTGCCTGAAAGCTATTGTTGTACGCAAACTCCACCATGTACAGGTGATCCTCCCAATGCTTCCCGAAATCTAGGACGCACATGCGAAGCATGTCCTCCATAGTTCTGTTGACTCTCTCGGTTTGGCCATCTGTCTGCGGGTGAAAGGCTGTGCTGAACTTTAGCTTAGTACCCAACAGACCATGCACCAACCTCCAGTCATTTGACGTGAAGCGTCCATCACGATCACTAACAATACTGCGAGGCACACCATGCAGTCGTACAATATTATCCACGTAGAGTTTGGCTAACTTTTCCACTGGATCCTCCTTTCTCACTGGGATAAAGTGCGACACCTTTGTCAATCTATCAACGACCACCCAAATGGCGTCATTTCCTTTCTGCGACTTCGGCAAACCGTGCACAAAATCCATAGATATGTCGTCAAACTTCCATTCTGGGATAGGAAGTGATTTCAAGAAACCTCCGGGCTTCTGGCATTCCGCCTTCACTAATGCACAAGTACGGCACTTGGCCACATAAAGCGCCACATCCTTCTTCAAACCCGGCCACCAGAATAATTTCTTCATGTCTCTATACATCTTCGTGCTTCCCGGGTGGATTGAGTATTTGGTATGATGAGCCTCATACATCAACTCCTCCCGAATATTATCCGCACTAGGAACGCATAGACGACCGTCCTTCCTTAGCAACCCATCTTCAACCACAAACTGGGAATTTGACCCATCCAAAGATCCATCTAGGATTTGCTTCATGCTGCTATCCTGAACCAAAGCCCGCCGAACTCTATCCGCTAGGTCACACTGCACCTCTGTCCAAAACAGTTTCGCCTCGGCACTAGACTGCTTGTCAACGCAAGATATCTCCAATGCCTCCAACTCTTGGACCAATCTCTTATCATGCACTGATAACCAGTTGGCTTGTGCGGGAATCTTACGACTCAACGCATCCGCCACTACATTTCCCTTCCCAGGCACATAGTGTATCTTGAAGGTGTAGTCCCCTAAGAACTCCATCCACCCCCTCTGCCTCATGTTCAGATCTTTTTGATCCAATAGGTACTTCAAACTCTTATGATCGGTGTAAATATCTACCTTCACACCGTACAGATAGTGCCTCCAAAGCTTTAGAGCAAAAATCACGGCCGCTAACTCTAAGTCGTGGACCGGATAATTCCTCTCGTGAACCTTCAATTGTCGTGAACCATAAGCTATCACTCTCCCATGCTGTAGCAGAACACAGCCCAAACCACTTCCTGAAGCATCACTATAAATCTCGAACCCTTCGGTACCACTTGGCGAACATAAAATAGGCGCCGTGGTTAACCGCCTCTTCAACTCTACAAAAGCCTGTTCGCACTCCGAAGACCACACAAACTTCTGATCCTTCCTTGTCAACGTCGTGAGTGGTAGTGCTATCCGCGAGAAGTTCTCTACGAAGCGCCTGTAGTAGCCAGCAAGCCCCAGAAAACTCCGGACCTCTGCCACTATAGTCAAAGTAGGCCACTCCCGTATCGCCACTATCTTTGCCGGATCCACAGCTATTCCTTCTCCACTGACAACATGACCAAGGAACGCTATCGAGGATAACCAGAACTCACACTTGGAGAACTTTGCATACAACTGACTTTTCCTCAATGTCTCCAACACCATGTGTAAATGCTTGTAATGATCCTCCTCGCACCGCGAATACACCAGGATATCATCGATGAATACTATCACAAACTGATCCAAGTATTCTCTGAACGTCCTATTCATCAGATCCATAAACACGGATGGAGCATTCGTCAACCCAAACGGCATGACTGTGAACTCAAAATGCCCAAACCGCGTACTGAATGCTGTCTTTGGAATGTCGCTCTCCCTTATCCTCAACTGATAATAACCGGACTTCAAATCTAACTTCGAATATACAGTTGACCCAACCAACTGATCAAATAGATCGTCAATTCTCGGGATTGGATATTTGTTCTTCTCCGTAAGTTTGTTCAATTCCCGATAATCGATACAAAGCCGCAAGCTCCCATCTTTCTTCTTAACAAAGAGAACTGGTGCGCTCCAAGGCGACGAACTTGGACGCACATAACCTTGCTCTAGCAACTCCTGCAGTTGCACCTTCAACTCCGCCATTTCTCTTGGGGCTATCCGATAGGGGGAGCGTGACACCGGTTTGGCACCCGGTACCAGCTCTATAGTAAAGTCTATCTCCCGCTGAGGAGGGGCTCCTGGGAGATCATCTGGAAACACATCAGGATACTCGGACACAACTGGGATGTTGCCCACACTAGGTTTAGGCGTCGAAGTCTGCACTAGAGTGACATACAGTTCTGCCCCAGACCGAACTGCCTTAAACGCCTGAAGGGCCGATATCAGAACTTTCCCTGACCCCTTCATGCCCGCAAAAGTAGTCTCTACACCAGTGTCCAGACCCAACTTGACTTCTTTACGGTTGCAATCAATACATGCACTCTGCTCCGAAAGCCAATCCATACCGAAAATTACGTCGAACTCCACTAATGGTAGAACCAACGCCCGCAAATCAAACTCCCGGTCTCCAATCTGAATCTTCACAACACAAATCCTATCCGCACGCATTGAGCACCCATTAGGCAACAACACATCCAACTTGTTTTCTGCCATCGAGAACGGAACTCCGATGCGCGATATAAACTTTTCAGACAAGAAGGAATGTGATGCCCCCGTATCAAAAAGGGCTCTCGCCGGAAACCCAAAGATTAACACAAAGCCTAGCATTAACAAACGTAAGCTAACAAATACGAAGGTAACAACTATAAAAGTTAAACCACTGTAATTTAATTCATACCTGTCACCACGTCTGCTTGCTTAATGGCCTCCTGTAGACCAAGGTTGTAGACTCTAGGCTGGGCTGGAGCATGATGGGATGCGGTTGACTCCACCGCCTTCCCTTTCTCCTCATAAGTCGCTCCAGGTCTCCTCTCGGACTTTGGACGTCCGCTCCAACACTCCCGAGCAAAATGCCCCATCTTCCCGCAGTTGTAGCAAGCTCCGGGGACTCGACTTGTAGTTGCCCCCGATGCATCAGCCGAAGGGGCTGAGTTTGAAGTCCTCCGCTTCTTGTTCCATCTGCGGAAACCTGTCTTGTGACTTGGCACCTTGAACTCGGTCTTCCTTTCTCCTGGGTCCCTCTTCTCTTGAACTTTCTTCGCGACCTTTTCCAACGATCGGGCCGAATTGACCAAGGCTAGGAAGCCCTGCGCCTTAGGCCCAGCAAGGAGTAACTGTAAATCGCCACGAAGACCCTCATAGAATCGGTTGGTCTTCCTCTCTTCTTCTGAAAACATAGCACCAGCATAACGACCCAACCGTGTGAACTCATGCAGGTATTCGTCCACGCTTCTGGATCCCTGAGTCAACCCAAGAAATTGATTCTCCATCTCCAACCTCTGAGCAGAAGGTACAAATCTGGCTAGGAACAGTCTTGAAAATTCTTCTATCGGCACATCCGCAAGTTGCCTTCCCACTAGAAGATGAAACTCCAACTCGTCCCACCACAGCCTCGCCTCACCTTCCAAAAGAAAAGTCGCTATGGTGGTCTTCTGCCACTCCTCAGTCATTGTGGCCGTCAACACCCTCTTTATGGAAGAGAGCCAGTCCTCAGCCTGAGTTGGCGTTCCAACCCCATTAAACCTCGGAGGATTAAAGCCCATCACGTGCTTTAGCTATCGCTCCGTAGTTCTCCTCGGCTCTACTAACTCAACTGCTGCGCGTTCCACCACTCTCGGCTCTGCCGCCCTAACCGGTTCTTGCTCATCCGCAGGAGGTGCGCGATGCATTTGCCCCGCAGGTTGGGCATTTATCATTGCGAACACGGCTTCAGCCACCATCCTGATGGTTTCCGCTGAAGGAGGTGTAGCAGGCACGTCCCTTGGTGCACTACTTTCCGCTGATTGTGGATGCTCTGACTGACCAGCACCGCTCCTAGCTGCCTATAATAGCAAAGACACACGATTAGACAACAAACAAATTGCTAAAAGCAATCATTGGAACACTCAGGTTCCACAAAACAAGTGTATTTTCATTCCTAAGTGGACATTCATGGGTTCTTTTTAATGTTATAACGATGACGCACACATGTGCTCACCACCCCTTAAAAGAATTCGCCCACGAATTCATTTAAGCTTGACCGTAACCAGAAGTCTGATACCAAATTGTAACACCCCCATCCGTCGCATGGCATATAACAGAAGGTCCAGCTGGAACCCGACGCCATATACCACAGACAGTCGGAAGGGTTACTAAATGAATAAATCAAACCATCTAATTAAGACTACTCGTCCTAATCACAGAGCATTCTAGCGGAAGATTTTAAAGTTGAAAGAACCCAAAAATAAATCCATTAATATGAATGTCCACAGCTACAACAATAGGAATGAAACCCCAAATACACAGAAACAGGTACATGGCCTTAAGGCCTTACAAATGTTCACTTCATGAATAGTGTTTTACATACATCGGCTCGCAGGCCAGCCACACATGAAATAAATAAGTAAAACTATTCTACGGCCTTCTAGGGCCAGCACAGCAACATGGGCTCCAGCCCGCTATTTGGCGCTCGGCTCCGCAGCACCTGTAAGCACAAACCACCGCACGGTGGCAAATAAAGCAACGGTCAGCTAAAAGCCGACCAAATTATAACGACCCCGCCCCTTACTCGGGACGGCGGTGCTCTTTCCCTGCAAAGCATTAGCCAACAATATATATATAGCGCAATTATAATTCGCCACAGGTGTAGGCTCGCACGGCCAAACACCCCGTGCACTCAGGGCACATTCATGGTGGACCCTGACCCATCAGTGCATCCACCACCACCCCCAGGATGGCAACAACATGTGAGCATTTAGCCTTTCTGACTACCGTCTAAGGCTCCGACTATGCCAACGGCCAGTCCCCGTCTTCGGGTCTCTCGCACCGAACCACATAGCCTAGGTCCAATTCCACTTGCCCGTTGCTCACGCCGCATGTCCAATTTAAGGAACTTTGCGCGGGCCAAGCTTCTCTCGGATCCCAAATTTTCCAAAACAGTCTCATAACCCAGTTATGATCAAGGCCGGTTCCCAGACCGCCAAGTTAGCAGAACACGTTTCCGCTCAATTTTCCGGGTGCGCCTTGAAGCTAACCTTCAAGGATCCCTGCTGCAATCTACCGCATGGAAACCCGAAAAAAATCCAAAGCACGGAGTCTTCTCCGGCAAAACCACATCAAATGCAACATCACCGATCCAGACAAAACACGTCCGGGTAGGCTTCACACACAATGCCTATGCCCGTACTTACGATTCCGGGCTCTACATGCAACACAAGGGGGACTATTCCCGTCAACCCCAAGGAACACCACGCACTCACCGCATACTCGCGGGAGCGGGATTCCCTATGCAGAAAGAAAGAGATTCAAGCGCTCGAGTTGAGAATCGTTACCCTTGTAGTCCGTTTTGGCGCCATGGAAAAACTACGCGGTTAGAACTCTTCGCAATGACCTTCCCTCCACGGATCCGCTCTCCGATTTCGAAACGGTGCTCCGATGCTCCGCCGGCGGCCGGAAACCTCCTTCTTCTTCCTCTCCTCTCTCACTTTGGAAGGGAAGAACTTTGGAGAGAAAATGAGGGAATAACTTCCTATTCCCGGCCTTAACAGAGCAGGATCTCATCTGGGCCATTGGATCCTAATTAAAGAAAACGAATGGCTCGGATCTGCACAAAATTCCCCTGACCTGGGCCGCACACGGCTTGGCACACGGCCGTGTCCAAGGCCGTGTGCCTCGATCCAGGCACGATCGTCGAACTGAGAAACGCACACGGGCCAAGACACGCCCGTGTCTGACCTGACACGCCCGTGTTGGGTTCCTCGACACGCCCGTGTTCGAGGGCGTGTCACGCATAACCGCCACGGCAACGGACACGACCCCTCAGGACACGGGTCTGGACACGGGTTGGCACACGCCCGTGTCGGATGACACGCCCGTGTCATCCGGCCGTGTTTCTGGCCGTGTCCTTCTCGGGTTGGAAACGGCCAAAAAAATCACCAGCCAGACACGGCCTTGGACACGCCCGTGTCCTAGGCCGTGTACCCCTACAGGCACCAAAAACTCTTTTTCCCCAACCGACTTGCACACAAAATTCGGGGCGTTACATTTTTTTCTTGGCTGAGGCATCTGTCATCTTTTAAGTAGCTCATTAGCATATTTTGACTGGGATATAAAGATAACATCAGGGGTTTGCTTTACTTGGAGACCAAGGAAGTAGGATAGTTCACCCATGCTACTCAATTCAAACTTTGAATGCATCAGGTCAGAAAACCTTTTCCAAAGTTTGGAATCAGTAGAGCCAAATATTATATCATCTACATAGATTTGGACTAGCAAAATTTTTTACTTATGATGTCTAATAAATAAACTCTTATCTACAATGCCTCTGATGAATTTATGCTCTAAAAGAAAGCTAGCTAAGATCTCAAACCAAGCTCTTGGAGCTTGCTTTAGACCATAAAGAGCTTTATGAAGCTTAAAAATATAAGAAGGATGAGTTGAGTAGATAAAACCTGGAGGTTGTTCAACATGAACTTCCTCTTTTAGTTATCCATTTAGGAATGCACTTTTGACATCCACCTAATAGACCTTGAACTTCTTGAATGCTGCATATGCAAGAAGAATTCTGAAGGCTTCAAGTCTTGCAACAGGAGCAAAGGTTTGATCATAATCAATGCCTTCTTCCTGTGAATAACCTTGGGCTACCAGCCTAGCTTTGTTTCTCACAATTATTCCTTGAGCATCCAATTTATTCCTGATGACTCATTTAGTTCCAATGACTGTGTAGTCTTTGGGTCTTGGAACTAAATCTCAAACTCTACACCTCTCAAATTGATTGATCTCCTTTTGCATTATAATAATCCGGTGGGAATCTTGCTCTGCATCTTTTATGGATTGAGGCTCAAATTGAGAAATGAAGCAAGCATGCATCAGATCTTGGTTGAATTGATGTCTTGTTTGCACACCAACTGATATTCTCTAATCACTTGAGATATGGGATGATCTCTAAATGTGACAAGATCAGTAGGAGGAGTTGGTTCATCAAAAGTTTGTGGAATTAATTCCTCTTGTGGAATTATACTTGTTGTTGAGGGCTCAACTAATTCAACAGTTTCTTCCTCACTATCTTCATCAATCTGTGGAGAAGGATGCAATGTAACCTCTTGGGTAAGGTTTAAATCATCCAACTTTTCACACAGATAGGGTACCTGCAAAATGTCTATGGTAGAAGAATCCTTCACCTTGTAAAACATGTTAGCTTCATCAAAGGATATATGTACAGATTCTTTTATTTTTAATTTTGATTTGTTAAATACTCTATAAGCTTTACTGACTTGAGAATATACAAGGATAATTCCATCTACAGCCTTGGCTTCAAATTTTCTTAGGTGTTTCTTGTTATTATTATGAATATAACATTTGCATCTAAATATTTTAAAGTAATCTAATTTAGGTTGCTTCCCTTTAAGTAAATTATGGGGAGTCTTACCCTTAAGTTTATGTATTAAACTTCTGTTCAGAACATAATCTGTTGTGCCTACAGCCTCTGTCTAAAAGGATAGGGGCAAATAAGCATCTGTAAGCAATGTCCCAATAGATTCAATAAGAGTTATATTTTACCTTTCAGCTATCCCATTTTATTGAGCAATTCTAGGAGCAGAAAAACAATGTCTGATACCTTCCTTCTCACAGAATTCTTGCATGAGAAGAGCTTCAAACTCGATATCATGATCACTTTTAATCAATGTAACCTGAGTAGACTACTCAATCTGTATGCTCTTAAGAAAATTTGTAAGAACTTTAAAGTTATCTGACTTGTTTCTCAGAAAGAACACCCAAGTGAATCTAGAGAAGTCATTAACAATAACTAAAGTGTATGACTTTCCTCCTGAAGTTTGTATGACAATGGGTCCAAAAAGGTCCATATGTAGCAAGTATAAAATCCTGGGTGAATCACTTTTGTTGATGGATTTGAAACTATTTTTAGTTTTTTTTTCTTAATTGACAACCTCTATAGAGTACTTCCTTCTTGTAAGAACCAGAAGGCAGTCCTCTAATAAGGTTGTCCCTACATAATTTAGTAATGTTCCTAAGGTTTACATGACCTAGCCTCTTATTCCATAAATCATTTGTTGAATTAATTTGATTAAATAAGAAAATTTCTGTATTAACAGATTTGAAATTAACTATATATATGTTTCCTTGTCTAATTCCAATTAAAATAGTTTTGTCTTTATCAGAAGTAATGATGCAAGATGACTGATTAGATGATACCTGATAACCTTCATCACATAGTTGGCTTATAGATATTAGGTTATGGTTGAGAACACTTACATATGTTACCTTCCTGAAGGTAACAGCTCCAACCTTGACATTTCCATATCCTTATATCCGTCCATAGTTGGAGTCTCCAAATATCACCTTTGGCCCAAGCTTTGCTTTGAAATCAGTCAGTTTGTCTTTACTTCCTGTCATGTGTTTTGAACAACCTCTATCCAGATATCACTGTTACTCTGTGGTAGAATAGTTCTTTACATGTAGAAAACATGATTAGATGTTCTTGACCCAGGTAACCTTGGCTCCTTGATTTCTTTCAAATTTATAACTAGAAATGTAAGAAAATTCAGGTTGATCCTTATAACCTAGTGGATGATATCTCCTAGGGGGAATAATACACTGAGTAAAAAGATTAACAAAAGATTTAGTTTGATAAAATTTTTGAAAAGAATTTAAGTTTCTGTTATAAGAAACTGGCTTCAACGAATTATAATATGTTCGTCGATCTGCATTCGACGAATAGGGATGAGTTCGTCGAGCTCTATTCACATAATGGAAGTGTTCATTCTCTGAGCCCCACGTTAGTCGATCGCAGTTCGACAAATTATATTGAATTCGTCGAGCGCAGTTAGATGAATAGTTATGCCTAACATCTGCGTTCATAGTTCGTCGATCTGAGTTCGATGAACCACATTCATTTCGTCGAGCTTGGTTCGACGAAATATGTTGAACATAATTTTTGTTAAAATTTTTCTTTTTCTTAGGTTGAGTTTTATGTAAAATTTCTGTCTCTTTATTACTGACTTCTACCTTTTCTTTACCTTTTTCAGAAACAAATTTTATGGGAGTAGACAAGATATTTTTCTTTAAAAGAGGAGGCTGATTAGATGAAGCTCCCATGTCCAGCTTGTCATTAAGCTTGGCATTCACTTTGCTTGTGATATCCATCAATTTGATACTTCTCCCATTAAGGAATTCTTCAAATTACTTAGCTTTATTTAGTTTATCTTCTAAATATAATATATATTCATTAGCAGTTTTTAAGTCCTTAAGTTTTATGTTTTCTAAGGACAAACTGTCAAATTCAATTAGTTTTTCTCTGAGAAGTTTGATTTCCTTCTCAGATTTAATCAAATCAGTGCATAATAATTTGAAATCAGTTTTAAATTGATCAGAAGTAAAATCAAAAGAGGAGATTACATGATCTTCTTCTGACATAGATTCATCTTCTGAGTGGTCAGCTACTGAATCAGCAGCATCAGAGTTACTGTAAGATGAAGTGATTGCCATCTAGCAGATCACTCTGTCCTTAGCCTTTTCTTCATGCTCACTAGAGCTGGATGAAGATTCTGACTCAGATTCACTCCAAGCCTCAGCAACAAATCTTTTCTCCTTCTTTTTGTACTTGTTGGAGGAGGGCTTGCTAAAATGCTTCCTGTAGTCTTTCTCTTTTCTCTTGTCTTTCTTCTATGTTTCTGGACATTCTGGTAGTATCCTGCATCCATAGCAAACTATATCTTTAGTAGGAGTTTTATCATACCTTGGCTTGTCATCTTTTCTGGAAGATCTTCTCCTGAAATCTTTCTTTGTCATCTTGTAGAATCTCTTAGCCAAGGGACTCAATATATCTTCATTCTCTGGAGTGGTTTCTGCTTCTTCATATGCTTTGAAAGCAATGCTCTGCTCTTTCCATCCTAATGATGAAGTAGTCCTTTGCTCAACTTCTCTGGTCTTGATGAGCTGCTCATAAGACTTGAGCTTGCCCAACAAGGTTTCAGTAGAGATCTTATTTAAGCTTCTGGATTACTTGATTGGCCAGATCCTGGAGTTTCATGTGTTAGGGAAGAACATAAGGATTTTGTCATTTATCTCTGTTAAAGAGATGTCCTTTTCCAGAGTTTTTAGCTCATTTATTATGAGGTTGAGTCTGTTGTACAAGTCTGCAACTAACTCTGACTCTTCCTTCTTGAAGTTTTCATACTGAGAGATCAAGTGTGATCTTTATCTTTCCCTTCATCAGCAGATCCTGCTACCATAGCATTCAGTGAGTCCCAAATGGCCTTTGTTGAAGTACATTCAGCAACCTTCTGGAATATGTCATCAGACATGGTTTGGCCCAGAATATTCATTGCTTTAGCATCAGCAATCTTGGCCTTCTTTTATGTTTCAGTCCACTCAGGTGGTGGAACAGCACTTGTGCTTGTAGTTGCCACTGGTAGTGGGAGACCTGTCAAAATAGAATTATATATGTCTTCATCAATGGAATTCATATAAAGCTTAATCCTTGCCTCCCAAAGTGCAAATTTATTAAGAATGCACACTGGAGGTCTGGTGCTTGAATACTCGTTATTTTGTGCCATGATATGAAAGACAAACTAGAGTAGATAAGAACAATCAAAGATGTTTTGGTTCAGGTGTTAGCCTATACAACCAAAAAACCACCTCTAATACTAATTGAAAGTGAGGGATTGATCTAACTAACTCTAAAGGGGGGGGGGTGAATAGAGTATTTTAAATTTTAAATTTTTTTTACAGCGGATTAAAATAGGTGATACATATATATAAATAAGTAAAAATTGTAGGATCTTGTGGCGCCCTTAGAGGGGGGGGGGGTGAATAAGGGTCTTTAAAATTTTTGAACTTTTTATAAAATATGAAACTAGATACTATGTTTGAGATAGATCAATGAAATGAAAAACAAGATTATATTTCTCCAAAATATATATGTAAAATGATTCCAATAAAACTTGAAATCAAGGCTTACAACGATAATAGTTTTTAACTTTTTCACCGATCCTTCTCCCAAGAACCGGTAGGCTATAGTCAATATCTCCCTAGATATGCCTACTAGCCTCCCCCTAAATCAAACCTATGATCTAGACGCTGCACAACACGCGGCGATTTACTCCTAAGCCACACACGGACCTAGACACCACACACAAGGTGGTGATTTGCCCCTAAGCCACACACGGACTTAGACACCACACACAAGGTGGTGATTTTCCCTTCCCAATTACAAAGATAAAGAGTGAAAATGACAATACAATAGTAAAACTTAGAAACTTCCTCAAAATCACGAGCTCTGAAGATGATGGTGGACCAATGAGAGGATCTCCAATCTTGAACGCACGGTTGTATCTCCTTCGCTCTTGAGATTTCAACGGACCAAGGGAGTTCGTCTGGAAACGGAGATGAAAGCTCTGAAAATTCTCTGGGAAAACAAAGCTCTGCACAATTCAACTCTTCCCTGAAATTTTTGGCCGTATATATCATTTCATGCTATCGCTGGCGATAGCGTTAACGCCCCGCGATAGTGATAACTCTCCATTGCTTGACACATGGCACACGTCGCGCTGATTTTCAGATCTGAGCGGAGAACGTGACGATCGTGGGATATCGCTCAGCGATATCGGTATCGCCCCACGATATCGCTGATCGTGACTGACTTCGTGCGCGACAATGTGCGGATTAAGGCTGACGTCAGCAGGAACTGATTCTGCTATCGCCCGCGGTAGCGTTATTGCCAGTAATAGTGCGTTTTTCCTTTTCATCAATGTCATACTCAGCCTTTCTTTTGTACAAAAAAATGTTGTTATCCCTGCACATTTAAAACACATACCAAGATCAAATACATCCGGGATTTGTTATTCTCAAACTAAGAAGCGCGGAACGCATGCTCCAACAATCTCCCCCTTTTGATAATAACAAATCCACTAAGAAAGAAATTGCGTGAGATCAGGAGAATGTGAAACAATTCTAATAATCAATATGAGTCAAAGTACATAACTAGTTATAATAAACTCCTCATATAATAAATACTAGTTACTCCCCCTATATTGTCCCCCTATTCAAAAGAAAAAATAGTTACTCCCCCTAAATGGACTAATCAATTTATTTTGTATTGAATCTCCCCCTTTTGTTATTAGCAAAAGACGGTGGAAAAAAAACGAGGTGGAAATGCGGAAGCTGAAAGAAGCTGAGTGAGTATAAATAGAATGGAGAAGCACGAGGAGTAGATATAGACCGTAAAAACCATGGAATAGTGTTACCTTAAGATTTGGAAGTTTATCAAAAAAAATGTAGGCTATGGAAAAATTAATTTAAGAGTTGAATTGAAACATTGTAAATTGTCAGGTCAAGATATCGAAAACAGTAAAATTGATGAAATGGAAGAGAAGAACTATGACCGGTCCAATTCTCATGAGAAGAAATTTTATAAATGATAATGATGTGTACATATGAAGAGTGATCTAGTATACATATTCCTTAAGAAATATTGTTACATGAAGGTTTGTAATATATGAATACAAAAAGCTAACATCTTTACATAGATAACCTCATGTCATAAAGATTTTTCTTTTTTCTTTTTTAAAAATGGCCAAGTTGGTTTGCACAAGACACTTTACAATCCTTGTCAAGGTGCTCAACCTCACAATGCTCATTAAGACTTAGCAGGAGGGTGAGTAGAGCTTGATTGGAGGATCCTAGTCATGTGTAATTGTTGTTTTTTTTATTGTTTTGCATTCATTTTTTTTTTGAAGAAACTTTGACTTAGGACTCTGAATTCACTTGTATTGCAAACCAAAATTTTTTTTTTAAATGGCCATCAGTTTTGAAAATCAATTTGAATGAGGCATAAATGAAAATGTTAGCGATGTATTCGAATCTTTGAAACAAACCAATAACATGTAAGAAGAAACTTAAGGATGTGTAAATATCAGCTCGTGTCAGTGTGAGCACATTATCAAGCATAAAATGTTACTCATACTTAGAGGAATGCGGAAACAAGTCTATTCAAGTTCCAGTCATCAACGATAGAGGTAGATATCAAGAGTACGACAAGTTAAAAACAATGTTCAAACAACTGATAAACTAATAATCACACAGGTACTAGATATCGTATTCTGATAAGCATCCAAAACTTTACGATAATACTAGAAACAGGTTTAAAAAAATGGCAGAATTTTTTGGAAAGTGTGGCTGAAAAATACAATATCGCCAGCGGTAGCGATACCGCGCGACGATAGCGGTTTTTGATATTAAAGGCGAAAAACCGAAGGGGGCTGACTCATTTCCTGCTTTGACCGACCCTGGGCTGTGTGGCATCGTCTTCTTCAGCGGAAACCCTCAAGAACTCCAAAAGGTAAGGTTTAGATCCCTCTTTATGGTGGTGTTTTACTCCAAACAAAATATAGATCTGCACTCTAGAGTATGAAAGGAGATAGATCTAAGAAAAAAAATTTGATTTTGGTCATAGATTTTGTTAAGAAAAAATTGTTGAAGAACATATGTCATTTTGATGCAAAAACCTTACAAAAAATGACTTATAGGTGGTAGATCTTGCTGAATTTACTAGAGTATTTAATTTTAGTAACTTTTCTGGATGTACTAGAGAAGAGCTACACGAAAATTGCAAAAGAGGGGAATTTTTTACACTATCGCCCGGCGATAGTACTGTCGCCGGCGACATAGAAAAAATCTTTGAAAATTTATTTTTTGAGTTAACACGATGTTGTCATGATGTTTTCAGGAAATGGCATCATCATCCCGTGCAAGAAAGAGTACCAGCCGCAACCCACATGCATCATATCAAACATACCCGGGGATTGAGAATGCGTCAGTTGGTATTGCTAAACTTTTGGATGAATCATTGCCACCACATATCTATGAACTACTTGTGGAGTCAGGTATAATGTCTCTCATTGTACCGAACACTTTTAGCTCCATCTTCATAAGGGATTTTTATAATAATTTGGAATACCATAAATATACGGGGTTGAATGGAGGAGTAAGGTCTCGAATCCAAGGAGCTGAAATAGATATTACTCATACTGATTTAAGACGAGAATATAGTCTTGCCACTTGTGAGGAACATTTTATTGATATAGTGGAGAATTACCGTAAGGATCGTGATTGGAGTATATTGAACCAAGTCCTTCATGGAAAGGAAAATAGGAGTTTGATTCAAGACGTCTCATCACTCTCTCGCGATGCATTTGTGATTCAAGACATATTAAGAAACACGATTATGTTGAAGTACGGTGACACAAGGAAGATCACGGCTCAATTGAGCTTAGTGACGTATTATGTATTAGAGAGAGTCAAGTTTGACGTGGTGGATTTTGTGTTATCCATCATACGATATACATATAAAATGAAGCATCCCCTTAGGAGGAAACTGAATACACTTCCTTTAAGAAGTGTTATTCAAAGGATCGTATATCAAAAATATGATTGGATAGATCAAGAGTTCTACATTGATGATTGTATCCCGGCGATACATACCGTAGAACCAGCTAGAGGTCCATCTCCTAGGGCTTCCTCATCATCAAGACAACCACTCCAAAGAGGAGGTTCTTTGCGTGAATCTATTGAGGATCTAAGAGAGACTGTGGAGGAGATGAAAGAGGAACAAAGGCGTAGTCATTCCAGTTTTCGCAAATTCATGAAATTTCTGGT
The DNA here is from genome assembly GCA_039583875.1 of Platanthera guangdongensis. Classification (NCBI taxonomy): domain Eukaryota; kingdom Viridiplantae; phylum Streptophyta; class Magnoliopsida; order Asparagales; family Orchidaceae; genus Platanthera; species Platanthera guangdongensis. Next base: position 109,004,540 of record CM077165.1, read on the forward strand.
AAAGGGGCTGAAACTAAAGCCAACTCCGGAAGAAGAACGAGAATGGGGGAGTCCAGTCGAGGATCATCCACGACATTCGATAAGGCGGACGCGAAGGCCTAGAGAACCAACTCCGACTTCCAGTGAAGATATGAATGTGTCTGCTGAAGAGAACATGGATGAATGACTTTTTATGATCAGTGATGTAATATTTTATGGTTTACTGTATCTGTGATATCGCCGGCGATAGTGCTGTCGCCTGGCGATAGTGAAGACTCTTTTAATTTGTGGTTCTGTTGTTTGTACTCTCTTTTTTAGGGTTATCCTATGTGCTGCCCAGTTTTATGGTATGTTTTATGTTATGTTTATGTGTTGGTCAGTTCTAGTCTTAACCTTGAAAAACGTGAATCATTAAGTGGTTTTGTGAAAATATCTGCTATTTGAGAATCGGTTCCAATAAAATTTATTTTAATATGTCCTTTCTTTATGTGATCCCTAATAAAATGATGACGAACATCTATGTGTTTGGATCTAGAATGTAATACGGGATTGTTCGTTAAATCGATAGCACTTTTGCTATCACATTTTAATTCAACATTATTTTGGTATACGCCAAAATCTTCTAGTGTTTGTGTCATCCAAAGTGCTTGAGTACAACAACTACCAAGTGCAATATATTCGGCCTCAGTAGTGGAGAGGGCAACAGAATTCTGTTTCCTACTCGACCAAGAAATAAGTGTTGGGCCGATAAAGTGACAAGTGCCACTTGTGCTCTTTTGATCTAATGAACACCCCGCATAATCAGAATCAGAATATCCATGTAAAATAAAAGAGTCATTATGAGGATACCATAAGCCTAGTTTAGATGTTCCTATAAGATATCTAAAAATACGTTTCACCGCTTTTAAATGTGATTCTTTTGGATTAGCTTAAAACCTAGCACATAAACAAACGGCGAACATAATATCGGGTCTAGAAGAAGTTAAATATAATAAAAATCCAATCATACTTCTATAAAGGGTTTGGTCAATTGAAATATCACTTTCATCTTTTCCCAATTTCAATGAAGCGCTCATAGGAGTATTTGCATGTTTAAGGTTGTCAAATCCAAATCTTTTTAACATATCATGAATATACTTGGATTGAAAAATAAAAATACCATCATGTTTTTGCGTAATTTGAAAACATAGAAAATATGAAAGTTTTCCTACCATGCTCATTTCAAATTCATTTTTCATAATTTGAACTACTTCATTGCATAACTCTTCATTAGTGGCTCCAAAAATTATATCATCAACATAAATTTGCAAAATAACTAAATCATGATCAATTTGCTTAATGAAGAGTGTAGAATCGCCACTTCCCATTTTATAATCGTGCTTTAATAAGTATTCAGTTAAACGATCATACCAAGCACGAGGCGCTTGTTTTAACCCATAAACTGCTTTATCTAATTTATAAACATAATTTGGATATTTTTCATTAATAAAGCCAGGGGGTGTTCTACATAAACCTCTTCTTTTATATACACATTTAAAAATGCAGTTTTGACATCCATTTGATATAATTTAAATCTTTTAAAACAAGCAAATGCAAGAAATATCCTAACCGCTTCTAATCTAGCAACGAGTGCAAAAGTTTCATCATAGTCTACCCCTTCAATTTGTGCATAACCTTTTGCAACTAATCTGGCTTTATTTCTAACAATTCTAGAATCACTATCCAATTTATTTTTAAAAATCCACTTTACTCCAACTACAGGATGATTTTTGGGTCTTTCTACAAGATTCCAAACCTTATTACGTTCAAATTGATTAAGTTCTTCATTCATAGCTAAAAACCAAAATTCATCATTTAAAGCGGTGGAAACATCTTTTGGTTCTATTTCTGAGACAAAGCAAAGGTTTGAAAACAAAACATGTAAAGAAGAACGAGTACTTACCCCTTTTTGTGGATCTCCAATAATAAGCTCCTTCGGATGATCCTTTGAAAATATCAATTCCCTTGGAGGGACATGTTGTTCTCTTTCTTCTTCTTCTTTTCCTTCTTCATTCCTTTCAAGTTCTTCATCATCATTTTCCATCAAAGGAAGGGGTGTATCTTCTTTTCCTGTAGTTTTCTTATCTACACATGGAACAAACTCATCAAACCTAACATGAATAGATTCTTCAACTATTTTCGATCGTTTATTAAAAATTCTATAAGCTTTACTAGTTGAAGAATACCCAATGAAAACTCCTTCATCACATTTTTCATCAAAGTTTCCTAAGAAATCTTTAGAATTTAAAATAAAACATTTACAACCAAAAACTTTGAAATAAGAAACATTTGGTTTTTTATTAAAAATTAATTCATAAGGAGTTACTTTTAAAATAGGGCGAAGCATTACTCTATTAATTACATAACATGCAGTACTCACCGCTTCAGCCCAAAAAGATTTTGGTAAAGAAAATTCAGATAACATCGTATGAGCTAGCTCTTGAAGAGTCCTATTTTTCCTCTCCACTACACCATTTTGCTGTGGTGTGCGTGGAGCGGAAAATTCATGTTTAATTCCTAACTCCGTACAAAAAGAAATAAACTTTTCATTTTCAAATTCCGCTCCATGATCCGAACGTATGCGTTTAATTTTTAACTCAAATTCATTTTGAATACGCAAACATGATTTAGAAAATTCTGAAAATGCATCGGATTTGGAGGTTAGAAACAAAGTCCAACAAAAACGTGAATAATCATCAATCAATACAAATGTATACTTTCTACCTCCTAAGATAGAAATAGTAATTGGCCCAAATAAATCCATATGAATTAATTGGAGTGGCCTAGTTGTAGAAATAATATTTTTACTTTTGAAAGACGATTTTGAAAATTTTCCTTTTTGGCAAGGCTCACATAATGAAGATAAATTCCCATTTAGCAATGGTAAACCTTTGATTAATTTATCTTTTGAAAGTTTTTTAATTAACTTTGCACTAGTATGTCCAAGTCGCCTATGCCATAATTCTAACTCATCATTTTTTGATAAAAAACATTTTAAAGTAGAATTTAAAAAATCATAAAATTTAATCATATATACATTATGACATCTAGGTGTGGTAAAAACAATTTCATTTGTTTTGTAATCAATAATTTTGCATAAATTTGTAGAAGATTCAAACAAAACATTTAAACCTTTATCACATAATTGGTAATAGAAATCAAATTATGTTTTAAACCTTCTACGAACAAAACATTTGAAATTGAAAAACTTTCGTTACCCACAACACCGATGCCGATGATTTTTCCTTTTCCATTATCTCCAAATGTAACAACTCCTCCTTTATTCATCTCCAGGCTAAGAAACTTCTCTTTATTGCTCGTCATGTGCTTTGAACAGCCTGAGTCCAAGTACCACACGTCTTCTTTGTCCTTAGCCTGCCAACATACCTAGAAAGTGGATGTGAGTAAAAATCTGGCTACCCAAGTGGTTCCACCCATAGTATAGGTAGAAGCCTTAGGCATCCAGATTTGCTTAATTTTACTTTTTCCTTTCTTCCAGCACGAGTCCGTGGTGTGACCAAATCTATTGCATTTGGCACATGTAATATAACAAGAAGAATATAACTTCTCTGGACTTTTACTGTAAGAAAATGTAGTACCAATTAATTTATTATTATCATAATTTTTAAAACTTGATTTTCTGGAATTCTCGCTATCGCCGGCGGTAGTACCTATCGCCGAGCGATAGTTACCAGTCGTGTATCCGAGTCCAAATCTTCCAGATCCGTGACATTGGTAACCTAAGATCATATCCAGTGATCTTTGGCCCAATCCAAACTTTTTCATGGCTAGTGTTAAGTCATGAATCTGCTTTCTCATTTCATTATTCTCGGATACTAGATTTACACATCTACGTTCAAAAACTTTCTTTCCTTCATGGACTTTGGAAATAGAAGATTTCAGATCTCTCTCTAAAATCTCATTCTTTTTAGTGAGAGTTTTTATTTCTAAATGAGATTTGGAGAGAGATTCTTCAAGCTCTTTTATTCTTCCCATAAAGTGATCACACTCTTGGCAAGAGACTTTTTCTTTTCCAATAGTCTTATTTTCATTTAACAATTTTTTGTTTTCTTTAATTAAAACTTTATTTTCAGTTTTAAGAAGATCATTATCTTTTAAGCATTTTTCAAGATATTTGCAAGTTTTTAAAAATTCAGAAAATAATTCATCATAAGTTGGAGGAGTTACCTCAGTGTCGCTTTGGACACTGCACTCGTCATCAGATGTGACGCTTTTTCCCATTAGGCACATATTGGCCTCCTCCTCCTCGCTTGAGCTTGAACTGCTTGCACCCTCAGAAGTAGTATCATCACATGTTTCAGCTTTCAGGACCTTCTTCTTCCCTTTGTGCTTCTTTTCTTTAAGTTCTTTCAAGTACTTTGGACACTTGCTTCGAATGTGTCCTAACTTCTTGCAATGATAGCACTCCGGTGGGGGTCTCTCTTCCTCCTCATCGTCGTCATCCTTTTGTTTTTTTTCTTCTAAACGTATACTTCTTAAAATATTTTTTAAACGTATTTCTTCTCTCCGGATTTCTCATAAATTTTTTAAATTTTCTAACAAAGAGGCTCTCCTCATCTTCTTCTTCCTCCTTAGAACTACTGCATTCCTCTTTCTTAGATCTTAGAGCCAACCCCTTCTTCTTAGGCTCCATGTACTCTTGTTGTTGAATTTTCAATTCAACTTCATGAGTTTTCAAGTTCCCAATCAGGCTTTCAATATTAAGAGATTTAAGATCATGAGATTCAGAAATAGCCGTCACTTTGGGATTAAACTTAGGGGGAGAGATCTAAGAAGTTTTCTCACCAAATCACCATTTGAAAAAAAATTTCCAAGCACTTTTGAGTCATTCACTATCTTGGTGAATCTGGTGTACATTGAGTCTACGTCCTCATCCACTTCCATCCTAAACTTTTCAAATTCCGATTCCAGTTGAAACAGCTTCGAGTCCTTCACCTGCGAGGTACCTTCATGATTTACTTCAAGTAAATTCCAAATTTCATAAGCATTATTGCAAGCACAAGTTCTATTAAATTCAGTCCTATCTAATGCACAAAATAATGCATTCATGGCTTTTGCATTATTTTTGCACCTTAGCTTATCCTGATCATCCCATTTATCTTTTGGTTTTTCCATTTCTACATCGCCTACTATATAAGTGGGATGAACATAATTAGTCTCTACCATATTCCAAACTTCAATATCAAGAGAAATAAGAAAACACTTCATCCTAGTTTTCCAGTAATTATAGTCAGATCCAGTGAATAAGGGAGGTCTACTAATTCCTTGCCCCTCAGAGAAAGCATGGTCATGCTGCGCCATAATTCCTGGTGGTGAAACCGTATTAGGAATAACCACCTCTGATACCACTTGTAGGATCTTGTGGCGCCCTTAGAGGGGGGGGGGGGTGAATAAGGGCTCTTTAAAATTTTTGAACTTTTTATAAAATATGAAACTAGATACTATGTTTGAGATAGATCAATGAAATGAAAAACAAGATTTTATTTCTCCAAAATATATATGTAAAATGATTCCAATAAAGCTTGAAATCAAGGCTTACAACGATAATAGTTTTTAACTTTTTCACCGATCCTTCTCCCAAGAACCAGAAGGCTATAGTCAATATCTCCCTAGATATGCCTACTAGCCTCCCCCTAAATCAAACCTATGATCTAGACGTTGCACAACACGCGGCGATTTACTCCTAAGCCACACACGGACCTAGACACCACACACAAGGTGGTGATTTGCCCCTAAGCCAGACACGGACTTAGACACCACACACAAGATGGTGATTTTCCCTTCCCAATTACAAAGATAAAGAGTGAAAATGACAATACAATAGTAAAACTTAAAAACTCCCTCAAAATCACGAGCTCTGAAGATGATGGTGGACCAACGAGAGGATCTCCAATCTTGAACGCATGGTTGTATCTCCTTCGCTCTTGAGATTTCAACGGACCAAGGGAGTTCGTCTGGAAACGGAGATGAAAGCTCTGAAAATTCTCTGGGAAAACAAAGCTCTGCACAATCCAACTCTTCCCTGAAATTTTTGGCCGTATATATTATTTCATGCTATCGCTGGCGGTAGCGTTAACGCCCCGCGAAAGTGATAACTCTCCGTTGCTTGACACGTGGCACACGTCGAGCTGATTTTCTGATCTGAGCGGAGAACGTGACGATCGTGGGATATCGCTCAACGATATCGGTATCGCCCCGCGATATTGCTGATCGTGACTGAATTCGTGCGCGGCAACGTGCAGATTAAGGCTGACGTCAGCAGGAACTGATTCTGCTATCGCCCGCGGTAGCATTATCGCCAGTGATAGCGCGTTTTTCCTTTTCATCAATGTCATGCTCAGCCTTTCTTTTGTACATAAAAATGATGTTATCCCTGCACATTTAAAACACATACCAAGATCAAATACATCCGGGATTTGTTATTCTCAAACTAAGAAGCACGGAACGCATGCTCCAACAAAAATAAGTATCACAACACAGAAAATAAAAAGGAAAAGTACAATCAGACGATACAAGGAGTTTATAGTGGTTCCCCAATAAACCTAGGTACATCCACTCTTCTACCACCCTGGAAGGAATCCACTACAGGTTATTGATCTGGAGCCCTGCCACCACAGGTTTTTGATCAGGTGCTCTATCACCACAAGATTTATTTTCAAAGGAAGATCTAGCAACCCTTTGAGCTTTTGATTAGGTGCCCAAAAACCAAACCAAGTCTATTGATCAGGTGACTTATGAACCACAGAGTTTATCTTTTGAAGGGAGTTATAACCCTGTACACAATGAAGGAAAATAAAAGATGTTGTCTTTTCTGTCTCAAATCTCTGAGAAGACTAGTGGATTTTATTGATATTGTAAAAGCTCCCACTGAGTTATAGAAATCTGATCATGCGTGGAAGTTTTGCTTCAGTGTGTAGGTCTTCAAAGATGAAAACTTCTTCTTCCAGTAAATGATTCTAAGAGATTGAGCTTTTGGTCTCAGATTGAATATGTGTTGCTGGAAGAAGGGCTTGAAGAAGATGATGATGAACAAGATGTTTCTTTGTCTCTGTCTCTTGTTCTCTGATTGTAGGTTTTTCTCTTTCTTCTTCTTGTTCTTCTTAAAACTTTCTGTGTCTGTGTATCTATATCAATCTTCTGAAAAATTTCTTTATAAATTGATTGTTGATTCTAACCCATTTGAATTTCAAATTCCTTGAAATCTTCTGCATAATTTTTGGGAGTTGGAACGGCTGGTTTTTTCTTCAATGTATTTCCCCAACTATCCCAATAAAAATGGTAGAGTAATAACTCTGTGAAATCCATAATTAATGCTGCCAGAAAACAATTATATTCTTGAGAATATTGAGCATTAATTATCAAAGTATTACTGTCCTAATATTTGAAATCAAACTGCTTTAGTCGATCTGAGAAACCGCAGAGAAGTTTAGCTGAAAAGAACCTGGAATGAGTTTGTCGATCTCAGCAAAGATTTCGTCAACCTGAACTTCAAGTTCATCGAACTGATAATTCTCGTTCGTCGAGCTGAGCTCCAAGATCATCAAACAGAAAATATACTTGTCAATCTGAGCTCCAAGTTCGTCGAATAGAAAAGATACGTGCCATTTTGAGCTCCAAGTTCGTCGAACAGAAAATGTACCTGCCAATCTGAGCTCCAAGTTCGTCGAACTGAGAAGGCACATCCTCGAGCTGAGATTCTGAGGAAGGATCAGAGTTCATCGACCTCAGCTAGACTTTCAGCGAGCTCAACTCAGAAGGAACTCTGAGTTCGTCGTTCTGAGATCGACGATCGTCGAGCTGAGTTCAGCTATCGCCGAACACCTTTTCTGCAATCTTGAAGCTGTCATGTCTCTAAATTCTTCTATCTCTGAGGTCTTCTGAAGGTAGGTTTTCAACAATCTAACTTAATGTGACTGACCGTAACCATGGAACTAACTTATAACCCTAGACTATATTTGTTGGGTCATCAATCATAATAGTGAACCTAGACCAAATCACAAGCAGGGTTCCAACAAGGTACGCGATCACCCCTTCCCCGAGGGTGAACTCCACAAAAGATCTAGTTTTCGGTTTCAACAATAATCATTCCATGTAAAGGCAATCTGAGCCTACATGCCAATCTGTAGCAAAAGGAGCAAGATAAGATAAGTCAAAACAACAAACAAATTAAAGTCAAATGTTGCTCTCACCGCATTATTCATCATCGCCAAAGAAGAAGATACACGCTTTCCCTTCTACAGGGGCGGAGCAGGAGCCTCCTCATGATGGAACTGTGGGGGGGGGGGGCAGAGGAGCCCAAAACCTCAAGATCCAGATCATCTGGCATAGCTCCATCAACTTTAGAGCTACAAGGACCCACCCCTTCTGTACGCCCCCTCAGCTGAGTAGAGGGACGACGCGTAGGATCTGAGTCTCCACAACCTGCGAATACTAATTTTCTTTTTTGATCACGGCCCAATGGAACTGCAGTAGAATGCTCTGAGTCAATAAAAAGACCACACAACAACAAGTACTTCTACACTAATTGAGAGATGCTGAAGAGAGGATTCACCAATTCATGAGGCTCAAAGAATCCCAACATCGGTGTAACTCGCGTTCACACACTTTCACTCAGCGACATTGATCTGGGAGGGCGTTCCAAAGTTTCGGCAACTCCCAGGAATTCCGGACATATCAGTACACCGTGTTTCTGTGGTGCCTATCTGTCCAGCTTTCGAACACTAACCAATGCTTATTGATGTGAACTTCAACACGACTGCCACTATCAGTGCGTACTTCACACCAATCTCTGAAAGATCCAATGAGAATCTCGAAATGTATTCTCGAAAGATGTTATCAGACCCATAATACCTGTCATTGTGAGAGGGGGTAAACTGTGATGTTGACGTCATGTAATGCTTCAAGATCTCAGCCGCCTCCTCGCATAGTGGCAACCGAAACCCAGCTCTCAACGATGATTAACACAATGTCATCCACCTCACCGGAGGATTCTGCAGCTGCAACTCGGCATGTAGAATTTTTATCTCAAGCCCCATAGGAATATTATATCTCCCCATCCAAGCGGTGATCTGCTCTGATGTAAGCGAAGAATGCATTTGCATCAGCCGACCTTGTGCAACACGCCTTGGAACCTGAACAAAAAATATGCGTTAAAATGGCAAGAGAAAGAACCAGAAAGATTTGCGCGAACCAGCGCAGGGCGCCACAAGGCAAATCCTGCACACGTAGGTAAAGGGCTAAGACCTACTCGCGGGAGAGCACACCCAACACCGGTAAAACATGTCACTTGGGCACCCCCCCCCCCCCCCCCGGCACCGTGTGGGTGTGTGCATACACCGCGAGGGCGCGCACCCCGTGCGCGCATGGCGTCCGTGTGTGCGCCCCCACTCGCACGCCTCCGAACATCCCCTTTTTGTGCGGCTTCTGTCTCACTTCATGTCGTACCTTCTCGGCTATCTCTGCTTCTTCTCGCACTCCTTTGTTCGCTCCCACCAAAGAAGCCAAAATCCACTCAAGAACAAAGCCCCTGCACTTCGCTCGCTCCGGCTCTTGACTCAGGGGGATTTCTTTTTTTGGAGGGGGGGGGCAAATGATGGGGTCGCCCCGAATTTATAGGGATTCCGGGCTACAAAAATCCATAATTACCACTTCTCCTACTAATTAAGTGGACAGTTATCGGGCAAAATAGTTGTACACATCTGAATGTCCTTTCTACACAATAACCATTGCGCACGGGATCTCAACCGCCGCACGGGGTCCTGTGCATCGGCTGCATGACGCTCCTCCAACTCTGGAAAAAATGAAGCTGGAAACAGGCAATTGTATTATTAATTTATAATCAAAAAAATCATTGCACAGTAAATTTTTTTATCATTGAAGGATATTGTCGAAAAATGATTTAAACATTCGGACTTATAAATATGATCACATGAAACGGATCTTAATTATGATAAAGTTCATGCGGTCATAATCGTTTAACCGGTAAACATAAATCCCTTCAAACTGAGCCTAAATTTACTACACTGTACGACAAAATAATAACAGTGAAATTGTGCTGTTATTTAATTTTAATTTATTTGACTGATTTTATTAATCCAACAAAAAATTGAAATACGTATGAATATCACTTCTCTGTTGTCTGTCCTAAATTTTAGGCTCAGTTTGGTGCAACATTTTTACTCATGTGTTTGGACTTTGGACAAAAATATTATCATAAAATATATATTTGGCTGCCACCAACAAAAGAAATTCAGTTTTGAACATAAAAAATGGGGATGAAGTTCCTTAGATGAGATCGGGAGTTCACGAACAACAGTTTATAACCACCGCGTTTATGACTGCCACCACCATGCCAAATAGGGCTAAGCCGGCTTACGAGCAACCCCCCCCCCCCCCCCCCCCCCCCCCCGGGCGTTCGGCCTCCATGGGTCGGTCGCCCCCCTTTGCCACCTAGCGCACGGGCGGTCGAGAGCTCGACCGGCCTTCATGGGCCGACCGCCCCCGTGGCTTCCCGTCGTGAGGATGATTTGGGGGGGGGGGGGGGGGGGGGGGGGGGCTTGGCCGCTGGCCTCTCCTAGCCGTCGGGCTCGTCGTGCTGCCCATATCCCCGGTCGGTCTTTTTTCTAGGCCCGAGGGTAGGGTCATCATTTCTCTAAAATTGACAATCCGCGTGTCTATATCCGGGCATTCCTTTTCGTCCGTCAAGTGGTTACCGGGTAAAATTATCGGGCCGCCCTTTCAAAAACAATAAATAGACCTCAGACATTCTTCATTTTCATCTTCTCTCTGTATTTCCTCTACATCCTTGCTTTTTCTCTCACCCATCCCTGCAGGTTTGCTGCCGAAACTTCTCCCGATCCTTCATTCTGCGTCGCAGGCCTTCTCAGCAGCAACATTCCGAACGAAAGGAAGAGCCTGTGAACATGCCCAATTTCACATGCTCCCCTCCGCATAAAGAAGTAAGACTATAGGTTGGGGAGCGGATCCTTGACATGCTTCGAGCAGCTTCCCCTTCTCTCATCTCGGATTATAACGAGCAGTGGTCTGTCGCCCTCGCCTTCTTTAGAAAACCGCGTAAAATAACACGATTTTGTGGAAGTTTGGTCAACACTGAATCGACAGCGTAGTTTTTCACCCGGATTACATGTTTTACACGATTAAAATACTCTTCTCTGTTCTGCGAATTTCTAACTTTTTGTGCGCTAGACCACTCAGCGGGCTAAGACGGTCCAGCAAGCTTGGCCTACCAAGAGCCTCGAGCTGACCGCAACAGTTCTTCAAAGTCATTGATCTCCCCGCCTATAGGGAGTGAAACCATATATGTGTTTGCCCCTGAGGGTTGTGGGGAACACTTGGCACCACAGTTGATTTGTCGCGTTGAAGAGGTGCATAATCATCTCAAATGTGATTAACGCGTTATAGGCGGTCATCCATCCCATAGAAGGTCTCGTAGTGGGGTAGCTTAAAACTGTGTGGTACAGGGCGCCGCCAGAACCTGAGGAGCGAGCAGGGACCCATGGTGGAACAAGCGCCGCACGTTCATGGGGAGGCGTCTACTGTAACACCCTCATCTATCACATAGAATATAACAGAAGGTTTGGTCGGGGCCCCACGGTATATTCCACGGACAGTCAGTGGAGTTACGCATTGATTCCAAAAACCATTTTCGCATCCCAACTCAGAGTGCATTCTAGCGGAAGTTAATTAAATTGCATAGAACCCAACCACATGAATGTCCACTAAACCAAGGCAGAAATGATAACTCAAATACACAAATCATTATGGCCTTAAAGCCTTACAACTGTTTTCTCAAATATATGTGTTTTACATATATTGACACGCAGGTCGGCCACACATGATACAATAAAACAACTATGACTTGGCCTTCAAGGGCCGGCACAGCAAACAAGGCTTCAGCCCGCTACTTTCCACTTGGCTCAATTGCACCTACACAAAAGCATTCCACCCCAATGACGGCAAACAAAGCAACGATCAGCATTAGCTGACCAAATTATAATTACCCCACCCCTCACCCGGGGCGGCGATGCTCCTTCCCCGCAAAAATTAGCATAATCACAATATACGCGGGAGTGCAACTTAAGCACTAACCAAGAAAGACGATGGCAAGACCGTCCAACCATCCCGTGCACTCAAGCCACATTATTGGTGTACCTGATCATTAAGGGTCCTACCTTTACCATCACGACAATCACTTGTTTCAAAACACCCACACAAGGATCTTCATGATTCCCAACACAGTCCACAGTCCCAGACTGAACGGTCTCACTTGAGCATTACTAGCCTGGCCTATAGCCACGACTCTCACCTATGACAACGACAACTGCCACGTACTTTAGGTCTATTTAGCCGAACGACATAGTGCAGGTACAGTTCAGCTCTTTCTCATTACTCAGATCATCATGCCAATTAATGGCATTGACGTGGGTCAGCTTCCCTTTTCCTGTAATATCAATCATAAATAACCGCGTTATGTTCCAAGGTTTGCACTCACGGCCACCAAAGCTGGGCTCTTCACGCTCTCAACCCAACACAATGGCCCCTAGTCTCCAAGAGACATGCCTGGCAAACAATGCTCACTAGGAGCTATTGTCGCGCAGTAGGGGACAGACTATTTTCTGGTACTCTCACTACAGCAACCTACCAGAGTAGGTCTCTAGTGAAGGGTAAAATTATCGGGCCGCCCTTTCAAAAAACAATAAATACTTTGGTAGGGACCTACTCTAGTAGGTAATCCACAGGATTAGAAGATGAATGAGATTGTCAGGCTGAAAAACATAATTATTGTTCAGATGCGTACAATCACATTCAAAAATGATAAGATCAAAAGTCTGAAAGACAGACTTCATAAAGAGAAGGAGATAGTGGCTAGTTTCTCTAAGCCAAAATCTGTCTTACCCCCAATTGATGACTTTGTGTATCAAAAGGCTAAGGCAGGATTAGGCTTTAAGAGAACTGCATGAGCTGCACAGTACAATAAGAAAGGCAAAGCCCCAGTACAATACAAAAGATCTGTTGCAAACAATACAGCTAAGCTTGTACCTAAGAAGAGGTATAATAAGTATGAGTGCTGGTACTGTGGCAAGATAGGTCATTATGCCTTAGACTGTTGGTAGAATACTAGTGTCAGGAAGGATAGCAGTCTACCTGATAGAAGAGCAGTAGGCAGATTTGTCAAGTACCAGGCTAACTTGAACCAAGGACCCAAAAGTTATTTGGGTTCTAAGGTTAAGTAATCTTTGTTGTAGGTGAGTCCAAGTTGCCATGCCCCTATATGTTACTTCGACAGTGGATGTTTCAGGAACATGACTAGAACAAGAGGATTGCTGAAGGACTACTCACCAATACTGAATGGGCCTAAAGTAATTTTTGGTGGTTCTGAAAAATGAGTCATCAAAGGGTTTGGTAACATCTCTAACAACTCAATCACTATCACTCAAGTGGATTATGTGAAGGGTTTGAAACATAACCTAATAAGCATTAACCAGCTGAGTGATCTTGGATATGACATTTCATTTATCAAGAATGTGTGTCATATCAAGAGGTCTAGTGATCAAAAAGTCATATTGACTGGCTATAGAAATAAAAATGTGTATTGCCTAAATTTTGAGTGTGAGAATAAAAATTCTCCTATCTATCTTGTGGCAGATGAGAAAGCCTCTCATTGTGTCAAATGGCACAAGAGGCTAGCTCATATTAATTACAAGACTATTGACCAACTTTTTAGTAAAGAGTTAGTGAGGAATGATCCTCAAGTTAAGTGCTATAAGGATGGTATATGCTCAGCTTGTCAAAAAGGCAAGCAGACCAGATCTTCCTTTCATAGCCTAGAAACCAAAGACTTAGTGAGGTGCTTATACCTCTTGCATATGGATTTATTTGGTCCTATGTTAGTTCATAGTCTAGGTAGGAAGGACTACACTTTTGTCGTGGTAGATGACTATTCTAGATTTTCATGGGTATTCTTTCTGAGGCAGAAATCTGAGACCTCAAATGTCTTCTGTAATTTTGTCAAACAAATTCAGAATGAATTAGATAGTTCAGTAGTCAAAATCAGAAGTGAGCATGGAACTGAATTCCAATCTGAAAGTATGACAAGGTTATGTGAAAATTTGGGATTGATCAGGAATTCTCCTCACCTAGAACACCTCAGCAAAATGGTATTACTGAAAGAAAGAATAGGACATTGATTGAGGCTGGAAGAACACTATTGAGTGACACTACTCTCCCAGAATATTTTTGGGCTGAAGCAGTAAACACTGCATTCCATGTGCTCAATAGGGCTTCCATCACCAAAAGCCACAAAAAGACACCCTATGAGGTTATGAAAGGCAGAAAACCAAACTTATCCTATTTTAGGATCTTTGGTTGCAAATGTTATGTGCTTAACAATGGAAAATCTCACCTAACTAAGTTTGCTGCCAAATCCCAAGATGGGATATTTTTTAGGTACAGCAACAATAGTAAGGCTTATAGGGTTTATAATTTGGCTACTCAAGTTGTAGAAGAGTCAGTTCATGTCATATTTGATGAATCTAGACTTATTAACAGTGAGTTGCCTAGTAGTTATTGTAGCTCCACAAGAATACAACAGAAGATGGACCAGCTTACTATCAGATAAGATCCAACTGCAAAGCAGGATGAGAAAAATGGTAGTTGCTGTCCAAGGGGAGTATAAGACACTCAAGAGGAAAATGAAGACCATGAGGTGCAGCATAATGAAGAGATTGAAGAAGGTCAAACTGTTGGTAGATTACCTCCAGCAGTTAGACATCTAAAGAATCATCCTGCACACCAGATCATTAGTGATCCAAGACATGGAGTACAAACAAGGAGCAGGAACTTAAATACAGTTCTTTTCTTAAGATTCTTATCTCAACTGGAACCCAAGATATTTGAAGAAGCTATTCAAGACCCACACTGGATTGATGCTATGTAGGAGTTAAATAAATTCAAAAGGTGCAAGGTCTGGGAGTTGGTTCAAATACCAAAGGGCCACAATGTCATAGGGACAAAGTAGATTTATAGAAACAAGCTTGATGAGAGTGGTATCATAGTGAAGAATAAGGCAAGATTAGTTTCCAAAGGATACAGGCAGGAAGGGGGCATAGACTTTGATCAGACCTTTGCTCCAGTGGCAAGGTTGGAAGCAATCAGGCTATTCCTAGCCTATGCAACATATCAAGGCTTCAAAGTGTTCCAAATGTATGTTAAGTCAGCATTCTTAAATGGAGACTTAAAAGAGGTGGTCTATGTAGAACAACCCTCAGGTTTTGTTGATCCTCTCAAACCTAATTATGTTTATAGACTTAGTAAAGCTTTGTATGGGTTAAAACAAGCTCCAAGGGCTTGGTATGAAACCCTGTCTAATTTCCTCATTGAGAACAAATTATCAAGGGGGAAAATAGATAAGACTCTATTCCTTAGAGAATCCAAAGTAAAGATTATCCTAGTCCAAATATATGTTGATGACATAATATTTGGTTCTACTTAAAATAACCTTTGTAGAAAGTTTGCAAAACTTATGCAAGGGAAATTTGAAATGAACAGTATGAGAGAACTTAAGTTCTTCTTGGGACTCCAAGTAAGACAGACTGATGATGGTCTGTCCATATCTTAGTCTAAGTTCACCCAGGAGTTAATTAAGAAGTATGGTATGGAATCATCCACTACCATGAGAACTCCAATGGGGACAAATATGTCTCTAAGCAAAGATGATGCAGGAAAACCTGTAGATGAGACTTTGTAAAGAGGAATAGTTTACTCCCTCCTATATCTGACTGCTAGTAGACCAGATATCATGTATGCTACATTTGTTTGTGCTAGGTACCAATCCTGCTCTAAAGAATCCCATTATACTGCTGTCAAAAGGATTTTGAGATATCTTAAGGGCACACCTAATCTAGGCCTTTGGTATCCTAGGAATAGAGATTTTCAACTAATTGGCTATTCAGATGCAGACTTTGCAGGTTGCAAAGTAGATAGGAAAAGCACAACGGGCGCCTGTCAATTTCTAGGAGGAAGACTGGTGTCATGCAGCTGTAAGAAGCAGACTAGTGTGGCAATTTCTACAGCTGAGTCTGAGTATGTTGCTGCAGGAAGTTGCTATGCACAACTGTTGTGGATACAACATCAGTTAGAAGATTATGGTATTCAGGTAAGTAGAACTCCTTTATTATGTGATTCTACTAGTGCTATTTCTATTGCACATAATCCCGTTTCTCATAGTCGAACAAAGCATATAGAAATAAGATACCATTTTCTTAGAGATTATGTAGAGAAAGAAGATATTTCATTAGAATTTGTTAACACTGATTTACAAATTGTTGACATGTTCACAAAGCCTTTAGATGAAACTAAATTCAATAATTTCAAAATTGAATTAGGTATGTTGAATATAAATTAGTTTAACAAATTTGGCTAAGTAAAATGGTGTCGACACAAAAAGTTGTCTGTGTCGACACATAGTAGTTGGTGTCGACACTCCAGGATAGTGGTGTCGACACATCTTGAAATAAGGTGTTGACTCTTCAGAGTTGTGTCGACACATCCAGAAGTTATGTTGACACATAAAATCAACACACAGAGTTCGTCGAGCATAGAATCAATTAATCGGCGAGCGCAGAATCGACACATATCGTCGAGCGCAGATTCGTCGACCTCAGATCGTCGACCTCACGGGCTCTTCGTCGAACGCGACCAAGACAAATAGAATTGGTGTCGACATATAGAAGTCAATACTTCTGTCGAGACATTAGAAGTCAGTGTTGACACATTTCCATTATGTCGACACATTAAGAGAATTTTGACGCGCCTTTTGACCTTCATCATTTTGAAGGGTATAAATAGGTCAACCACATATTATGTCAACACATTCTCCATACTTTTGAGACCAAAACCTTGTGTCAACAAACTCTCCCTTCTCCATTCAAGATTTCTCTCAACCCCAATGGCGCCAAAACTTGAAGATAACGTCAACGAAGGCTATGAGCTGGTTCGCAATGCCTTTGATCATGCGGAACCCGAGATTAAAACTGTAGTAACCCTAGTTGCAGAAAATGGTTTGGAATTTCTGGTATCTAAACCTACAAAGATATAGAAGAAAGAAATACTGGAATTCTATGGCGCGGCTACTTTAGATTCTATTGGACTTAAGATCAAATCTACAGTTCAGGGAGCTAAGGTTAAACTTACTTTGAAAAGCTTGAGGAAAACTCTTCAACTCCCATGAACTCAAGAAGAAGAAGAAGAAGTACCCACTTCAAAGACTAGGGAAGCACTTCAGTGGTGTAGATTAGATCCCACCATGAAGATTGGATCTGCAGTGAACAGAAAAGGGATGAATCTGTAAGGAAAATTCCTTTCAGAAGTGGTTGGAAAGGACATTCTCTGCAAGCCAGGTGCACATGATAGGGTTTCAGCCTATATGTTTAGCCTAATGACCAGGATTATATTCAGACTGAACACAGATTGGTCTGCAGTAATCTTTGAAAAGATTAAGGAAGGAATCAAGAAGCCCAATCTGGGAAGAATCATGAGTCTATGCTTGGCTGGATCAATTCCAGAAGTAATGGAACAGATTGCTGGTTCAAAGATCAACCATATGAGAAGGATGGATATAAGGATAATCTCCAGATGGGACAGAGTCTTAACAAAGGACTTGCCTGATGAAGAGAGGCCAAAGATTCCTGAAAAATCTCATGTACAAGGAATTACAGATGGTGCTCAGGTGCAGGGGGAGCCTCATTTTGAGGAAGAGCCAACACAATTAGAAAGTGAAATGGCTACTCAAACTATACTTGAGACCACTTAACTAAACAGTCAAGCACATGATGCTATCATGAAGGATACATCTACAGCTGTTGGTGCTCTTGAGTTGGTGGTGCCTCAAGTCCCAACTCAACAAGAGTTTACCCTAGAAGAGTTGTTCACTAATATAGATCAAGCTGAAACTGAGGGGGCACAAGCTAACATTGATGGGGAGTATGTTAGGAATGAGGGGGAGGAGCAAGGGACTCAGTGGGAGCAACCTAAGACTGAAAAGGAATTGCCTCCTAATCCTAATGAAAGAGTTGATATATCAAGTACTTCAGCTTCTGAAGATGAAGCAGCAATACAAGCTAAGAAGAGGAAGCTGATGGTTTTCAAAAGGAGAAGCCAAAGCTATAAAAAGGCATTACAAACTGCTCCACAACCTGCTCCAGCCACAGATTATATCTCTTTGTTGGTATCCTTGCAAGTCAAGTTAGATGAACAAAGGATAGCCATGGAGAAATATATGGATGAGACGCATAAAGAACTATAATTCTCCTTGGCTCAAGATATCAAATCCATAAGATTTGAAGTAAATCAGAACAAGAAGGAAATGACAGATTGCTTCCACAAAGGTGGCAATGTTATAGTCTATCTTACCAAACAACAAGTAGACATAAAGACTAAAATTGATGATATAGCTGTTAAGCAAGGCTGTGTGCTTGAAAATCAACTAAGAATGAATGACAATCTGACTGAATCACATAATGTGATTGTCATAGAATTAAAGAATACTGTTGCTGCCCAGACTGAGGCAAGGGTTAAAGACAAGTCATATTTTGATAAAAATTTCAGGAAGAATTTGCTGTTGTACAAACAGCTATTAAGACTTCACAAAAGATTATTTCTTCTCAGCTCCTGAAATTAAAGTCATTCTATAAAGATGGTGTTAATTATCTGGATGAACAAATAAGATTTCAGAAAGATGACCTCAGGGATCATATTGACAGAGAAGTCATAAAGGGGGATAGGGTGTTATTCAAAGCAGGCTCAGATCATGTTAAATGGATATCTAATAGCATCAGAGCCACCCTTGGATATCCACCCCTATGTGATGATGATAATGTAGCTGAGTCAGGTGTTCAACCTGCTTATTTTGAAGGTGCTCAACCTGAAGTTGCTCGGGTTATTTACCCTCCAGCAGATTTTGATATGATTCAACAAGAAGTACAGTCAATGTACAACCCTCCAGAGGGTAATAAAAATATCATCCTTGAGAAGGTAGAGATGTCAGAAGCAGCTTTGAATCAAGAGCAAGAAGCTCAACTGTCAAAGAAAAGATTCAAAGAACAGGCTGAGTTGAAGCCTGATTTTGAGCAGTGGAGTCCTACTTCAAGGAATATCATATTGACTGTCGGGAAGGCTGTGAAGGACAAGACCCATGACAGGGGCAAGTGGTACACTGAGCAAGAATGACAAAAGCATGGAGCTAGACAGGAAGCTATTCTACAATATAGAAGAAAGGCAAAAGCTGGGAAGCTACCTCCTAATGCTCAGGATCCTAGCAAGTATTTCCCAAAGCCTTTTCACTATTTTGAAAGGCAAAGGATAAGGGCTGAAGAACTAAAGAAGAAAGATCTGAAGGGCAAGAAGCCAGCTGAAGATACTGATGCTCTAGTACAAGCCAAGATCCAATCAGGCAAAGAAATAGTCATCAAGGAGCCTGAGCAGTCTTAGGATATATTTACTAGATTTTACAACATTGTATACTTTAGTGTTAAAAATCTATGTAAACTATTGAGAAACTTTTGAAAGTTTAAACAAAACAATGATTAATGCTCATTATGTTTGCATCATTATGCTGTGATGTTATTTTATACATGTTTTGTTTATAAGTTACCCTGTCATATAATGTTTTTATACATCATAATGAGTGTTTATTATGAATGGTGCATATCATTGACTAAGGGTTATGACTTCTCCAAATAGGGGGAGATTGTTGTGTACATTGAAAAATGTGTACCAGATTTGAAGAAGCCTCACCTTTCTCAATGATATGCATCAAGGTGTATTTGATGTTATTTTGAGTTTATATGTGCAGGTTAAGAAAATGCAGGAATGCAGGAAAAGTTTCTAAGTCCTTGAGTCGACACCAGAAAAGTTGTGTCGACACTTATGAAGGCTTGTGTCGACACTGGAAAAAAGCTATGTCGACACTTGGAGACAACTGTGTACAAACTTGGAAAGGTTGTGTCGACACTTGGAAAGGCTGTATCGATACTAGAAGAAACTGTGTCGACACACAGAGGCAGTGTCGACACATAGAGAAAGCTTTGTCGATATCAACTATGTCGACACACAGAGGCAGTGTCGACACAGAGAATACTTAGTCGACACACAGAGGCATTGTCGACACACAGAAGACTTAGTCGACATCAACTGTGTCGACACACAGAGGCAGTGTCGACATACAGAAGACTTTGTCAACATCAACTGTGTCGACACACAGGACTTGTGTCGACACTTAGCAGAGTTTCAACAAAGTTAATTTTTGTGAAGAGTAGAAGTGATTTGTGTCGACATACAGAACTAGTGTCGACACATTCTACAGAAGTTGTGTCGAGAAGCAGTGTCAACACCAAGGGAGCTGTGTCGATATCATCAAGGCTTGTGTTGACACTTAGTCTACTTGTGTCGACACATGATGAAGTTCAGTCTCAACACTTTGCTGATAGAGACAGAGTTTCAAGAAGTGACTGGAAGACTTGACAGCTGCCATAACCAACTGGTCTACTACAACTGTTAGAGCTGTCAGAAGTTTGTTAGAAATCGAATCAGCCGGTTACCATGGCGAAAGTCTATATAAAGACATTCTCCATCAACAGAAAGATGATGATAAGAATTATTACACACATAAGATAAATGAAAAACCAGAAGAAGATTTTCAATATAAGATCTAAGAAGACATTCTGAAGTGGTGATCTACTTAGATTTTGTCAAAAGAATTCAAAGAAGAATTCAGCAGAATCTTCAGAATAAGTTGGAGAGAGAGAGCTCCATCTATTCCAGTGAAGAAAGGGACTTACATCAACAAGTCTCTTAAGTGCAGAGTTTCAACCAGTCTGCCAAGAAGGATTTAGATTGATTTCTGAATTTTAAGAAAGAAGCTGATTGAAGATCAACTTCAAAAGAGATCAACCCTACTGTGTTCAGATTCAAGAAGCTTTGAAGAAAGCTAAGTCATGTTGATTTCTATTGTCAGATTCATTCAAGAACTGATTAAGAAGCCATCCATCCTTTCTCTCTCAACCAGGGTGGTGGTAGATTTAAGATTAAACATCTATTTTTGTAGGATCTTTTTAAGATCTGAGCTGTAAGCCTGATTTATAAATGCTGAGTTGTAGGAGATTAAGTTCTCTGAGTGGTAGGCCTTATTGTAGGCTGAGGTAGGGCTGTGAGCCTGCGTTGTAGGAGATTATGATCTCTGAGTTGTAGTCCTTGTTGAAGGCTGAGGTAGGGCAGATTGTCTGAGCTGTATAAGTGTGGACTCACTCTGAGTTGTAGGAGTCTTGTTTGGGTTCTGAGCTGTAAGATCTGAGTATCTGAGGAGAAGGAAAGAAGTTAGGCTGAATCTAGCACACTGCTAGATAGGCAAAGGGGGAAAGTGGATGTACCCAGGCCTTTGGGAACCACTATAAATCAGCCTGCAATCTGTGTTTGTGTGTGGTATTATTAATTCTGTGCTGTGATAGTTGTAGAAATATCTATTTTAGTTAATTAACTGAATTACAAGTTCTGGCTTAGAAGAAAAAGGAATTGCACCTATTCACCCCCCCCCCCCTCTAGGTGATTTAGGAACCAATTCTTTCAAGAATACATTGCAACCCAACTTTTTAATTATAATTTGTCAAAAGATTACATTTTTCAGATTTGTTACACTGTTCTTTAAAAAACTGATGAGTCCACATTTTACATTGATTTTTGGACTCATCTGGGCTAGTTTTATCGTCTTAGCACTACACTTGAGAGCCTTTATTGCTTATATGTGCTTATGTACCTATTTCACGATTAAGTGCACTGTAGGCCCGTTTCTGTGTGCTTTCTGTGTTTCTATATTGTTGTTATTCTTTAGCCCTATCTCGGGGATGTGGTGTGCACGTTTTGGTGGCCTTTTGCTTCTTATACTAGTGCAGGGGTCGTGTGCGTGCTCAGGAACCGCTTGGGAGACACCGACGATGCAGGAATACTGCGCACAACCACTAGACTTATTGCGCACGACCACTGGTCGTGCGCCCCTGATCGTGCGCATTACACTCCCTTTTTCCTAATCCTGTCTAGGTAATCGCACGAGCACTGGCCATAGTGCGCACGACCACTGGTCATGCGCCACTGCTCGTGCGCATATATGCTGATGCTTCTTGTCCAGGTTGCAGGTCTATTTGGAAAAGTCGCACGATCATCGACCGACAGTGCGCACGACCACTGGTCGTGCGCCACTGATCGTGCGCACTGCTTCTGCTGCCTCCGTATTTAAGGCCCTGCTCCGCGATTTACGTCAAGGCCTGTCATTTGCTGCGATCGGAGAGTGCGCGGGAATCGCCATTTCACTTCTCCAGCTGCTCCATCACCTCCACCTTCGTCGGAAGGTCATTGCCAACTACTCCGAATCTTTTCAACTCTACGGCGAAGCTCTCGGCCATTGATGACTTCAACTCCAAGCTTTCCTCCGGAGTGGGTGAAGTAGACAACCTAGAGAACGAACTTAAAGGCCATCTAGGTGACAGCTCGTTGGTACTGGAAGCCTCCTTGGACTGAGCCCGGAAGCGGATAGACAACTCGCTACTCCGGCCATGACCCGCGGTGGATCTTCACTCTCTTTTGGTTTACTCCTCTTCCCCTTCCTCTGTAGTATGAATGTTTTAAGCAGTATAATGAACACTTCCATCCATGAATATCAAGTTTATTTTATAGCTAATGGAATGTTAGTATTTTCTTCTGCTTGTGAGTATTGTCTGTGAATGTGCCTCGCTCACCCCACATCCACTCCATTCCCGTGTCTTATCTGATTGCACTCCACACAAGAACACTTCAATCCATTAGCTTCCCTTCCACTCGCCCAACTGAAGTTCGGCATCACGGCCGACAAACCCACTCCACCTTGCGAAGCGGTGCCTTCGACCCGCATAGCTTTTACTAGTTCAGTAGATCAAACATCCACAATCTCCCAAGTTCCCTATTTCCTCTTTTTTTTCTATTTATAACTCTTATAACGATATTCTCTATACTGTTGCCGTTCTATGCTAATTGCATTCCTCAAGAGACCGACACTCGGGGATTTATTGCCAAAACTTTATTACTTGTGCGACCGGTGCGCTTGCCGATTTACACGCATCAAGTTTTTGGCGCCGTTGCCGGGGAGCCCATCTGGGAGCCGACTGTTGTTTTTTTTTCTTTTTTTTGATATATATCTATATCCTATTTGAACTGCTAATACAGGTATTTGGTCCACCTTAAGGACGGTAAACAAAAGGGCTTTCGGGAGACAACCCAAGTTGGACCGTTTGGTCCTATGCTGTGTTTTGATTTCTTTTTATATATTCATATATTCCTGTTTCCATATTTTGTTTGGCTGGCATCCTTCAATCGCAGTGCAGGAATATTTGAGGCGCGGCAACTTGGCCTCACTTGGACATCTCATTGCACGACTGGTATGCTCAATTTTGAGCATAGGTACTTCCTACCCTAGCTTTTTATCATATCTGACATGCTGATTTTTACTAGTTGTTGACATTACGTCTAGGGGGAGAGCATGTCTGTGGTCACTACACCATACTTTCTGTTGCATACCAGTTTCTTGTTTACTTATTTCTTGATTTATGTTGCACACACTGATTCACCCACACGAGTGCGCTCTTACCCACGCGCACAACCCGAGTCAAATTTATTGTTTTTGTGTAAACTTTAAAATAGTGGTATTGGATTAGGATTTCAGAATTGAGTAGTTCGAAACTCATGCAGTGCTCCTAATCGAATACTCATGGTTTGTGTAGATTTAGGATAGAATTAATTTTTCTTTATGCTCGTAGATTTAGCTTTTTCTGCAAACGTATATATTGTTTGTACTGTTCAAAATCTGAATCTGGGGTAATCGAACGATAATGTAGGAATGTGTGTAGCTGCCACTAGACTCGTATTGCTTGAGTCGGGAGGAAGGATCATCTTTCTCGGTGGCTAAGAACTTGCCCTAAGCTACTCTCGAAGCATTGGTGCATGGTTAGTCAAGCGTGAGCATGACGTAGGCCTTCATTTTGGCTAGTTTGAGCCTTGTTTAGCCTTTTCTACCTGTTAACCGTTGCATGCCAAATTTGTGCTTACCCTTCCTTTGATCCAGCTCCACTCACTTTCACCAAGGCCTGAAGCGAAACCCGCCTTCGCAATAAAATACTTGAGCTGATTTGTATTTATTGTTTTGCCGAGGTTGTGATTAGTGGACATTGTTTTGGGGGGTGCTGAATTCATTCACGTTTTGATTGCTACGTTTGGGGATTGCTAGCGCAACAAAAGAAAAAAAAAATTTAACAAAAAAAAAGCCGATAAGCGCAAAAGAGAAAAATATGAAAGAACTGCTTTAAGATTTCGATCCCCATCCTCTTTTTTTTTATTTTGGTCGGGTTCAGCCGTGTTCACACCCAGTTTTCAAGCTAAGTCTGGGGGCGTGTGCCCCGTTCATTTCTAAGTGGCCGTATTGGTTTGTGTTTTATTCGCTCGCTTTGGTTGCATAGAGCCTTCATATTTATCTTTGACTACCAAGCCTTCGCCTAAGCCCCATTGTATCCTACAAGTCCTACTGATTCACGCTTGAGTCTCACCTGCACCGTGGAGAGATTGTGAATGTGCAAGCATATGGTCCCCGACATTGGTGGATTCCTTTGGAGGTGATCCTGAGTCCCGAAATTTGGCAATGCTCACCTTAGTGGCCTGCCTACTTTCTTCCTACACATGATCGCAAGATCCTCCAGAATTCTAATTTTGAGCAATTACAATATTTATTTACGTCTGTCGAATAGTTTAAACTACGTCGTATAATTAAAAAGTTTTTCTATTATATCTTCTATACCCATGATGTATTTGATTTATCGTCTTACTTCTTTTTGAAATTTCTGAGCCAGTTAGCTATTTTCTAGTCCACGGAGTGATGATTTGCTCGGGACGTGCAAATGGTTAAGTCTGGGGGTGTGATGAGTCCACAATTTACACTGATTTTTGGACTCATCTGGGCTAGTTTTATCGTCTTAGCACTACACTTGAGAGCCTTTATTGTTTATATGTGCTTATGTACCTAGTTCACGATTAAGAGCACTGTATGACCGTTTCTGTGTGCTTTCTGTGTTTCTATATTGTTGTTATTCTTTAGCCCTATCTCGGGGATGTGGTGTGCACGTTTTGGTGACCTTTCTGCCTCTTCTGCTAGTGCAGGGGTCGTGTGCGTGCTCCGGAACCGCTCGGGAGACACCGATGATGCAGGAATACTGCGCACGACCACTGGACTTATTGCGCACGACCACTGGTCGTGCGACCTTGATCATGCGCATTACACTCCCTTTTTCCTAATCCTGTCCAGGTAATCGCACGAGTACTGGCCCTAGTGCGCACGACCACTGGTTGTGCGCCATTGCTCGTGCGCATATATGCTGATGCTTCTTGTCCAGGTAGCAGGTCTATTTGGAAAAGTCGTACGATCATCGACCGACAGTGCGCACGACCACTGGTCGTGCGCCACTGATCATGCGCACTGCTTCTGCCGCCTCCGTATTTAAGGCCCTGCTCCGCGATTTAGGTCAAGGCCTGTCATTTGCTGCGATCGGAGAGTGCGCGGGAATCGCCATTTCACTTCTCCAGCTGCTCCATCACCTCCACCTTCGTCGGAAGGTCATTGCCAACTACTCCGAATCTTTTCAACTCTACGACGAAGCTCTCGGCCATTGATGACTTCAACTCCAAGCTTTCCTCCGGAGTGGGTCAAGTAGACAACCTAGAGAACGGACTTAAAGGCCTTCGAGGTGACAGCTCGTTGGTACCGGAAGCCTCCTTGGACTGAGCCCGGAAGCGGATAGACAACTCGCTACTCCGGCCACGACCCGCGGTGGATCTTCACTCTCTTTTGTTTTACTCCTCTTCCCCTTCCTCTGTAGTATGAATGTTTTGAGCAGTATAATGAACAATTCCATGCATGAATATCAAGTTTATTTTATAGCTAATGGAATGTTAGTATTTTCTTCTGCTTGTGAGTATTGTCTGTGAATGTGCCTCGCTCACCCCACATCCACTCCATTCCTGTGTCTTATCTGATTGCACTCCACACAAGAACACTTCAATCCATTAGCTTCCCTTCCACTCGCCCAACTAAAGTTCGGCATCGCGGCCGACAAACCCACTCCACCTTGCGAAGCGGTGTCTTCGACCCACATAGCTTTTACTAGTTCAGTAGATCAAACATCCACAATCTCCCAAGTCCTCTATTTCCTCTTTTTTTCTATTTATAACTCTTATAACGATATTCTCTGTACTGTTGCCGTTCTATGCTAATTGCATTCCTTAAGAGACCGACACTCGGGGATTTATTGCCAAAACTTTATTACTTGTGCGACCGGTGCGCTTGCCGATTTACACGCTTCAAGTTTTTGGCGCCGTTGCCGAGGAGCCCATCTGGGAGCCGACTGTTGTTTTTTTTCTTTTTTTTTGATATATATCTATATCCTATTTTGTTGGAACACCCTATTACTAATTTGGGTCAGGATCACTATGTCTCTAGGAATCTTTGCCTGACCTCCTGTATAGGTCAATAGGTCAATTAGAATTGAGTCTAAGGGTTACAAGTCTAGGTTTGGAAGCTACCCTGAAGACCAAGATTTTGTGTTTGGAGACTAAGTCTGATCGTCGAGCTCAGCACGACGATTCGTCGAACTCCGATCAACGATCGTCTAGCTCAACTTCGACAGATCGTCGAACTCCATTCGACGATCGCTGAGCTCAACTTCATAATATCGACGAACTCCATTCGACGATCGGTGAGCTCAGGTCGATGATTTTGACTCTACTTTGGATCTTTATCTCTGAGCTCAGTTCGACGATCTTTTGAGCTCAGATCCACTATATTTTGCTGTTGTATGTTTCCGGATCGCTGAGCTCAGCTCGACGATAGCAGAGCTCAGTTCGACGATTTCAGATAACTTCCCGGAAGTTTCTACATTCAAATTCAAATCAGTTAGGAGTTATTCTGCAATTAATTCAGAGATTTGCTAGCCGTTTTCATTCAATTCTGAACCAAGTTTCAAGGGATTTTTCAAGGAATATATCTCTGGACTTTCCTCCAGAAGAGATTATGCAATTAAGGTTGAAATTAATGCAGGCCAACGGCTATCCTTGACAGAGAATGTTATTCTATTCTATACCAGAGAATAAAACATAGGATTTTTGAATCTCTCAAGAGAGAACACACAATACAGATTACAGAGACTCATTCAAAATCTTCTGTCAAAAAGAATTCTGAAGAACACTCATCCAAGGAGATCAAGCTTTCTCAAATCTTCAGATCTCTGTAGTTTTCAAAGTGTTCAAGGCCAACATATTCCAGACTCCAGACACTCAACATTTCAGTCCCTCTTGCTGAAATCATCTATTGCTGGAGTTCAATCTTTGAAGGCCTATCACCCTCAGCAAAGCTTTTCTTCCTGAAGATCTCAAGGATTCAGGGGGAGCTTTGACATCAATCCACATAGTCTTCTCAGTTGTTTGAGAAAAAGAAGACCTCCATCACTCTCTCACCCCCACTCTGTAAAGGGTTTCTCAAACTCCCTTCAAAAGTTTGAGCTTGGTTTTTGAGAACCTTGTCAAAAGCTCATTGGTGGCAAGACACATGATCAAAAAATCTTCTTTGGTTTTTAAGCACCTTATCAAAAGCTCATTGGTGCCCAGGACATCTGATCAACTCATCCTGCAGTGGATTCCTACCTAGGGTGGTAGAAGAGTGGATGTACCCAAGTTTGGGGAACCACTATATTTCCTTGTGTCTTCTGGTTTTGCTTGTGTTTATGTTTGTTTCTAGCCTTGATTTTTCCTGTGTTTAGTTTTTGTTTAACCTTGTGCTGTGATTAGATTTATTATTGCTTCTCTGCTCACACATATTACAACAATAGTTGTAAAAGTTTTTAAAGCACCATATACTCTATTCACCCCCCCCCCCTCTAGAGTATATCAGATCTAATTGCACTTTCAATTGGTATCAGAGGCAGGTTGGTTAAACTTACCATACCTGATTGGTTATACAGGCTAACACCTGAACCCAAAGATCCCAAACTAGATTTGCTCTTCTTTTGTAGTGTATTATTAGATTTTGTTTGCACAAATCATGGCCCAAAACAAAGATTATGCAAGCACCAGACCTCCCGTATGCAATCTATCCAAGTTTGCACTCTGGAAAGCAAGGATCAGACTTTACATGAATTCTATTGACGAAGATATCTTTAATTCTATTTTGACAGTGTGTCCAAGACCCCCAGAGAATACAAGTACAAATGCTGTTCCACCTCCATCAGGAACAGATGCTGATGTCAAGAAATGGAAGGTAGCTGATGCTAAGGCTATGAACATCCTAGCCCAGACAATGTCAGATGACATAATTCAAAAGGTAGCTGAATGTAATTCAGCCAAGGAAATTTGGGATAAACTCTCAGAAATAGTCTCAGGCTCAGCTGATGAGAGAAAGGACAAAAGATCCCATATCATCTCCCAATATGAGAATTTCAAGAAGGGAGAGACTGAGTCAGTGGGAGATATGTACAACAGACTAAGTCTAATTGTCAGTGAACTAAGGACATTGGACAAAGAGATCTCTCTAACTGAACTTAATGACAAGATCCTAATGTGCTTCCCCAGCACTTGGGATTCAAGAATCTGGCCAATTAAGGATGCCAGAAGTCTAAATGAGATCACCACTGAAGCTCTATTGGGTAAGCTCAAATCTTATGAGCTACTCATCAAAAATAGAGAGGAAGAACAGAAGGCTGCCTCACCAGCCACAAGAAAAGAGAAGACCATAGCATTTAAAGCAACTGAAGATCTGCCTGAAGATAAAGCCGCAGGCAATGATGAACTACTCAGCTTGTTGGCCAAAAGATTCTACAAGATGGCCAGAAAGGACTTCAGAAGAAGATCATACAAGGAGCAGGATAAGCCAAGGTATGACAAGTCCATTGGTAATTACAAAGACATTATTTGCTTTGGTTGCAGGAAAGCAGGGCACATAGTTCCTGACTGTCCAGAGAACAAGAACAAGGACAGAAGGGACATAAAAGAAAGAAGAAAGGAGAAAGACTCCAAAAGGAATGGAAATGGCAAACCTTCTTCAAGCAAAAATAAGCATACAAGAAAAGAGTTTGTTGCTGAATCCTGGAGTGAGACAGAAGAGGAGTCAGAAGCCTCATCCAGCTCCAGTGATGATGAGAATTATGCAGAAGAAAAGGAGTTCTGCATGATGGCAATCAATGCCTCACAGCATAACTCAGAAGAAGAGGAGTCAGAGTCAGACTCAGAGACTCAACCTGAAGAAGATCAGGTAATTGGTTCTTTTGATTTTAGTTCAGAAGATTTTAAATCTGAACTTAAAGCACTGTGTTTAGACCTGCTAAAGTCTGAGAAAGAGATTATCTCTCTTAGAAATCAATTATCTGAACACAACACTTTAAAGTCAGAAAACCTCAAACTCTCTCAGGAGTTGGAGTGATGTAGGGAACAGATAGCTTCACTGAAAAGTGAGCTCTCTGAGGCCAAGAAGCTTGAAGAATCCCTTAATGGGAGAAGCATCAAGCTGATGGACATCACAAGCACAGTGAACTCTAGATTTAACAGTACACTGGGCTTGGGTGCCTCATCCAGCCAACCTATTATTCTAACAACCCCAATCAAATTCATTTCTGACAAAGGAAAGGGAGTTGTAGAGGTTGCTAGGAAAAATTCTGATCTGCCTCAGAAAACCAAGTCCCAGCAGAAATCATCGAACGGAGATCGACGATCGCCGAATGAAGATCGACGATCGCCGAACGCAGCTCGACGATCTCAGGCACAATCGTCGAACGCAGATCGATGATCTCAGCCAAAGTCGTCGAACGCAGGTCGACGATCTAATATACCTGACCTCACCCATAGTCGACCGTCGAACGCAGCTCGACGATCTGATCCAAGATCGTCGAACGCAGCTCACAGATCGTCGAACAGAGGTCAGAGCTCTGGAAAATTTTTCAAAGGCAAATCAAAATTGAATCCTAAGGGTTCTTCATCCCAAATCTTTAACCCTTATACTGAATGGATTATACCTCCAAGGAGATATCATCCTGAA
The DNA here is from genome assembly GCA_039583875.1 of Platanthera guangdongensis. Taxonomy (NCBI): domain Eukaryota; kingdom Viridiplantae; phylum Streptophyta; class Magnoliopsida; order Asparagales; family Orchidaceae; genus Platanthera; species Platanthera guangdongensis. The sequence goes on from CM077165.1 coordinate 109,034,742, forward strand.
GGATATAAGAGTCAACCTGGGATGTCTTTCATTTCAGAATTTAAAGGCTATCAACCTAGGCCCAAGGTAAACTGGGTCAGAAACAAATGAATTGTCTTATGTGCAGGTGAAGACCTATCCAACATCTAACCAGCAATGGTATTTGGATAGTGGGTGCTCTAAGCACATGACAGGGAACAAGGACAACCTCACATCCTTCAGAGCCAAATTTGGACCCAAAGTTATCTTTGGTGATTCAAACTTTGGACAGACTAAAGGATATGGTGCAGTCCATATTGGTTCAGTAACTTTTAAGAAGGTAGCTTATGTGGAAGGACTGAAGCACAACCTAATCAGCATCAGTCAGCTGTGTGATGAAGGCTACCAGGTGACCTTCAGCAAAGCCTTATGCAAAATCAAGTCAGAGGACAACACAACTGTGTTGACAGGTAAAAGGAAAGGTAACATCTACCTAGTAGATTTTCTTTCAACTGATGTAGATATTTGCTTGTTTAACTCTGTCTATAATCCAAATGTTTTATGGCATAAGAGATTAGGACACCTAAACCTTAGAACTATTGCTAGGCTATCCAAGGACAACCTTGTTAGAGGACTATCTTCTGGCCCCTACAAGAAGGAAGGACTCTGCAGGGCTTGTCAATTAGGCAAGCAAACTAAAAATAGTTTTAAGTCACTTAATAAGAGTGATTCACCTAGGATATTGTATCTGTTACACATGGATCTCTTTGGACCCATCACAGTACAAAGCCTAGGAGGGAAATCCTATACTTTAGTAGTTGTAGATGACATCTCTAGATTCACTTGGGTGTTCTTTCTAAGGAAGAAGTCTGATAACTTTAAGTGTCTGACAGAGTTTCTCAAATGCATACAGATTGAGTTCAATACTCACATTGCCCTGATCAGAAGTGATCATGGGAAAGAGTTTAATTCTCTTCTTATGCAAGAGTTCTGTCAGAGTGAAGGGATCAGGCATACTTTCTCAGCTCCTAGAACTCCTCAACAAAATGGGGTAGCTGAAAGGAAAAATAGAACCCTTATTGAATCTGCCATTACATTGTTGTCAGATACTCATCTACCTCTATCCTTTTAGGCAGAGGCAGTGAACACCTCCAACTATGTGCTGAATAGAAGTCTGATACATAAACTAAAGGGAAAGACTCCCTATGAATTACTCAAAGGGAAGAAACCTAAAGTTGACTATTTTAAAGTCTTTGGTTGTATTTGCTATATTCATAATAATGACAAGAAATATCTTGCAAAATTTCAAGCCAAAGCTGATGAAGGAGTGTTTCTGGGATACTCCATGATCAGCAAGGATTATAGGGTCTATAATAAATCATCTTTGAAAATTGAGGAATCTGTTCACATTTCATTTGATGAAACTAGCATGTCTTTCAAGGAGAAGAATTCTTCTACCATAGAACCTTTGCAGGAACATTCTCTAGTTGAAGACTTGAACAAGTTACATGTTAATCAAAGGGATGAAAGCAGTGAAGATGAAGGAAATGCTCAACACATTGAAGCACAACTTGAAGAGCTAGGTGTTGTACCACAAGAGGAAACAACAACACAGGTTGGTGAACAATCAACACCCCCTGTTGATTTAGTAACATCAAGAGACCATCCAATTTCCCAAATAATTGGAGAAATCTCAGCTGGTGTGCAAACCAGAAATCAGGTCAACCAAAACCTGTTGCACACCTGCTTCCTATCTCAGATTAAACCTCAGTCCATTCAAGATGCAGAGCAAGATCCACACTGGATCATTGTAATGCAAGAGGAGTTGCATCAATTTGAGAGGAACAAAGTATGGGAACTAGTGCCAAAGCCTAAGGATCATTCCATTGTTGGAACAAAATGGGTATTCAGAAACAAATTGGATGATCAAGGAGTAATTATAAGGAACAAGGCAAGGCTAGTTGCTCAGGGGTACTCTCAAGAAGAAGGAATTGACTACGACCAGACCTTTGCACCAGTTGCAAGATTGGAAGCCATCAGAATTTTTCTAGCTTATGAAGCTCACAAAGGCTTCAAAGTATATCAGATGGATGTCAAAAGTGCTTTCTTGAATGGAGACATCAAAGAGGAAGTTTATGTCAGACAACCTCCAGGTTTTATCTCTACAACTTATCCCGATTATGTTTTTAGATTAAATAAAGCATTATATGGTCTCAAGCAAGCTCCTAGAGCATGGTATGAGACCATAGCATGCTTTCCCTTGGAAAATGGTTTTATAAGGGGTAGAGTAGACCAAACTCTTTTTATTAGAACCCATAAGTCTCATACCATACTAGTACAAATTTATGTAGACGATATCATTTTTGGTTCTACTGACTCAAAATTATGCAGAAGGTTTTCTAACCTGATGCATTCTAAATTTGAGATGAGTAGCATGGGTGAGCTATCCTTTTTCCTAGGATTGCAAGTCAAGCAACATGCTGAAGGCATCTTCATTTCTCAAACCAAATATGCAAATGAATTGGTTAAGAAATTTGGTATGTCTGAGGCATCTTGTATGAAAACACCCATGCCTACCAATGCTGTATTGGATGCTGATGAACATGGGAAACCTGTTGATCAGACAACATATAGAGCAATGATTGGCTCTATACTGTATCTTATAACTAGTAGACCAGATATAATGTTTGCAACATGTATATGTGCTAGGTTCTAAGTAAGCCCTAGAGAGTCACACCTAACTTTAGTAAAGAGGATTCTCAGGTATGTTAAAAGTTGTCCAAATCTAGGTCTCTGGTATCCAAAAGATTCAGCATTTGCGTTCACTGGATTCTCTGATGCTGACTATGCTGGATGCAGAATTGACAGGAAAAGCACCAGTGGAACTTGTCAGTTCCTTGGTGACAGACTTGTCTCTTGGTTTTGCAAGAAACAAACATCTGTGTCAACTTCAACTGCTGAAGCTGAATATATGGCTGCAGGCATTTGTTGTTCACAAATCTTGTGGATCCAAAACCAACTCCTAGACTATGGCTACAACTTAGAGAAGTCTAAAATCTTTTGTGACAACACAAGTGCTATTTCCATAGCTCAAAATCCAGTCCTCCATAGTAGGACAAAACACATAGAGATTAGGCATCACTTCTTAAGGGATAATGTTGAAAAGAATAAAATTGAATTACAATATATCCCAACTGATTTACAAAGGGGAGATATTTTCACCAAGCCCTTGGATGAAAAGAAACACACCTTCTTCCTAAATCAGTTAGGAATGTTAGATGGAGGAAGTCTTAAATAATACCCAAGATTTTGAAAGCTTAAAAATTAACCAATACTAGGCAAACAATCTGATTTTTTTTAGTGTCTAGAATTTTTCTGATCTCTGAACTACGCTCGACGATTTGCCCCAAGATCGTCGAACGGAGATCGACGATCTCCAAAAATCGTTGAACTGAGTTCAGCGCCTCTCAGATAGTATGAACTATCTCTTCCGGTCAACGATCGTCGAACGGCGCTCGACGATTTTGTTCTCTGAACGATCGTCGAACGGAGCTCGACGCTCTCCAATATCGTCGAACGGAGATCGACGATGTTGAAGTCTCTTCAGATTCCTTTGAAGCCTCGATCGTCGAACTGAGTTCAACGATCTTTCCATTTCTGCGTCGAACCCTAATATAAAACTCATTTTTCGCCGTCGTTCTCATTTGCGCTTTCGATTTCTCTGCAAGAATTTTCTTTCCCTCCAAACAGTTCTACGCTTGGTCGTTTTGTTTGTTGAGTTTTTGCAGGTACCAATGGCCGTGTCAGTTGCTGTTCTTGCTGCAATGAAGTTTGATGCTGGGTTTGACATTGATCTGGAATCCTTCAGCACCACTGACCAGGTTTTTCAAGACATACTGGGTTTGTTCAAGGACAAGAATCTGACAGCATTAATGACCACCAGGATCAAGTTAGCTTCTGATGAAATCAAGGAGTGGGTTTATACTGCTCATAATCAAGATAACAACACTATAGTTGGGTCAATAGCTGGAAATCAGGTACCCTTGACCCCCACAATTTTAACAGAAGTTTTTGGATTGAGAAATAGAGAAGTCTTTGCTGAATTATCTGGAGATGAGGTTTCTGAACTGCTTGCCAGAATGGGTCATCCAGAGGGAAACCCTAGCAAGCTCTTCAAGAGGAATCTGTTTGTTGAATATAGGTTCCTGACAGATGTGGTAGGGAAAGTGCTGCTGGCAAAGCACTCTGCCCATGATACTATATCAAGATACCAGCTCTGCCTCATGGGAGCTCTTGTGGACAAGAAGAATCTGAATTGGGGAGAGATTTTCTTTGACCTCATCAAAAAGAAAATAAACAAAAGTTTTGTTAATTTTGGAAGAATTATTGGAGTTTTCCTGCAGCACAGGTGCCCTGCCTTGCTGGTCTCCTCTGGAGTTCATATCAATGCCTCCAAGAGACTGACCTGTGCCCTCTTTGGAAAGTGGGACAGGCAAATAAGCAAGCCTAGCAGGCCCTCCTCCAGTGCCCCTTCAGGCACAAGGACTCAAAGAGTCACTCCTCCACAGGTCTCTGCCCCTGCAGATGACCTGGCTGCTGCTTCTGCTGCCTCTCCTCCTCCTCCAATTCCATCCCTTCCCTTATCATCCACCATTCCAGCTCCCTCCACCATCACCATATCTAGCCCTTCTCCAACATCAACTCCATCTCCAGAACCCATTCTACCTCCACCAGCAGACCAATTCCAACCACTGTTCTCCTACCCTCCACCAGATATCACCTCATCACCATCCATTCCATCCTTCACAATACTGGATGATTCCTTTATGGATGATTCCAGATCATCTCCTCCTGATTTACCTTCCTCCTCCACTTCATTCCAAGACCTCCTCCACCACATCATAGACCAGCCAACATTCACTCCATCCATATCAATTCCCCTATCCTCCATATCCACCCTCCCAACACCTGAGCCATCCCTTCCACAATTCTCCAGCCCTCCACTTCCAGAACCCTCAGCTGCTTCCATACCTTCTACCTCTGCTCCAGCTCTTGAGCAAGTAGACCTCTCAGCCCTAGCTGACAGGCTGTATGAGTTACTTGCCCCCAGGCTAACTCTGCTGTTGGAGACCTCTTTGGCTCCACTCCACCTGTCAGTGGCAGCCCTTTCTGCCAGGCTCTCTTCCCTCTTCCCTCAGGCAGCACCTACAACACTGTGCCTTGATCCAGATGTATCTGCATCTAGGCAGGGGGAGATGCCATATGAAGAAAGCCTTCATGCTGTTGCTGCTGCTGTTTCTGTGACTGCTGCTCCTCCTCTTGCTGCTGCTGTTGTGCCTCCTACTACAGTTCTTACAATAGACCTCAGGTCTTTGCTATCTGTTTTTTATTCTGCCTACTTTAGCTGTCTGCCAGAGGTCCATGCTGTCCAGCCTCTAGAAGACTTATCCAAGGCACTTGTGCCTTTTTATTGCTGTGACCCTAGCATGATCTCCTCCTTTGTAAATTCAGTCATTGCTGCTGCTTCTGAAGAAAGGACTGATTTTGCTTCTGAGATTACTGATACTGCTGCTGAAGTTCCTACTGCTTCTGATGAGCCAATATCCAAGGACATTCTGATGTCAGAGGCCACTGAATTTGAGCCTTCTGCAGACTTTGATGTTGTTTCTGCTGTTTCTGCTATTGTAAGTGAAGTTGTTGCTGCTATCAACTCTTCAGTTTCTGTTGCTGATAGTGAATCTGCTGTTTCTACTGTTGTTAGTGAAGCTGTTGCTGCTGTTGTCACCTGTCCAGAGCCTGCTGCTGCTGTTGTTGCTTCTGCTTCACCTTCTCCATCTGCTGCTGTCCCTGCTATTACCATCTCAACACCTACTGCTGCTATTTCAGCTTCTGCCTCATCTGCCTCTGTTCAGCTAAAGAAAGATTTGATGAAGAAAATAGATGCTCTCTATGATGACCAGAGTTCTGAATCTGATGAATTTAAAACAGACTCTGATGACTCATCTGCTACCATTGCCAGGAAAAGGAAGGCAAGGAGCAAGGCTATGAAGAGGGTACCTCCTGCTAAAGTCAAAGATAACAATGATATCCCTTATTATATTCTACATGATTGCCCAATCACTGAACATTGGATGCAGTATTCCAAGAACCAGCTGAAAGACATGAAGAAAAAGAGAAAATATGAGAAGGGTTCATCCCCATTCCAGCACTCTCATCCTCCTCCACCACCTCCTCCTGATGCAGGTGCAGGTGGAAGCTATGCAAGTCAACCCTCAGCCAGAAGTCAGGCTCCCTATCAACCTCATGCCAGATCTTATCATAGGGAAAGCCAATACAGGGGTTCACATTCTAGGAGAGGAGGATATAGGGTCAATCAGAGAGATATTCAAGTATATTCTAAAGGGTACTCCAGGCAGCACCCATATTCTAGGGGAGGACATATTTCATCTGATACATCATCAGGTCCTTTCCCTTACAAGCTGAAAGAGACTGTGTCTGCCAGGCCTCCTCAAGACAATCCTTTCAACAGGTATGAGCCACTTGTACCTTTTGAGGACCCTGAAAATAATCCATCTGCTTGGACTGCCAGGATGAAGGAATTGGCTGCACTGGATCAGATTAAGAAGGCCAGAGAACAAGGATTAGATTCTTCCAACATTTCTACAATGTCTGAGCAAAGACAGAAATAATTAGAGAAATATGCTTCCAGTAAATTCTTTGATGCTGAGAGATACATGGAATTACATCCTGCAGCTGTGGTTCCCAGGCCTACAAAGCAAACTTATTTGGGTGCAGCAGATGACACCAGGTCCAACAAAGAAGCCCTCAATCCAAACAGAGAAATTAAACTTATCAAAGGCAAAGAGAAGAAATGACATTGTAAGGTGACAGTTTCTGTAAATTCTGATTGCTATCTGGATGATATATATATATCTCTGTGATTCTGCTTGTCTAGCTATTGTTTTTCTGCTTTAATACTTGTATGTTGTTATTTAAATTTTTTTTCAAAGTCTGTAAATAATAATCTTAACCCAAATAGGGGGAGATTGTTGGAACAACCCTATTACTAATTTGGGTCAGGATCACTATGTCTCTAGGAATCTTTGTCTGACCTCCTGTATAGCTCAATAGGTCAATTAGAATTGAGTCTAAGGGTTAGAAGTCTAGGTTTGGAAGCTGCCCTGAAGACCAAGATTTTATGTTTGGAGACTAAGTCTGATCGTCTAGCTCAGCACGACGATTCGTCGAACTCCGATCGACGATCGTCTAGCTCAACTTCAACAGATCGTCGAACTCCATTCGACGATCGCTGAGCTCAACTTCATAATATCGACGAACTCCATTCGACGATCGGTGAGCTCAAGTCGACGATTTTGACTCTGCTTTGGATCTTTATCTCTGAGCTCAGTTCGACGATCTTTTGAGCTCAGATCGACTATATTTTGCTGCTGTATGTTTCCGGATCGCTGAGCTCAGCTCGACGACAGCAGAGCTCAGTTCGATGATTTCAGATAACTTCCCGGATGTTTCTACATTCAAATTCAAATCAATTAGGAGTTATTCTGCAATTAATTCAGAGATTTGCTAACCGTTTTCATTCAATTCTGGACCAAGTTTCAAGGGATTTTTCAAGGAATATATCTGTGGACTTTCCTCCAGAAGAGATTATGCAATTAAGGTTGAAATTAATGCAGGCCAACGGCTATCCTTGACAGAGAATGTTATTCTATTCTGTACCAGAGAATAAAACATAGGATTTTTGAATCTCTCAAGAGAGAACACACAATACAGATTACAGAGACTCATTCAAAATCTTCTGTCAAAAAGAATTCTGAAGAACACTCATCCAAGGAGATCAAGCTTTCTCAAATCTTCAGATCTCCGTAGTTTTCAAAGTGTTCAAGGCCAACATATTCCAGACTCCAAACACTCAACATTTCAGTCCCTCTTGCTGAAATCATCTATTGCTGGAGTTCAATCTTTGAAGGCCTATCACCCTCAGCAAAGCTTTTCTTCCTGAAGATCTCAAGGATTCAGGGGGAGCTTTGACATCAATCCACATAGTCTTCTCAGTTGTTTGAGAAAGAGAAGACCTCCATCACTCTCTCACCCCCACTCTGTAAAGGGTTTCTCAAACTCCCTTCAAAAGTTTGAGCTTGGTTTTTGAGCACCTTGTCAAAAGCTCATTAGTGGCAAGACACCTGATCAAAAATTCTGCTTTGGTTTTTGAGCACCTTATCAAAAGCTCATTGGTTCCCAAGACACCTGATCAACTCATCCTGCAGTGGATTCCTACCTAGGGTGGTAGAAGAGTGGATGTACCCAAGTTTGGGGAACCACTATATTTCCTTGTGTCTTCTGGTTTTGCTTGTGTTTATGTTTGTTTCTGGCCTTGATTTTTCCTGTATTTAGTTTTTGTTTAACCTTGTGCTGTGATTAGATTTATTATTGCTTCCCTGCTCACACATATTACAACAATAGTTGTAAAAGTTTTTAAAGCACCATATACTCTATTCACCCCCCCTCTAGAGTATATCAGATCTAGTTGCACTTTCATATTTGAACTGCTAATACAGGTATTTGGTCCACCTTAAGGACGGTAAACAAAAGGGCTTACGGGAGACAACCCAAGTTGGATCGTTTGGTCCTATGCTGTGTTTTGATTTCTTTTTATATATTCATATATTCCTATTTCCATATTTTGTTTGGCTAGCATCCTTCAATCGCAGGTGCAGGAATATTTGAGGCGCGGCAACTTGGCCGCACTTGGACATCTCATTGCACGACTGGTATGCTCAATTTTGAGCATAGGTACTTCCTACCCTAGCTTTTTATCATATCTGACATGCTGATTTTTACTAGTTGTTGACATTACGTCTAGGGGGAGAGCATGTCTGTGGTCACTACACCATACTTTCTGTTGCATACCAGTTTCTGGTTTACTTATTTCTTGATTTATGTTGCACACACTGATTCACCCACACGAGTGCGCTCTTACCCATGCGCACAACCCGAGTCAAATTTATTGTTTTTATGTAAACTTTAAAATAGTGGTATTGGCTTAGGATTTCAGAATTGAGTAGTTCGAAACTCATGCAGTGCTCCTAATCGAATACTCATGGTTTGTGTAGATTTAGGATAGAATTAATTTTTCTTTATGCTCGTAGATTTATCTTTTTCTGCAAATGTAAATACTGTTTGTACTGCTCAAAATCTGAATCTGGGGTAATCGAACGATAATGTAGGAATGTGTGTAGTCGCCACTAGACTCGTATTGCTCGAGTCGGGAGGAAGGATCATCTTTCTCGGTGGCTAAGAACTTGCCCTAAGCTACTCTCGAAGCATTGGTGCATGGTTAGTCAAGCGTGAGCATGACGTAGGCCTTCATTTTGGCTAGTTTGAGCCCTGTTTAGCCTTTCCTACCTGTTAACCGTTACATGCCAAATTTGTGCCTACCCTTCCTTTGATCCAGCTCCACTCACTTTCACCAAGGCCTGAAGCTAAACCCGCCTTCGCAATCAAATGCTTGAGCTGATTTGTATTTACTGTTTTGCCGAGGTTGTGATAAGTGGACATTGTTTTGGGGGGTGCTGAATTCATTCACGTTTTGATTGCTACGTTTGGGGATTGCTAGTGCAATAAAAGAAAAAAAAAATTTAACAAAAAAATAAAAAGTCGATTAGCGCAAAAGAGAAAAATATGAAAGAATTGCTTTAAGATTTCGATCCCCATCCTCTTTTTTTTTTATTTTGGTCGGGTTCAGCCGTGTTCACACCCGGTTTTCAAGCTAAGTCTGGGGGCGTGTGCCCCGTTCATTTCTAAGTGGCCGTATTGGTTTGTGTTTTATTCGCTCGCTTTGGTTGCATAGAGCCTTCATGTTTATCTTTGACTACCAAGCCTTCACCTAAGCCCCATTGTATCCTACAAGTCCTACTGATTCACGCTTGAGTCTCACCTGCACCGTGGAGAGAGTGTGAACGTGCAAGCATATGGTCCCCGACATTGGTGGATTCCTTTGGAGTTGATCCTGAGTCCCGAACTTTGGCAATGCTCACCTTAGTGGCCTGCCTACTTTCTTCCTACACATGATCGCAAGATCCTCCAGAATTCTAATTTTGAGCAATTACAATATTTATTTACGTCTGTCGAATAGTTTAAACTACGTCGTATAATTAAAAAGTTTTTCTATTATATCTTCTATACCCATGATGTATTTGATTTCTCGTCTTACTTCTTTTTGAAATTTCTGCGCCAGTTAGCTATTTTCTAGTCCACGGAGTGATGATTTGCTCGGGACGTGCAAATGGTTAAGTCTGGGGGTGTGATGAGTCCACAATTTACACTGATTTTTGGACTCATCTGGGGTAGTTTTATCGTCTTAGCACTACACTTGAGAGCTTTTATTGTTTATATGTGCTTATGTACCTATTTCACGATTAAGTGCACTGTAGGCTCATTTCTGTGTGCTTTCTGTGTTTCTATATTGTTGTTATTCTTTAGCCCTATCTCAGGGATGTGGTGTGCATGTTTTGGTGGCCTTTCTGCCTCTTCTGCTGGTGTAGGGGTCGTGTGCGTGCTCCGGAACCGCTCGGGTGACACCGACGATGCAGGAATACTGCGCACGACCACTGGACTTATTGCGCACGACCACTGGTCGTGCGCCCTTGATAGTGCGCATTACACTCCCTTTTTCCTAATCCTGTCTAGGTAATCGCACGAGTACTGGCCGTAGTGCGCACAACCACTGGTCGTGCGCCACTGCTCGTGCGCATATATGCTGATGCTTCTTGTCCAGGTAGCAGGTCTATTTGGAAAAGTCGCACGATCATCGACCGACAGTGCGCACGACCATTGGTCGTGCGCCACTGATCATGCGCATTGCTTCTGCTGCCTCCGTATTTAAGGCCCTTCTCCGCGATTTAGGTCAAGGCCTGTCATTTGCTGCGATCGGAGAGTGCGCGGGAATCGCCATTTCACTTCTCCAGCTGCTCAATCACCTCCACCTTCGTCGGGAGGCCATTGCCAACTACTCCGAAGCTTTTCAACTCTTCGGCGAAGCCCTCGGCCTTTGATGACTTCAACTCCAAGCTTTCCTCCGGAGTGGGTGAAGTAGACAACCTAGAGAACGGACTTAAAGGCCTTTGAGGTGACAGCTCGTTGGTACCGGAAGCCTCCTTGGACTGAGCCCAGAAGCGGATAGACAACTCGGTACTCCGGCCACGACCCGCGGTGGATCTTTAATCTCTTTTGGTTTACTCCTCTTCCCCTTCCTCTGCAGTATGAATGTTTTGAGCAGTGTAATGAACACTTCCATCAATGAACATCAAGTTTATTTTATAGCTAATGGAATGTTAGTATTTTCTTCTGCTTGTGAGTATTGTCTGTGAATGTGCCTCGCTCACCCCACATCCACTCCATTCCCGTGTCTTATCCGATTGCACTCCACACAAAAACACTTCAATCCATTAGCTTCCCTTCCACTCGCTCAACTGAAGTTCGGCATTGCGGCCGACAAACCCACTCCACCTTGCGAAGCGGTGCCTTCGACCCGCATAGCTTTTACTAGTTCAATAGATCAAACATCCACAATCTCCCAAGTCCTCTATTTCCTCTTTTTTTTCTATTTATAACTCTTATAACGATATTCTCTGTACTGTTGCCGTTCTACGCTAATTGCATTCCTCAAGAGACCGACACTCGGGGATTTATTCCCAAAACCATATTACTTGTGCGACCGGTGCGCTTGCTGATTTACACGCATCAAAAACAAAATTACATAATGCATAGAAACAAAAATATTCTAAGAATCCTCAGTCTCTCTGATGACAATGCATTTTCCAGATTGAATTTTAGCTTTGACTTCCGGCACTTTGTCATCAACCACTTTCTCCTTTCCATTGGCATTCTTGGATTTAGTAATTTCTTCTTGCATGATTCTTTGCCTTTCATGATAATGATAAAGCTTGGGGAAATACTTGCTGGGCTCTATTGAGTCAGCTGGAATCGTCCCTGCCTTCAGATCTTTTCTGAATTTCTGGAAGATCTCCTGCAACTTTGTATGCTTAGCTCACTCTTTTTTTGAATACCATTTCCCCCTGTTAGATGTATTATTATTGACTGATTTCCATGCAGTAAGTATAATTGATCTAGTCCTTGGACTCTATTGATCAAAGTCAGGCTTAACTTCAGCTTGCTCCCTGAATCTTTTCTTTGATAGTTGAGCTTCCTTTTCTTTTAATAATGCAGAATCAGTCATCTCCACCTCCTCACATACTACTTTCTGAATTTGAGCTGGAGGATTGTACATGGATTGGATAGAAATTTGAATAGCCTCAAAAGGAACTGGTTGGCAACTAGACTCAAAAGTTTAATCTCCATCATACCATAGGGGAGGATAGCCTAGAGTGTCTCTAATGTTATTTGATATCCAAGTAGTATGCTCAGAGCTTGCATTTATCATTACTCTCTCTCCCTTTATGACTTCTCTTTCTATATGATTCCTTAGGTCATTCTTACGAAATCTGACTTGACCATCCAAATGATTGATCCTTGAGGTTAAAGTATTCTTTACTTTCAGTAAATGTTCATCCAAATCTTTGTTAGAAGCCTTAATATCCTTAATCAAAGAGGCTGAATGAGTTGTCAGCTGAGTTTCAATATCCTTGGTGGCATAAGTTATCTTGGTTTCCAAAGCAATAGTCTGTTTAGCCAGCTTAACCAATGAAGTGTTATTTAGTTCAATTATATTTCATTCATCCTATTTTGATTTTCAAGGACATAGGCTTGTTTTACTGCTATTTCATCTTCTGTTTTCTTAGATGCCTCTTGTTGTTTAGCAATGTATACCACAACATTTTCTCCTCTTTCAAAGAAATCTGTCATATCTTTCTTTAGCAGATTTACTTCAAATCTACTAGACTTGATGTCTTGAGCTAACTGAAACTGCAGCTCCATATTTCTCTCATCTACATACTTATCAAGTTGATTCCTTTGTTGATCTAACATAATTTGCATTTTAACTAGAAGTGAACCTAAATCCACAGTAGGAGCAGGAGTTGTGCTAGACTGAATAGTTTTCTTATAACGTCTACTTTTCTTTTTAAGTTCAGATAATTTTCTTTTCTTTAACTGAGAGGCTTCTTCCTCCTCAGATTCTAATGAACTGACCATCTTAATAGATGTAGGCTCTTTGGTTGTTTCTGTAGTTGGGGCATGATCTGCTAACTCCCCCTCAACCATTGCACCTTCTTCACCAATGTTGGTGTTGTCCTGGTTGTCCTCATCTTGCCGAACTTCAGCATCAGTTATAGGGTTTTCTGGAAGAGTAGTTGTCTCCTGCTAGATATCTGTATCTATATTCAGAATGATTTCTTCTTCTGTCTCATTGGAGACTACTTACTCATATTTATATCAGTCTTTTTCTGTTCAAGTTTGTTGGGTATTGCATCCACAATAGCCCAGATTTGTATGAAGTCACCCTTAAACTAAGATGAACTAAGTTTGTATTTGATGCTCTTTTTGTTAAGTGATTACAGGACTTAATTGCTAAGTATAGACCAATGTCAGTCTACAATGAGTCACCAAATACAGGACCATACAATGTAATCCCTCATTGTGTGATCCATGTTGTTGACTTATATGTAGCCTCTCTATTGGGACACACTTCATCTTCAAGCACTAAGGGCAAGAGCAATAAAAGGATGCTGATTTTTATAAAGAATGAAGATTTTAAGTTTTTCAGAAAATTTCTGTCTTTTTATCGAGTACTATAAGTTGTACTTGAGAAGGACTTATGAAAATTATCGAGTAAGACCTGCCTTCATGTCGAGTAACAGAAGTTGCTCTCGAAAAGCTTCTTGCTGTTCTCGAGGAGAGATTTTGTTCTCGAGTAATATTAGACATTTCTTCTCGGGATATTCGTTCTCCAGATAAAATTTTTCTAAGTCTTTTTCTCGAGAAGAATGAAGTTATTCTCGAGAAGATTATAGTTTGTTCTCGAGATGCAGAAGTCATTTGTCGAGAAGCAGAGTACTTTTCTCGAGAGCTAGACTTTTGTTCTCAAGATCAATAATTGTTCTCGAGTACCAGAATATTTTTTCTCGAGAACAAAACAGCATTGTTCTCGAGTACTTCCTGTCATTCTCGAAAATGAAAATTTCCACCTCCACATTTTTTCTAAGTATTTTTCTCGAGACAGCCTTATTGTTCTCGAGTACAAATGTTTCTTCTCGAGAACTATAAGTTATTTTTCTCGAGTAGTTTTCTTCTTTCCCGAGAAAGCTATTTTCTTCCTTCATATCATTTTTCTCTAAGTCTTCTTCTCGAGAACTGCCTTATTGTTCTCGAGTAACAGAACTCATTAGTTCACAAGTAAAAATTTTGTTCTCGATAACACCCTGGTTCATTTTTCTGAAATTTGCTAAGTCCAGACAGACGATTGTTTCAAACATAATTAACGCGTGATTGGTCCACGTTGATGTCATTAATGATGATTATGACCGTTAGGGTAATCCTATAAAAGGTCTTATGATTTCGACTAACCCTAAGAAGTTTTAAAAAGAAGATTTTAAGAATAATTTTTCAACCGCCGCAAGAAAAAAATTCCAAGTTTCTGAATCCGTTTTTTATTTCCAAATCGAGAGCCGCATATCTTCTTCTTCATCGACAAGGGCTTTCGATTCAGATTGATTCATAGAAGATTGATTCATAGATCGAGATTTCTGTCAATGACAAATCCTCTACTTGTTCGTATGAGTCCATAAGTTTTCAGATCCAGAAATTGTCGATTCCTCTTCAACATATTTTGATAAAGTCGTAAAGTTCAGAAGGAAGAAGAACAGGCAGATTCATTTCAGATCTGAGAACAACCACTGTTTGTATACAATATTTCATTTTATTCTTGTAGGAGATCTCTCTCCGAGTTGTAGGAGTTATTTTCTCTGAGTTATTGTAGGAAGTGTTTATCTTCTGAGTGTAGATCCAGATTTGGGATTGAGTTGTAGGAACGTTGTTCCAAGGTGTAGGATTGGTTTCAATCCGAGATTAGAGGAGTAGCCGAGTCTAGTGCTTTGCTAGATCGGTGAGTAGAAAGTGGATGTACCCAATGTTGGGGAACCACTATAAATCTCTATGTCCTCTATGATTGCTTGTTGTTATTCTGTGCATAGTTCATTATATTTTTTATTTCGCAAAAGACGCACAACTCACGTATTCACCCCCTCTAGGTGATTTAGGTAAGACAACTTCAAATATTTTCAATTGGTGTCAGAGTGAGGTTGTTCATAAAATGGTTAATACCTTGAAAAGATCTGCCCCAAAGTTGTCTTTAGAGTTATCCAATCATGGAAAAGGCCAAGGATTTTGCCAAGCTTCCTATACGCACAAAGACTAACTTTCTCATGTGGAAAGAAAGGATTAAGTTCTTCATGGAAGCTGTGGATCCAAGGATCTTCATGATCATTGAAGAAGGTCCTTATGTTACAATGACTATGTCCACTATAGATCCTACCAAAAAGGTTCCTAAGAAATTGATGGATCTGGATAAGGATGAGATTGCACTTGTCTCATTAGACAAGAAAGCAAAAAATTTTATAGCAAGTGCAGTTGATGATTCTATGCTATAAAATCTGATTCACTGCCAATTTGCTAAGGAGATGTGGCAGTCTCTTGTCACCTTGACGGAAGGCACTGAAGAAGTTAGGGATGACAGAAGATCCCTATTGAACCAAAAGTATGAAGCCTTCTGACAAGGATCAAAGGATTCAATTGCAGATACTTTTGAGAATTTCTTCAAGATAGTTAACTGCCTAAGAGTATATGGCCGGGTCTTCACAAATGGTGAGCTGAATGATAAGTTCCTAAGGTCCCTAACCAAGGAGTGGGACAAAATAGTTTGTGTTATAAAGGAGTTTGGGAAGTTGGCTGAGACTGACCCTCAGAACCTCTTCGGAAAGCTGATGTCATATGAGCTGCAGATAAATTCTAGAAAAGCTAAAGAAGAGAAGAGCCGGTCATTTTCTAAGGAGAAGTCTATCGCATTGAAGGAAGAAAGCTCAAGAAAGATTAAAGCTGCGTCACCGGCTCCTGCATAAGAAGATAGTGAAGAAGAAACTTCAAAGCCAAGCACTTCAGGATCAGAATTATCTAAAGGAGAGTTTTCTTTACTATCAAGGCAGTTCAAGAAATTCTTGAACAAGAAGAAGCAATGGAGAGGCAAGGATGACTCGCATAGAAGATCATGTCATGATGGTGATCGATACAGAAAAGGCTCAAGCGGTCAAGACAGGTATAACACTAAACAGAATAAACAGATTTCTACAGACATCATTTGCTACTATTGCAATAAGCCAGATCATGTCATCGCTAATTGCCCTCATAATAAGAAGGAGGGTGGAAAGAGAAAGGAAAAGAAATCCTCATATAATAAGAAGAGGACAGAAAGGAGCCTCGTAGACAAGAAGGGAAAAACTCTTAGCGACTCTGACTCATCTGAGCAAAGTGAAGAAGAGGAAGCCTACTTCGGTCTAATGGCTCAAACTGATGATGAACAAGAATCCCAGTTCACTGGGAAGGTAAATGCTCATACTCCTCTTTCTGAATCTGATGTTTCTGATCATGATCATGAGGACAACTCTTTTGACGATGAGTCTGAACTCATGGCCCAGTATAAGGAGTTGATCAAGGCTTACGACAAATATCGAAAAGTCATGAAAACTCAAGCCAAAGAGATAAAGTCTCTGAAGGCTGAAGAGAGCACTTTGAGAGAGGAGGTCTCCAAGACAGACTCACTCAGAGAGAACTTCAATACTGCCATTGAAGAATACAACAAGGCTCTCGAGCACCTAGACCTGAAAGAGAAGATCAACAAAGAGTTGGAAGAACAACTTGCTGCGGAAAAGAAACTTGTTGAAAGTTTCTCAAAGCCTAAGGTTGTCCTTCCTTTCGTTGCTGAATTCTCAGCTAAGGCCAAAGGTGCTGGCCTAAGACATGTTGAAGCTCTTAGTAAATATTCTAGGAGGAATAAAGCTCAGAGAAAGAATAAGGCGGCCAAGAAGGCTTTGGCCAAGGAGAAGGGGAAAGCCCCTTAAGATCAGAATTCTTTTAAGGTCATATTTCCATCGAATGAGTTTGATCTTGACTAGTCCTACGGTCACTTTGCTAGGCCTACTTATGTAGAGCCTAAGTCTCGTTAGCAAGGATGGACTCGTCCCCGAAACTTTGGTGAGAGTGTCTTTAAGGCACCTTATGAAGAGATTACTCTTCAGAGCTATGGCCCTTATAATCATGGTCATAACATTAAGAAGGCACCAAAGGTAAAGCCTATTGTAGAAACGCCTCTCGAGGAGAAGAAGACATGTGATTGTCATCACCATGAAGCTTCTTCCTCCAAGAATACTGCCCATGCTAGACCACCATCTAAAAAGGTCAAGCAGGAGATTTTGAGGCAAAGATACAACAGGTTTGACTGTTGGTGCTGTGGCAAAATTGGTCACTTTGTCATTGATTGCTGGTTTAATTCCAGAAATTTTGCAACTCCTCAAGTTAGCAATGTCATAAAGACAACTCATAATGCTAATACTCGTAGGAAAGTGTTCTAACTAGAGACCAAGGACCCAAACGTGTTTGGGTTCCTAAGGCAAATTGATTTGTAATTGCAAGTATGTCCAAAGACCACCAAACTCCTATCTGGTACTTGGACAGTGGATGCTCTCGGCATATGATCGGGACAAGAACCCTTCTTCAGAACTATTCTCCAATCATTAACGGGCCAAAGGTCATCTTTGGAGGTTCAGACCGAGGAATTACGAAAGGCTATGGTATGATCACTAACGGTAGTGTATCCTTCTCAGATGTGGCTTATGTTGAAGGATTGGAACACAATCTCATAAGCATAAGCCAGCTCTGTGATAAAGGATACGTTGTTGAATTTCATGCAGATAATTGCTTGATAAAATCGGTTGACAATATGAAAACGATTCTATCAGGTACTCGAAGCAGAAATATATTTTGTTTGAATTTTATTTGTATAGTCTCTTCAACACCAGTGTGCTTTTTGGCTAAAGATAGTGCGTTTCTTGGTGACCAATGGCACAAGAGACTAGCACATAATAATTTCAAAACTATTAATAAATTATTTTCACTCAAGTTAGTACGTGATACCCAAATGTCAAGTCCGCTAAAGATAGACCTTATCACGCATGTGTAAAAGGCAAGCAAATAAGGGCTACTTTTAAAAGCATTATTGGCAAAGACTCGAATAGATGTTTACATCTACATCATATGGACTTGTTCGGTCCACTGCAAGTTAGATGTTTGGGAGGTAAGGATTATACATTGGTTATTGTTGATGATTACTCTGCTCTGCGTGGGTGTTATTTCTAAAACACAAGTCAGATACCTTTGACATCTTTACTAATTTTACCAGGCAAGTCCAGAATGAACACAATTGTTCCGTAGTCAAAATCAGAAGTGGCAATAGAACAGAGTTCAAGTCTGGGGCCATGACAGAATTTTGTGAAAACTTAGGAATCTTTCATGAGTTTTCCTCTCCTCATACTCCTCAATAGAATGGAGTAGCTGAGAGAAGGATTAGAACACTCATAGAGGCCTGCAGGACCATGTTGAGTGATGCCTCACTACCGAAATACTTCTGGGCTGAAGCCGTCAACACTGCATGCCACATGCAAAATCGAGCACTCATAAACAAGAACCACAATAAGACACCTTACGAACTTCTAAAGAGCAGGAAACCGACAGTTGCATATTTTAGAATTTTTGATTGTAAGTGCTTCGTCCATAACAATGGCATGTATCACACTATCAAATTTAGTGAAAAGAGTTTTTAAGGTATTTCTGTAGGGTATAGTGCCATAGTAAGGCATATAAGATATTTAATAGAAAAACTTTGGTTGTAAAGGAATATATTCCTGTTGTATTTGATGAGACGAGTTTGCTGCAAGGAAACTCCTCTAGTGTGTTTGTTGAAGATGCAGGTTCAAAACTGAACGAATTAAACTTGGATGAGCCAACTGAAGAAAAACTAGAAAAGTTTATCAAGATCACCACTCCAACCCCAATTGGAGAGATTGATGATCAAGATGAGGAGACCATTCAAGTTGATGAAGTCACTCCTGTGGTTGAAGAAACTCCAGTTGCAAGAACCTTAGAGCTCAGACACTTGAAGGATCACTCGATGGACCAAATCATAGGAGATCCCCGGGATGGTGTTAGAACTCGTAGAGGTACATCCAATGAGAATTTATTTTTGAGTTTCCTATCACAGGTTGAACCGAAGTAGTTTGAGGAAGCAAACTCAGACACATCATGGATAATGGCAATGGAAGAAGAATTGAATCAGTTCAAGCGTTGCCAAGTCTGAAAGCTTATTCCAAGACCCAAAGGTAAGAATGTCATCAGGACAAAATGGGTCGACAAGAACAAGATGGACGAGGATGGAACCATCATAAAGAACAAGGCCAGACTCATCGCCAAAGGATACAGACAAGAAGAAGGAATTGACTTCGACCAGACATATGCTCCAGTGGCAAGGCTGGAGGCAATTAGGTTGTTTCTAGCATATGCTGCACTTAAGGGCTTCACTGTCTATCAGATGGACGTGAAGTCTTCTTTCCTTAATGGTGACATAAAGGAAGAAGTGTATGTGGAACAACCTACAGGTTTCGTTGATTCTAACTTTCCTAATCATGTCTACCTTTTATTTATAGTTTTATATGATCTGAAACAAGCTCCTCGAGCTTGGTATGAGACGCTATCTAACTTTCTTCTTGAGAACAAGTTCACAAGAGGAAAGATAGATATGACATTATTTCTTAGGGAGGTAAAAGGCAACCTCTATGAGGACTCTATTATATTTGGCTCTATTGACGACAACCTATGCAAAAAGTTTCCCAAACTTATGCCAGGGAAGTTCGAAATGAGCAGCATGGGAGAGCTGAAGTATTTCTTAGGACTTCAGGTGAAACAATCTGAAGATGGAATTTTCATCTCTCAGACGAAGTTCACAAAGGAGTTGATTAAGAAATTCGGAATGGAGAATGCAACCTCTATGAGGACTCCAATGGGATTAACAATGTCTCTGGATAAGGATGAGAAAGGTAAACCTTTCAATGAAACCAAGTACAGAAGCATAATTGGATCTTGCTTTACCTTACTGCTAGTAGACTAGATATAATGCTTTCAACATGTGTATTTGCTAGATTTTAAGTGAACTCTAAGGAATCTCACTATGGTGCTGTAAAGTAGATTTTGAGATGCCTTGAAGGTACACCAAATCTTGGCTTATGGTACCCAAGAAGTAATGACCGCGAACTAATTGGTTTTTTAGATGAAGACTTTGCAAGTAGTAAAGATGATAGAAAAAACACTTCCGAGACTTGTCAATTCCTTGGAAGGAGACTCATTTCTTGGAGAAGCAAACAGAATAATTGTGTCACAATTTCAACGGCCGAGTCAGAATACATTTCTGCCGGTAGTTGTTGTGCACAATTGCTATGGATAAAGAATCAGCTGGAAAATTACAATCTCAAAGTCCAAGACATCCCTTTGTTTTGTGACTCCTCCAGTGCGATTACAATAGCCAACAATCATGTGTCTCATAGCCAGACAAAGCACATAGAGCTGCGATATCATTTCATCAGGGAGTATGTGGAGCATGGGGACATAGATCTACAATATGTCCCAACAGACAGACAAATTGCAGATATTTTCACGAAGCTGCTGGACGATGCTAAGTTCTCATTTTTTTAAAACAGAACTTTGCATGCTCAACAAGGATGAAGGAGAATGAAGACAAAGGCATCAGGTAAGGTCAAGATCTGATTTTACTTCAAAAATTAGAAAAATTCAGATTTTGCACTTCATTTCTCGAGTACAAGCATTTTACTCGAGAATAATAACTTCCTCTCTAGAACTGCTAGAAGACTTCTCAAGTACAAGGAAACTATTTCTCGAGAAGAAGTGTTCTACTCGAGAATAACTTATCTCTACTCGAGAACAAGGTGTCTTCTACTCGAGAACAAGACTTATTTCTACTCGAGACAAAGGCTTCTTATACTCGAGTGCTACTGGATTTCTTCTCGAGAACAATCTATTCTCTCGAGAAATGTGGTGTCTTTTTCCTCTTCAAGGTCAAATTTTCATATCGGTACACAGGCACTTAGCCGCCTCTTTCCCTGTACTTTTAATGCTTATTTATATGTTTAATCATCATAATTAGCTGTAAATATAAATAGAAATAAGTCCAAGAGAATTTTAGTCTTGATTTCAAAACCCTTCTCGAGAAAAAGCCGTTCCGACTTCCTCGTCTCTGCCGTCTACCGCCAGTTCATTTCTACCATACGCCGGCCAGCCCTATATCGATTTCTCTTCATCAATGGCTTCATACTCCAAGCTAGGGATCGGGAGTGAACTATGTTCTTCTGGGATTGTCGAGATATCAAATGATTTTAGAAATGTTCTTCTTTTACTTGGCACCATCGGTTTGTCATTAATTCTTGAACACCCTTGTAGAATTTTCACTTCTGAAGTTGAGGAATTTTTCTAGAATGCCAAGGTTAAGAGAATGGCAAATTAATTAAGTGTAAGGTTCAAAATCTCAAGGTAAAAATGTCTTCTCTGTTGATTTCTCAACTTCTAAAAATTCCAGTCATAGATATAGAAGATGATATAATAGGCAGTGATTATGAGAGAGCATATAGCTTCTGTGGTATCCCTCAGTCCTCTAACACCATCAGAAGGCAGTATATGAATACAGAAACCAAGTTGCTAGCTGATATTCTAGGCAAAGTGCTGTTGTGTAAGAATAGTTCAATCAGTTATATCACTCCAAAATTCTTTGATCTTATGACTGTTGTTATCTGTAGAAGGAAATTCCAATGGGGAATGATGATATTTGAAAAGATTAAGGGCTGCCGTAAGAGCCCCAACTATGGAAGAATCATCTCTCTATATCTCAATCAGATGAATCCCACTGCTTTTCCTATGAAAAAGGGCACAACCCTCCATCACATGAAGAAGATGTCTATACACTCCATCCAGAGATGGGAAGTCAAGTTAAAGAATACTGACATAGATCCAAAGGATATAGAAGATGTGGACAGGACCCCATATCCTCCTCCATACCAAATAACTGATTCAGTTATTAAGGGGGAGCCTGTTCCATCTTCCTCAGTTCCTCCAGTTCCCGCTGCCTCATCAGTTCCTCCTCAAGATGTTCCAGCTGTTGCAACAGATCTTCCTCCTCCAGTCTCAGTTCCTGCTGGTGCTGCTTATTTAGCTTCAGAAGAGATCCCTGCTACAGATATTCCTGCTATAACAAAACTACCATCTAAATCTGCTGCTGCAAATTCAGTTTCAGAAGAGTTTCATGCTGTTGCTGAAGAATTTCCTCATGCTGAACACCCGATAAATGTCTGGAATCAAGCTGAGATTCTTTCTACTAAAGAGGATATCAATAAGATGATTGAGGAACTTACTTCTAAAGAAGCTCCTTTTCATATTGCTGAAGATCTTCCTCCATCTACAACACATTCTCCTAAGACTCCAGCTAAGTCTCATGCTCAACCAGAAATATCTCCAACACAGTCTCCAAAACATGAAGCTGATAAGTCTCCTACTACAGAATTGCATGATGATGATATAGTCTCCATCCATGACTCAAATGAAGAATTCCACTTGAAGCTGCTGAACAAAGACTACCCAGTCTTCATTTTCAGATTCCTACCTTGCTGCCAACAATCAATGAAGATGAGATCAGTACAATAAACAAAAGAAAAACCTCTACCTCTACTGTTGTTCTTGAAGAAATACTTCCATGGACTATTCCTGCCCAGCCTCTTCCATCTCCTCAACAAGAAGTGTTCCCTGAAGGTTCAATTCTATAGAAAATTGAAACTATGCTTGTTGAATAGAGAAAGTATTTTTATGATTCTCTGAAAGTGGTCACTGATAAAGTAAGTGCTTTGGAAAAAAATGAGTCGAGGATTTGCTGAAATCCAAGACAATACAGATGAATTTAAAAAGCTTCTGCAATTGGTGGCAAAGCCATTGACCACACTATCACTAGCATTGGCACAGTGATGGAGCAATCTACTACTCTTGCCAATAATCAAATTCTCCTGGACAAAAGTGGTGATGAAAGAAATTTCAAGACTTGTGAAGAAGTGGGTAAATTCAAAGAAGATGTCATTAACACCCTCTCTATAGAAGTCAGAAAGGGGGAGGACAAAGTGAAGGAATTGCTAGAAAAACAAGCTGCTACTATGAAAACTCAATGGGAAGATCAATTAAAAGAAATTCAGACATCTGTTCTCAAGGAAATCAAGAGTACCAAGTTATATACCTATGATACCTCTGTTTGGATTCACAGTCAGCTATTTTTTGAATTTGCAATGGATCCTAGTGCACCACCTCCTGCAAATCTAGATGTCAACAGGCCTACTTTCACTCCTCCTTCAGAGTATTTTGAAGGACCTCCTCCAGATTACTATGAAGGACCCCCTCCTGATGTCTATGAACAGGTATGGGAATCTGAGCAAAACAGGACTGCCTCCTTATCCTCCAAAAATTCAAAAAGCCAAGAGAAGAAAGTATGGTGATGGAGCCTCTGCAAGCAGATCTACTCCTCATCCAGAAGCCCCATGGAAGAGAACTCAAGAATATACTAAAGTCTGGAGTCCTACCTCCAAGTCCATTATTTTGGAAACTCAGAAGTTAGTGATTGATTTTAATGAAGACAGGAATCTTCACTATAGCCCTCAGGAATGGGAGTTGTATGAGAAGTCCTTTACCAAGAGAAGAATCTATGACAGAGAATATGTCATAAACAACCCCAAGGCTCCACCTAGACCACCAAGGTACTTCCCCAAGCCATATAGTTATCAGATGAGACAACAAGAGAAGCTTGAAAGACAAGGAAAGCAACCTTCATAGGATTAGTAACCTGAAGATGATAGAAGTTCATTTTTCAAATTGTAGAATTTAATTCACTTGGACAATTTTCTATTTATATGAACTCCTATTTCTGATCTGATTTTACATATTACTATATTACTCTAAATTTTCATGCAATTAGTATCTTTATTTGTTTTTATCTTAATGTAAATCACCTTAGTGTAGAGAGTTCTGACTTCGACAAATAGGGGAGATTGTTGGGTATTGCATGCACAATAGCCCAGATTTATAAGAAGTCACCCTTAAACTAAGATGAATTAAGTTTGTATTTGATGCTCTTTTTGTTAAGTGATTACAGGAATTAATTGCTAAGTGTAGAACAATGTCAGTCTATAATGAGTCACCAAACACAGGACCATACAATGTAATCACCTCATTGTATGATCCATGGTGTTGACTAATGTGTATCCTCTCTATTGGGACACACTTCATCTTCAAAAACTAAGGGCAAGAGCTATACAAGGATGCTGATTTTTATAAAGGATGAAGATTTTAAGTTTTTCAGAAAATTTCCAAGTCTTTTTCTCGAGTATTATAAGTTATACTTGAGAAGGACTTATGAAAATTCTCGAGTAAGACTTGCCTTCACGTCGAGTAACAGAAGTTGTTCTCGAGAGAGCTTCTTGCTGTTCTCGAGAAGTGCTTTTGTTCTCGAGTAATATATGGCATTTCTTCTCGGGATATTTGTTCTCAAGATAAAATTTTTCTAAGTCTTTTTCTCGAGAAGAATGAAGTTATTCTCGAGAAGATTATAGTTTGTTCTCGAGATGCAGAAGTCATTTGTCGAGAAGCAGAGTACTTTTCTCGAGAGCTAAACTTTTGTTCTCGAGATCAATAATTCTTCTCAAGTACCAGAATATTTTTTTCTCGCGAACAAAACATCATTATTCTCGAGTACTTTCTGTCATTCTCGAAACTGCAGATTTCCACCTCCACATTTTTTCTAAGTATTTTTCTCGGGACAGCCTTGTTGTTCTCGAGTATAAAATATTTCTTCTCAAGAACTATAAGTTATTTTTCTCGAGTAGTTTTCTTCTTTCCCAAAAAGCTATTTTCTTCCTTCATATCATTTTTCTCTAAATCTTCTTCTCGAGAACTGCCTTATTATTCCCGAGTAACACAACTCATTAGTTCTCGAGTAAAAATTTTGTTCTCGAGAACACCCTGGTTCATTTTTCTGAAATTCGCTAAGTCCAGACATACGATTGTTTCAAACATAATTAACGTGTGATTGGTCCACGTGGATGTCATTAATGACGATTATGACCGTTAGCGTAATCCTATAAAGGTCTTGTCATTTCGACTAACCCTAAGAAGTTTTAAAAAGAAGATTTTAAGAAGAATTTTTCAGCCGCCGCTAGAAAAAAATTTTAAGTTTCGGAATTCGTTCTTTAATTCCAAATCGAGAGCCGCAGATCTTCTTCTTCATCGACAAGGGCTTTTGTTTCAGATTGATTCAGAGAGGATTGATTCACAGATCGAGATTTCTGTCAACGACAAATCCTCTACTTGATCGTGTGAGTCCAGAAGTTTTCAGATCCAGAAATTGTTGATTCCTCTTCAACATATTCTGATAAAGCCGCAAATTTCAAAAGGAAGAAGAACAGGTAGATTCATTTAAGATCTAAGAACAACCACAATTTGTATACATTATTTCATTTTATTCTTGTAGGAGATCTCTCTCTGAGTTGTAGGAGTTGTTTTCTCTGAGTTATTATAGGATGTGTTTATCTTCCGAGTGTAGATCCAGATTTGGGATCGAGTTGTAGGAAAGTTGTTCCGAGGTGTAGGATTGGTTTCAATCTGAGATTAGTGGAGTTGCCGAGTCTAGTGCTTTGCTAGATCGGTGAGTGGAAAGTCAATGTACCCAAGGTTGGGGAACCACTATAAATCTTTGTGTCCTCTGTGATTGCTTGGTTGTTATTCTGTGCATAGCTCGTTATATTTTTTATTTCGCAAAAGACGCACAACTCACCTATTCACCCCCCCCCCCTCTAGGTGATTTAGGTAAGACAACTTAAAATATTTTCAAAGTTCTTGTACTACTTCCATTACGATACTATGTACAGTATCCATATCAATATTAGGCAGAACATTGAGGTTCTCCCCCTCAATGGAATCCATCTCTGGGATTGTCTCCCCTGCACCTGATTACCAGTTCTAGGTGAGGGCCTTGGAGATTTCTTAGCTATTGTATCATCCTATTTTTCAGATGTAGAACTTTCTTGTTCTTCAGAATCACTGGAATATGTTTCTTCCACAACTACAACTTTCTTCTTTTTCTCTTTCTCCTTCTCAACTACTGGTATTTCTTTGGATAGAACGCTATCCCACCTTGCCAATATTCTCATATCCATTCTTCTCATATGAATTATTTTAGAGCCAATCTTTAGGTTGATACTGTCAGGAATGTCTTGCACCAAGTATAGACTTATAATTCTGCCAATATTAGGCTTTTTGATGCTCTCAGTGATTTTGTCGAACATAACTTTGCTCCAGTTAGTCTTGATTTTAAAAATTATTCTGGTCATTAGCTCAAACATAGATGTTAAGATCTTATCATGTGCCCCTGACTTGCACAGTAGCACCTTTCCCACTATATCAGATAGGAATTTTCCATGAGAATTCATACCTTTCCTGTTCAGGGTACTTCCAATTCTTGTGGTTGGGGCCAATCCACACCACACCAATGCATATGCAGTCTTGGCAGTGTTTATGTCTTCTTCTTAATCAATTCTTAGAAATTGAAAGATGTTGGCCAACCTTTTGGTGGTGAGTTTAACCTTATCTCCAGTCACTTGAAACTTAATTTTTGCTGAGTTTGAATCCAGATTAGTAATGGAGAAGAACTCTGAAACTTCACGTTTCCAGATTTTTGATGGTTCTGATAGTCGATATTCCAACCCAGCTTTAGTGATTTGGTCAATTATGTTCCTAATTTCTTCTTGCACTGAGATGAATCCATTGCGCACAAGCTCATACCCCTCAAAGATGTTATCATTATTCTTGGGATCCATTGGAGAGGAGAGAAAGGATTGACGAGTGTCGACTGATCAGGATTCTAGGTCTTGACATTCAGGAATCAAAAGCTCAAGAAATTAAGTCAGAATAGTCGACTTCTACTCTCACACCCTGTTTATTGTCTAATCTTCTCTGAAGACGAAAGTGCGTGCTGCATTTAAACTATTCTAAATTTTTAGGTAAACAACTAGTTTCGACATATGGAAAGGTTGTTTGTCGAGATGTATCAACTCAAGTCGACACAAGGATTATGTCTCTCGACACATACCTTAGGGTCTCGACACCCTTATGTCTCGACACTTATTTTAGTGTCTCGACACTTTGCAGTTATGCAGTGTTGACACACTTTTTGATATCTCAACACATTACTATCTATAGTGTCGACACACTTTCTGGTGTTCGACACATTCTTTGGTGTCTCGACATAACTTTTGACTTAGTCAAAATTTTGTTTTCAAAAATATAGATTTTGGTCATTTATGTTGTCTATCCTTGATTTCTAAATGAGTAAACTTAATTACTGACTAATTATTTTTATTCTTATTTTATATCAGTTTTTATATGTGCATCAATTACTCAAGATTCAACATTCCAAGTTCAGAATTAAAAAAATTAAAATTTTCTTCTTCTAGAGCTTAGTAAAAATATCAGCAATTTGTTTATTTGTTTGAACAAATTCTAAACTAATGTCTTCATTTTCTACATGCTCCCTAGTGAAATAATATCTAATTTCAATATGTTTTGTTCTACTATGTGAAACAAGATTGTTTGTAATTGATATAACACCAGTAGAATCACAAAATAAAGGAATTTTACATAGTTGTAAGTTGTAATCTTGTAACTGATGCTGAATCCAAAGCAATTGTGTATTGTAACTTCCAGCTAAAATGTACTCAGATTTAGCTATGTATATTACTACACTTGTTTGCTTTTTGCTACTCCATGATACCAGCCTTCTTCCAAGGAATTGAGATGAACCTGAAGTGCTTTTCCTGTCTTGTTTACAACCTGCATAATCTATATCTGAAAAGCCTATCAGTTCAAAATCACTATTCCTGGGATACCATAGACCAAAAATACGTGTACCCTTTAGATATCTCAATATTCTTTTGACTACTCTATAGTGAGATTCCTTAGGGCATACTTAATACCTAGCACAGACACAAGTAACATACATTATGTCTGGTAAACTGGCTGTTAGATAGAGCAGTGATCCAATTATGCCCCTATACAAGGTGATATCAACTGACTTGCCAGCATCATCCTTATCTAAAGACATACTGGAACCCATAGGAGTTCTCATGAAAGTGGTTGTTTCCATATCATACTTCTTGATTAACTCCTTAGTGAACTTAGACTGACTAATGAAAAGTCCATCTAAAGTTTGCTTAACTTAGAGACCCAAGAAAAACCTGAGTTCACCCATACTACTCATCTCAAACTTATCTTGGATAAGTTTGGCAAACC
Organism: Platanthera guangdongensis; assembly: GCA_039583875.1. Lineage (NCBI taxonomy): Eukaryota > Viridiplantae > Streptophyta > Magnoliopsida > Asparagales > Orchidaceae > Platanthera > Platanthera guangdongensis. Next base: position 109,063,158 of record CM077165.1, read on the forward strand.
TAGTGCAAAGTGACTCATCAGTATAATAAAATAAAATGTCATCAACATATATTTGTACTAAGATGGTCTTGACTTTGACTTCCCTTAGGAATGGCATTTTATCTACGTTCCCTCTTGAGAATTTATTCTCCAGAAGGAACTTAGACAGAGTCTCAAACCAAGCCCCTGGGCTTGTTTTAATCCATATAGAGCTTTTAATAACAAATAAACAAGAGTTGGTTTAGTAGAATAAACAAAACTTGAGGGTTGCCCAACATAGACCCTTTCTTTAAGGTTACCATTAAGAAAGGTTGAATTCACATTCATTTATTAAACCTTGAATCCTTTTTAGGCTCCTCCTCTTCAACTCAGATCCAAAGATCTTAAAGTCTCATTTTCAGTTAAGAAACCTACATTTAGACCAACAGGTCCTACCTCAGAGATTCACCCAATCTCCTACCTCAGGTCCCACAAGAACCATACCTCAGCTTTTATAACTCAGGCTTACACCTCAGTGATCCACTCAAATCACCTACCTCAGGTCCCTCAAGAACTCTGCCTCATCCTTTATAAATTAGGCTTACAACTCAGTGATTCCACTCAAATCACCTACCACAACCTTTATAAATCAGGCCTACAACTCAAAGATAAATTCTCCTACCCACTCAGATCTTAAGGAGATCTTACAAAATAAAGATGTAAATATATTCAGAAACCAAATCTGAATTCTGACTTATCTGAATGGATTCAGATTCTTCAATTAAGTTGCACTTGATTAAATCTTGATGAATAATCTGGTTGAAGAGATACTTCTCTGGATCTGCAATCTTCTTGATGATCGACTTAATTTCCTTGAAGAAATTGTAGAACATATGCACTTGAATCTTCTGATCACTTGATGAAAGGATCTGAAGATCTTCTTGAAGACCTTCATCTTCTTCCTTCTTCTCGGGATTATCACCCTCCTCTGACTTAGAAAAATCAGAATGAGAGAATGGAATGATTTGTCTGATTGTTGTTTTCTGTGTAGACAACCTCTCTATTAATAGCCTTTTTGGATTGCTGGTTTATGATTGATGACATCATCATGTGAGATCATACTTCAAATTCTCCCTTGATCTGTTTCTGTTGAGATATCACGTTACTGTAGTTGATGTGACAATTCTGACTTATCTTGACACTTTTGTGTTGACTCTACACATCTTCAGAAACATAATTGTCGAGATATCCAAAGTGTCTCGACACTTGTGTCGAGACATCATAGCAGTCTCGACACAATTTTTCTTAGAAGAATTTTCATCTGATCTTGAAAGTGTCGAGATAGTTGACTTGTCTCGACACAACTGTCATCTGTGTTGATAATTTTAATTCTGCACTGTGTCGAGATAGTTGAATTATCTCGACACAACTGCCTGCCGGGTGTCGACACTTCTATGCTTGCTTTGTTTCTTTACTGTGTCGAGACAGTTTGAATTGTCTCAACACAACTGTCTGCTGGTGTCGACACTTTTATACTTGCTTTTATTTATTCATTGTGTCGAGACAGTTAAATTATCTCGACACTCCTGTCTCCCGGTGTCTACACTTTAATCATCCATTATGTCGAGACAGTTGATTTGTCTCGACACTATTTTACTTAGTATAATTTTCAGTCTTCTTTGTGTCGAGACAGTTGTATTGTCTCAACACTTGTTCTTTGAATCTTCTATGTGTCGAGTTAGCTGACTTGTATCGGTACAGCTGACTTAGCCTTCAAAGTGTCAAGTTAGTAGACCTGTCTCGACACAGCTATCTTGAATGTGTCGGGTTAGCTGACCTATCTCGACACTGCTGACTTAGTCTTCAAAGTGTCGAGTTAGCTGACTTGTTTCGACACTGCCCTTGCAAAGGTGTCAACACAGTTGAAGTGTGTCGACATTTTAGTACTTAGCCATTTTCTGCACTGCAAGTTGCTAGATGTAGACTGTGCTGACTTCACTCAGCACTGTGCTGACTTCTCTCGATGCTTTTTTACTTGGACAATTTTCTTCACTTTCTAGTCAGCTTCTTTGAGTCCACCTATTAATATGACTTGAACCACCTGTCCAATCAATATGAAATAGGCAACTTGCATACATAAACTGAATCATACATCAAATACATACTTTTGTATATCATTGAGTTTAAAGGGCTTCATCAAATCAAGTACATTGTGTCTAATGTACCTAACAGTAAGAGTCAAGCTTGTCCAGCATGGACTGAACTTTCTCCCCCTCAACAAGAGCATATAGCTTGTTAGTATCCCCCTCAATATTTGCACAGATCATGTCCACAATACTATCCGTCACCATTTCAGCTACCTCTTGTTGGAATGTTCTCTGATTGGGAGCCATTGACTTGGACATTCTATGATATAGGTTCAGAAGATATTGAAACATAAGCCCCACATATCTCTTTATGTTTCCTCAGAAGAATCAGACAGCTGAGGATCATGTGCCTCTTATATCTTACTACTCTCAGAAGAGCTGCATTTTTAGGCTTTCCTTTGTGATGAGTATAGCCTTCTTTTTCTTCTTCTCATTAGTCTGCTGATGTGGTAGCAAAACTCTATCCCACCAGCCAAATATCTTTTTGGATATCTTATCATGGGACCCTGCCATGCAGACCAGAGCTTTCCCAACTATATCTGCTAGAAACTTTCCTTTGAGATTCAGCTCTTTTCTCAAGACTGCTCCAGTGGTGTGCTTTGGAATTCTGTAGATTTCTCGAGCTTTTATTGTAGGGAGACAGAAAGACGAAAGGGCTAGGAATAGTGTATTTTATGCTAAGCACACACACTTCTATTTATACTTATCTTCTATTTGGGAATTTGGAAATGTGCGTACCTGATGTGATAATCACAAGGAAATCAATAGATATGATTAATCCCTAAAGATAGACGCAAATAAAAGTCCCTGGGAGTATGAATTGATTGGACTCGACGCACTTGATGTACTCGATGCCTGAACACTTAGACTCAGTGCACTCGATGCCTGATGTTGTCTTAGTGCACTCAACATCTGATGTTATCTCATCTCACTCGATGCTTGGACACTTAATCCATATCTTCTTTGTTATCCTACATGGATTAATACTACCTGCAACTTAAATATATGAAGAGCTAATAAAGCTGTACTAATTTCATCATACCCAATTCAAATTTGAAGGTGTTGAACTTGGCTCATCTACTGGCTTGGTTAAGATATCAGCCACTTGTTTGTCTGTATGGACAAACTCAAGACTGATGTCTTCACTTTTCGCATGCTCTCTAATAAAATTGTTGGGTATTGTATCCACAATAGCCCAGATTTGTATGATGTCACCCTCAAACTAAGATGAATTAAGTTTGTATTTAATGCTCCTTTTGTTAAGTGATTACAGGAATTAATTACTAAGTATAGACTAATGTCAGTCTACAATGACTCACCAAACACAGGACCATACAACGTAATCCCTCATTGTGTGATCCATGGTGTTGACTCATCTGTAGCCGGTCTATTTGGACACAATTCTTTTTCAAACACTAAGGGCAAGAGAAAAGATGGATGCTGATTTTTATAAAGAACCAAGATTTTAAGTTTTTCAGAAAAAGTCCAAGTCTTTTTCTCGATTACTATAAGTTGTACTCGAGAAGGACTTATGAAAATTCTCGAGTAGGACTTGCCTTCATGTCGAGTAACAGAAGTTGTTCTCGAGAAAGATTCTTGTTGTTCTCGAGAAGAGCTTTTGTTCTCGAGTAATATATGACATTTCTTCTCGGGATATTTGTTCTCCAAATAAAAATATTTTTAAGTCTTGTTGTCGAGAAGAATGAAGTTATTCTCGAGAAGATTATTGTTTGTTCTCGAGAGGCAGAATTCATTTGTCGAGAATCAGAGTACTTTTCTCGAGAGCTAGACTTTTGTTCTCAAGATGAATAATTGTTCTCGAGTACCAGAATATTTTTTTCTCGAGAACAAAACATCATTGTTCTCGAGTACTTCCTGTCATTCTCGAAATTGCAGATTTCCACCTCCACATATTTTTCTAAGTATTTTTTTCGAGACAGACTTGTTGTTCTCGAGTACAAAATGTTTCTTCTCAAGAACTATAAGTTCTTTTTCTCGAGTAGTTTTCTTCTTTCCCGAGAAAGCTATTTTCTTCCTCCATATCACTTTTCTCTAAGCCTTCTTCTCGAGAACTGCCTTAGTGTTCTCGTGTAACAGAACTCATTAGTTCTCGTGTAAAAACTTTGTTCTCGAGAACACCCTGGTCCATTTTTCTGAAAATGTCCAAGTCTAGACAGATGATTATTTAAAATATGATTAACGCGTGATTGGTTCACGTGGATGTCATTAATGACGATTATGACTGTTAGGGTAATCCTATAAAAGGTCTTGTCATTTTTGACTAACCCTAAGAAGTTTTCAAGAAAATTTTAAGAAGAATTTTTCAGTCGCTGCTAGAAAAATTCCAAGTTTCTGAATCCGACTTTTCATTCCAAATCAAGAGCCGCAGATTCTCTTATTCATCTCCAAGGCTTTCAATCCAGCCAAATTCAGATAAGATTGATTCACAGATCGAGATTACTGTCAACGACAAATCTTCTACTGGATTGTATGAGTCTAGAAGTTTTTAGATCCAAAAATTGTTGAGTCCTCTTCAACATATTCTGATAAAGCCGCAAAGTTCCAAGGAAGAAAACAGGCAGAAGGATTTCAGATCTGAGAACAATCACTGTTTGTATTCATTATTTCATTTTATTCTTGTAGGAGACCTTTCTCCGAGTTGTAGGAGTTGTTTTCTTCGAGTTATTGTAGGAAGTGTTTCAGCTTCCAAGTGTAGATCCAGATTTGGGATCGAGTTGTAGGAACGTTGTTCCGGGGTATAGGATTGGTTTCAATCCGAGATTAGTGGAGTAGCCGAGTCTAGTGCTTTGCTAGATCGGTGGGTGGAAAGTGGATGTACCTAAGATTGGGTAACCACTATAAATCTTTGTATCCTCTATGATTGCTTGGTTGATTATCTATGCATAGCTCGTTATATTGTTTATTTCACAAAAGACGCAAAACTCACCTATTCAACCCCCTCTAGGTGATTTGGGTAAGAAAACTTAAAACATTTTCAATTGGTATCATAATGAGGTTGTTCATAACAAGGTTAACACCTTGAACAGATCTGCACCTAAGTTGTCTTTAGAGTTTTCCAAGCATGGACAAGGTAAAGGATTTTGCAAAGCTTCCTCTATGCACAAAGGCAAACTTTTCCATGTGGAAAGAAAGGATTAAGTTTTTTATGGAAGCTGTGCATCTAAAGATCTTCATGATTATTAAAGAAGGTCCTTATGTTCCAATGACCATCTCCACTATAAATCCAACTAAAAAGGTTCCTAAGAAATTGATGGATCTTGATAAAGATGAGATTGTACTTGTCTCGTTGGACAAGAAAGCTAAAAATATTATAGCAAGTGCAGTCGATGACTCTATGCTGCAGAATCTGATTCACTGTCACTCTGCTAAGGAGATGTGGCAGTCTCTTGTCACCCTGATGGAAGACACGAAGAAGTTAGGGATGACAGAAAATCCCTATTTAACCAAAAGTATGAAGCCTTCTGATAAGGATCAAAGGACTCAATTGTAGATACATTTGAAAATTTCTTCAAGATTGTGAACAACCTAAGAGTATATGGCCGGGTCTTCACAAATGGTGAGCTGAATGATAAGTTCCTAAGGTCTCTAACTAAGGAGTGGGATAATAAAGTCTATGCTATCAGGGAGTTTGGGAAGTTGGCTGAGACTGACCGTCAAAACCTCTTTGGAAAGCTGATGCCATATGAGTTGCAGATAAATTCTAGAAAAGCTGAAGAAGAGAAAAGACGATCATTTTCCAAGGAGAAGCCTGTCACATTGAATGCAAAAAGCTCAAGGAAGGTTAAAGCGGCTTCACCTGCTCCTGCACAAGAAGACAGTGAAGAAGAAACTTCAGAGACAAGTACTTTAGGCTCGGAATTATTTGAAGGAGAGTTTTCTCTACTCTAGAGGCAATTCAAGTAATTCTTGAACAAAAAGAATTAATGGAGAGGCAAGGATGCCTCGCACAGAAGATCACGACATGATGGTGATCGACACAAAAAAAGGCTCAAGCAGCAATGACAGGTATCAATCTAAAAACAATAAACATATTTCTACTGACATCGTTTGCTACTGTTGCAATAAGCTAAGTTATGTCATCGTTGATTGCTCTCATAAGAAGTTAGGTGGAAAGAGGGAGGAAAAGAAATCCTCATATAATAAGAAGAGGACAGAAAGGAGCCTCGTAGCCAAGATGGGCAAAACTCTTAGCGACTTTGACTCATCTGAGTCAAGTGAAGAAGTGGAAGCCTACTTCGGGCTAATGGCTCAAACTTATGATGAACAGGAATCCCAGTTCACTAGGAAGGTAAATGCTCATACTCCTCTTTCTGAATCTGATGTTTCTGATCATGATCATGAGGACAGCTCTTCTGACGATGAGTCTGAACTCATGGCCCAGTATAAGGAGTTGATCAAGGCTTACGACAAATGTCGAAAATTCGTGAAAACTCAAGCCAAAGAGATAAAGTCTCTGAAGGCTGAAGAGAGCACTTTGAGAGAGGAAGTTGCCAAGATCGACTCACTCAGAGAGAACTTCAATGTTGCCATTGAAGAATACAATAAGGCTCTCGAGCACCTAGAGCTGAAAGAGAAAATGATCAAAGAGTTGGAAGAACAACTTGCTGTGAAAAAGAAACCTGTTGAAAGTTTCTCAAAGCCCAAGACTGTCCTTCATTTCGTTGCTGAATTCTCAGCTAAGGCCAAAGGTGTTGGCCTAGGCCATGTTGAAGCTCCTATTAAATCTTCTAGGAGAAATAAGGCTCATAAAAAGAATAAGGCGGTCAAGAAGGCTTTGGCCAAAGAGAAGGGGGAAGCTCCTCAAGATCAGACTTCTTTTAATAAGGTCATATTTCCAACGAACGAGTTTGATCTTGACTCGTCATATAGTCACTTTGTTAGGCCTACTTATGTAGAGCCCAAGTCTCGTTACCAAGGATGGACATGTCCCCGGAACTTTGGTGAAAGTGTCTTTAAGGTACCTTATGGAGAAATTACTCTTCAGAGCTATGGCCCTTATAAGCATGGTCATAACATCAAGAAGGCACCAAAGGTAAAGCCTATTGTAGAAAAGCCTCTCAAGGAGAGGAAGACATGTGATTGTCATCACCATGAAGCTTCTTTCTCCAAGACTGCTGCCCCTACTAGACCACAATCTCACAAGGTAAACAGGAGAATATCAGGCAAAGATACAATAGGTTTGACTGTTGGTGTTGTGGCAAAATTGGTCACTTTGTCATTGACTGCTAGTTTAATTTCAGAAATTTTGCAACTCCTCAAGTTAGCAATATAAGAAAAACCACTCATAATGTTAATACTCGTAGGGGGAGTGTTCTAACTAGAGACCAAGGACCCAAATGTGTTTGGGTTCCTAAGGCAAATTGATTTGTAATTGCAGGTTTGTCCAAAGGCCAACAAAACTCCTATCTGGTACTTGGACAGTGGATGCTCTCGGCATATGATCGGGACAAGAAGCCTTCTTTAGAACTATTCTCCAGTCATGAATGGGCCAAAGGTCATCTTTGGAGGTTCAGACCGGGGAATTACGAAAGGCTATTGTATGATCACTCACGATAGTGTATCCTTCTCAGATGTGGCTTATGTTGAAGGATTGGAACACAATCTCATAAGCATAAGTCAGCTCTGTAATAAAGGATATGTTGTTGAATTTCATGCAGATAAGTGCTTGATAAAATCGGTTGATAATATGGAAATGATTCTATCAGGCACTTGAAGCAGAAATATATTTTGTTTGAATTTCTTTTGTATAAACTCTTCTACACCAGTGTGTTTTTTGGCTAAAGATAGTGCGTCTCTTGGTGACCAATGGCACAAGAGAGTAGCACATATTAATTTCAAAACTATTAATAAATTATTTTCACTCAATTTAGTACGTGAAGCCCAAATGTCAAGTACGTCAAAGATAGACCTTGTCATGCATGTGTAAAAGGCAAGCAAATAAGGGCTACCTTTAAAAGCGTTATTGGCAAAGATTCTAATAAATGTTTACACCTACTTCATATGGACTTGTTCGCTCCACTACAAGTTAGAAGTTTGGGAGGTAAGGATTATACATTGGTTATTATTGATGATTACTCGCGTTTTGCGTGGTTGTTCTTTCTAAAACACAAGTCAGGTACCTTTGACATCTTTACTAATTTGTCAGGCAAGTCCAGAATGAATACAACTGTTCTGTAGTCAAAATCAGAAGTGACAATGAAACAGAGTTCAAATCTGGGGCCATGATAGAGTTTTGTGAAAGATTAGTTATCTTTCATGAGTTTTCCTCTCCTCATACTCCTCAACAGAACGGAGTAGCTAAGAGAAGTAATAGGACACTCTTAGAGGCCTGCAGGACCATATTGAAACTTACTTTTGGGCTGAAGCCGTCAACACTGCATACCACGTGCAAAATCGAGCACTCATAAATAGGAACCATAATAAGACACCTTACGAACTTCTAAAGGGCGGGAAACCGACTGTTGCGAATTTTAAAATCTTTGGCTGTAACTGCTTCATCCTTAACAATGTCAAGTATCACATTACCAAATTTAGTGAAAAGAGTTTTGAAGGTATTTTTGTAGGGTATATTAGGCATAGTAAGGCATATAGGTCATTTAATAGAAAAACTTTGGTTGTAGAGGAATCTATTCATGTTGTATTTGATGAGACGAGCTTGCTGCAAGGCAACTCTTCTAGTGTGTTTGTTGAAGATGCAGGTTCAAACTTGAACGAATTAAACTTGGATGAGCCAATTGAAGAAAAAGGAGAAAAGTTCATCAAGATCACCACTCCAACCCCAATTGGAGAGGTTGATGATCAAGATGAGGAGACCATTCAAGTTGATGAAGTCACTCCTGTGGTTGAAGATGTAACACCAGAAATTCAATTTTGGTTCAGGCATGGGTGACACGGCCTGGGACACGGGCGTGTCCCAGGGCGTGTCCTGCTCGGGTAAGTCCTCTCGAGTGGGTCTCGAGTGGGTGACACGTGTAACAACCCCATCCGTTCATATGGTATATACTGGAAGGTCCGGCCGGGGCCCCACAGCATATATCACAAAACATGCGGTGAAGGTACGAGATGATATCAGAGTAGCGCAACGCACTTATACACACTTCATTCTAGCGGAAACCTCTACTAAAACATGAACTCCACAATTGAATGTCCAACAATATCAAACAACTCCACATTGTTTATATAATAGGAATGTCTTACAACATATAACATCATTGGCCTTATGTCCTTACAAGGCTTTCAAACAGTGGCCTAAACATTGGCGCGCAGGTCGGCCACAATAAAAGAAAACACAACAAGCATTCCAAATAGCCTTCGAGGGCTAGCACTAGCAGCAGCAGCAGCAGTAGCATGGACCTCAACCTTTATGCGTCCCGCTTGGCTCTCCAGCACCTGTACAGGGACAATCTACCCAACGGTGGCAAACAGAAGCAACGGTCATCGTTCAGCTGACCAAATTATAACGACCCTACCCCTTTTCTCGGGGTAGCGGTAATCTTCCCTACATGCATAGCATATCACAAGCATGGCAATATATTTCATATCAGGTAATTTCACGCACACATGCCATCACAACCGTTCGCCACCCGGCCCAACGCTTCGTGCACTCAGGGCACATTCTTGGTGTTCTGGCAACCACTTGTCCACCACCGTATTAGGGTCAGAACCCAACGGTAACTCTCTTGAGCATTTACTCCATGGCATGCAGCCGGAGTTTTAGTCTTAATACATCGGGATGGCCCGTAGCCCCCTATTGTGTCATGGCGCGCAGGCCTAAGACTCTTGTTATGCGCTCCAACAGACCACATCTTCTGGTCCACGTCGGACGGACATAACGCAGGTCGGATCCTCCACCCCCCGTTGCTCAAGTCACCTTACCTTGACCGAGTATGGCATACTCGCAGCTTAATCAAAGGCGCAGGTCGGTCTCACCAATCCTGTTCTTGGCATTCAGCCTGAGTATTTTTCGTACACCCATCATCTCACAACCTTAGCGGGTCTTTCCTGGGCACACCAGTACTTCCTGTTTCTCGTTTACAGGTACGACACCGCAATATCACAAATGTCAGGGGCCTTTCCTGGGTACACCAGTACTTCCTGTTACTCTCTTCACAGATATCACCTACGACGTCAAGCATCACAAAGGGTCTTTCCTGGTCACACCAGGAATTCTTGTTATTCATTCACAGGTACGACCCAATAGCATAAACATACACAGATATTTTCTTGGACTACCACTCCAGTACTTCCTGCTACTACCCTTAACATGCATAACCCGTTGGCTCCTTAAATGACACGTTTATCACGTAGTCTTCTCCGATTCGTATGCAACATCACCAATCCAAACCAACCTGTCCAGATGGGCTTCACACAGCATGCCTATTCCGTACTCCAATTTCGGATCAATATGCTAACAAAAGGGGATTTCATGAATCACCCAAAGGTTCCCAACATCATCCACCTCTTGGTGGGGGAAACACAAACATATGTCAAAAAGGAAGCCTTCACATGGCTAGGAAGAAAAGTCGTTACCCTTGAAGACCGCTTCGGTGCCATGAAGCTCCTAGTTGGCTAGAACGACGCACAAGAGCTTTTCCTCCGCAACGTTGGCCTCGGATCTCTCGTCGGTAAACCACAGCACCACCGATGATCAGCCCCCTCTCCTCATCCTCCTCCTTCTTCCTCTCTCTTTCTCTCTCTAAAAGTATAGTAAGAGAAAGTCAAAAGCCAAATGAGTTTCCCCAACCCATTCTCGGCCTTAAGAAGACAGGGAGGCCTCTCAGCCCTTGGATCCCGGCTGAAGAAATGGATGGCCACAATTTCACCAAAAATCATAAACTTTGCCTGACATGGCCTGTGACACGCCCGTGTCCCAGGCCATGTGCCTCAAGCGGCGTTCAACCGACTTATCCAGTCCAGTGACACGCCCATATGACACGCCCGTGTCATGGGCCATATCACCCAACACGCCTTCAGACACGCCCGTGTATGTGGTCGTGTTCATCGGGCTGAAAAATCCCAAAATCGCCCGAGACTCACAGGGCCTGGGACACGCCCGTGTCCTAGGTCGTGTGCCCATATACGGCACTTGACACGCCACAGCTCAAATTCGTCGGGCTGAGTTCGTCGACCACACTGACACGCCATGTGACACGCCCGTGTCACAGGCCGTTTCCTATGCACTCGACGATCGTCGACCAAATTTTTTCGACCACTCGTCGATTGTTCCTCTCGACACTCGACGCACGCAGGACACGGCCTGAGACACGCCCGTGTCCCAGGTTGTGTCTTTCTAAAACTGAGAATGCTGATAAAAATTGGGCTGTTACAACCCTCCCCTCCTACAAAAAAATTTCGTCCACGAAATTAGTACACAGGAAGGCAACCAGCAACCAGCAACCAAACAGTTATAACATTAAAATTTTTAGGTTACAACAACATTCTCTCCACGAATTACAGAAACAACTCGGGAAACTCCTCTGGCATGGTTTGTTCTCTCTCCCATGTAAGTTCCTCACGGCCACAGTTGTCCCACCGAACTTTCACCATGCTGACCATATTGTTCCGCAACTATTTCTCAGCTCGATCCTCGATCTGAATGGGTCTAACTCTCGTTGTTAGCCCATACTCCACCGACACACGATCATCCGCGATCACTTGAGCTAGATCTTTAACGGCCTTCCGAAGCACCGAGATGTGAAAGACATCATGTAATCCACCCAAGTCTGCCGACAGAGCTAGCCGATATGCCGCCTCTCCGACGCGCTCAACCACTTCAAAGGGACCCAAATATCATGGACTCAACTTTTTCAAACGTCGAATCCTGGAGACACCTTTGAAGGGCTTGATCTTCAAGTAGACCCAATCGCCAACCGCAAATTCCACGTTCCGATGCTTGGCGTTGTCGTACTTTGCTTGACGATCTTGGGCTATCAGTAGCCTCTCTCGAATAGTCCGAATGGTTTAATTTACTTCATCAACCTCATTTGGTTTATACACTCGAGCTTCACCCACTTCGACCCAAGCCAAGGGAGTACGACACTTCCCTCCATATAGCGCTTCATATGGTGTCATCCCGATGCTCGCCTGGTAGCTATTATTATACGCAAATTCCACCATATAGAGCTGATCTTCCCATCTCTTTCTGAAGTCGAGGGTGCACATCTGGATCATGTCCTCCATCGTTCTGTTGGTCCGTTCAGTTTGGCCATTCATTTTGGGATGAAAGGCCGTACTGAAAATCAACTTCGTGCCCAACAGTCTTTGAACTTGCCTCCAGTCAGTTGATGTGAATCGCCCATCTCAATCACTTACGATGCTCCGAGGAACACCGTGAAGTCGTATAATCTGGTCAACATATAATTTTGCCAAACTTTCGACTGAATCATCCCGCCTGTTTGGGAGAAAATGTGCCACTTTAGTTAGCCGGTCAACAATCACCCAAATGGAATCATTTCCTCGCTGTGATCTCGGCAATCCGTGCACAAAATCCATGGAAATATCATCAAATTTCCACTCTGGAATCGGCAGCGACTTCAAATAACCGCCAGGCTTTTGGCATTCCGCCTTCACCATCGCACATGTTTTGCATTTGGCCACATAGAGGGCAACATCTCTCTTGAGCCCTGGCCACCAGAATAGCTTTTTCATATCATTGAACATCTTTGTGCTCCCGGGGTGAATGGAATACTTTGTATAATGCGCTTCATACATAAGTTCTTCCCTCAATTTCGCCACATTTAGGACGCACAAACGACCCTCTTTTTTGCAAAAGACCGTCATTCCAGGAGAATTTGCCCTCTGGCCCCTCATTAACATAGCGTAAGAGATCTTCATCCAACTCTGTTGCCCGTCGAACTCGGTCCACAAGGTCACATTGCACCTCCGTCCAGTTCAAACATGCATTGGTAGTGGCATTTTTGTCAACACAATATATCTCTAACGCTTCCAGCTCCTGGATAAGACGTTCATCATGTCTTTGTAACCAATTCGCTCTAGATGGAACCCTCTGACTCAAGGCATCTGTGACAACATTCCCCTTCCCGGGAGTATAATGAATCTCAAAAGGTAGTCCCCAAGGAATTCCAACCACCTTCGTTGTCGCATGTTCAAGTCTTTCTGCTCCAATAGGTACTTTAGGCTCTTATGATCTGTATAGATCTCCACCTTCACTCCATAAAGGTAGTGTCGCCACAATTTTAGTGCAAATATCACCGCCGCTAATTCCAAATCATGGACGGGATAATTTCGCTCGTGCACCTTTAGCTGTCGTGAGCCATAAGCAAGTACCTTTCCATTCTGCAGAAGAACGCAACCCAAGCCGCTTCCTGAGGCATCACTGTAAATAACAAATCCATCGGTCCCACTTGGAGAAGACAACACCGACACCATGGTCAACCAAACCTTTAGCTCTTCAAAAGCTCGTGCGCACTCTGGTGTCCAAACGAACTTCTGATCTTTTCGCGTCAATGTGGTTAGCGGCAAAGCAATCTGCGAGAAGTTTTCCATAAATCTTCGGTAGTAGCCCGCAAGTCCAAGAAAACTCCTGACCTCGGCCACGGAAGACAACATTGGCCACTCTTGTATGGCCCTTATATTCGCTGGATCCACTACAATGCCCGCTCCACTCACCACATGGCCCAGAAAAGCCACCGACGATAGCCAAAACTCGCATAGAACTTGGCATAGAGCTGATTTTGCCTCAAAGTATTCAACACCAACCGCAAGTGAGTCTCATGCTAAGCTTCTGACTTCGCGTACACCAGGATATCATCAATGAACACGATCACAAACAGATCCAGGTACTCTCGGAACGTGTGGTGCATCAAATCCATAAACACCGAGGGCGCATTGCACAGTCCAAATGACATGACTGTGAACTCATAGTGCCCGTAACGCGTTCCAAATGCGGTTTTGGAAATTTCACCTTCCCGAATTCTCAACTGGTAATAACCAGACTTCAGGCCCAACTTCGAATAGACGGTAGAGCCCACCAGCTGATCGAATAACTCATCAATCCGGGGTATCGGATATTTATTCTTATTGGTCAACTTATTCAGTTCACGGTAGTCAATACATAACCGCAACCCACCATCTTTCTTTTTTACAAAAAGCACAGGCGTGCTCCAAGGTGACATGCTTGGGCGTATATAACCTTGCTCCAGCAATTCTTGTAGTTGGACCTTCAACTCAGCCATCTCTTTTGGCGCTATGCGATATGGAGAGCGGGCCACAGGTTTCGCACCTGGCACCAACTCGATCATGAAGTCAATCTCCCGCTGGGGTGGTAGCCCAGGCAGATCCGTGGGAAACACATCTGTAAATTCCGCCACAATCAGAACCTCGCATACACTGGCCTTAGGCTCAACAACCTGAATCAGTGCGAAATAACATTCCGCACCCTTCCGAACAGCCTTGACTACCTGGAGTGCAGATATCAACGTCACGCCCACTCCTCGCATACCCGCGAACTTTGTCTCTTGTTCGGTATTCTGGCCCAACATGATCTCTTTAGACTGGCAATCAATCAAGGCATGCTGCTCCGCAAGCCAATCCATCCCAAAAATCACGTCGAATTCCGATATCGGCAATACAGACGCAGTCAAACTGAAATCCCGACTTCCTATTTGGACCGCCACATCGCAAGCTTGATCCACATGCATCCAACAGCCATTCGGCAACACCACTCTGATGATATCTGTCTTTGTACGACTAGGTATCCCAAGCCGCGCTATGAACTCGAGAGACAGAAAATAATGCGACGCACCTGTATCAAACAGTACTCGCGCCAGTGTGTCCCGAATCATCACAAAGCCTGTGACAATCATATCACACACACAAACAACAAACACATATGCATTAAGCAAAGCATACAAGCAATAGCATATGCAAAACTAAACTCATACCTGTGACGACGTCACTCTGCTTGATGGCCTCCTGCAGGCCAAGATTGTAGACCCGGGGCTGCGCTTGAGAGGCAGAGGAGTCCACTACTGCCTTGCCCTTCTCTGCATACGACGCTCCCGCCTTATTTTCACTCTTTGGCGGCACCCGACAATCTCGAGCTATATGCCCCACCCGGCCACAATTATAGCATGTACGAGTATCCAGCTTTGAGGTAGCCCCCGACGTTGCTCCTGATGCAACTGATGAAGGAGCTTGTCCACTTGTCTTGGACTTCTTGCCCCATTTCTTTTTATAAAATGGTTTCCCAGGTCGGGTCACCTTCCACTCCGGTTGCGCCATAGCCAAAGCTCTCTTCCCTGTACCCTCTTTATATCTTTTTCCAGTGCGCTCGCAGTGTCGACCAACGCTTGGAAGCCTTGGTTCACAGAACTAGACACCAAGAACCTCAGCTCGTCCCTCAGTCCTTCATAGAACCGATTTGTCTTCCTCTGCTCATCAGCAAAAATAGAACCCGCATACCGCCCTAAGTGAGTAAACTCATGCAGGTACGCGTCAACACTGCCATAACCTTGCGTCAGCCTTTGGAATTCATTCTCCATGGCAATCTGTTGCGCCGCAGGAAGGTGATTCGCTAGGAAGAGTCGGGAGAATTCGTCCATCGATACTTGTGTTAAGGGACGACCCGCCAAGTGATGCAACTCCATCTCATCCCACCACAATCTAGCTTCTCCTTCAAGCAGGAAGGTAGATAAAGTGACTTTCTGATGCTCCTCTGATCCAATCGCCGTCATGATTCGCTTGACGCGCGATAGCCAATCCTCAGCCTGCGTAGGAGTTCCCGCTCCCGAAACGTAGGTGGGTGTAAACTCATAAACAGCGTCAGCTGCTTCTCTGCCGCTCGGGGAGCTACATCCACTACAGGTTCAGGCCTTGCCGCCACCTGTTCTGGCCTCACAGCCAGTTGCTCCTGCCCAAGTGTCCGGTCTTGGATCATGGCAAATAAAGCCTCAGCAACTAAATGCACATGTTCCGTAGACGGTGGAAGTGTAGGCACCTCATCTGGTGCCGTACTTTCATCAGAATGTTGGGGATCTGACTGCCCAGCTCCACTCCGTGTCACCTAAAGGTGGACAAGACACACACATTAGCGGCCTTACACAAGTAAACAATATAAAATAGGAACGCGCGGGTTCCTCAGACCCATGAATTTGCATTCCTATCATGGACATTCAGGAGTTCACTAGCAAAAACTTGGTTTGCATAGACACAGGCTCGGCACCCCACAAAAGAAGTCGACCACGACTTCGAGAGGGAAAGACCAAGACAGGTGATACCAAAAATATAACAACCCCATCCGTTCATATGGTATATATTGGAAGGTCCGGCCGGGGCCCCACAGTATATATCATAAAACAGGCGGTGAATGTATGGGATGATATCAGAGTAGTGCAACGCACTTATACACACTTCATTGTAAGGTAGCCTCTACTAAAACGTGAACTCCACAAGTGAATGTCCAACAATATCAAACAATGCCACATTGTTTATATAATAGGAATGTCTTACAACATGTAACATCATTGGCCTTATGACCTTACAAGGCTTTCAAACAGTGGCCTAAACATTGGCGCGCAGGCCGGCCACAATAAAAGAAAACACAACAAGCATTCCAAATAGCCTTCGAGGGCTAGCACTAGCAGCAGCAGCAGGTACCTCAACCTTTTTGCGTCCCGCTTAGCTCTCCAGCACCTATACAGGGACAATCCACCCAACGGTGGCAAACATAAGCAACGGTCAGCGTTCAGCTGACCAAATTATAATGACCCTACCCCTTTTCTCGGGGCAGCGGTAATCTTCCCTACAGGCATAGCATATCACAAGCATGGAAATATATTTCATATAAGGTGCTCTCACGCACACATGCTATTACAACCGTTCGACACCCGGCCCAATGGTCTGTGCACTCAGGGCACATTCTTAGTGTTCTGGCAAAGCACTTGCCCACCAGCGTATCAGGGTCACAACCCAACGGTAACTCTCTTGAGCATTTACTCCATGGCGTGCAGCCGGAGTTTTAGTCTTACTACACCATGAAGGCCCGTAGCCCCCGATTATGTCACGGCGTGCAGGCCTAAGACTCTTGCTATACGCTCCAACAGACCACACCTTCTGGTCCACGTCGGACGGACATAACGCAAGTCGGATCCTCCACCCTCCGTTGCTCAAGTCGCCTTGCCTTCACCGAGTACAGCGTACTTGCGGCTTAATCAAAGGCGCGAGTCGGTCTCACCAATTCTGTTCTTGGCATTCAGCCTGGGTATTTTTCATACACCCATCATCTCATAACCTTAGCAGGTCTTTCCTGGGCACACCAGTACTTCCTGTTTCTCGTTCACAGGTACGACACCGCAATATCACAAATGTTAGGGGTCTTTCCTAGGCATACCAGTACTTCCTGTTACTCTCTTCACAGGTACCACCTACGACATCAAGCATCACAAAGGGTCTTTACTGGTCACACCAGGACTTCCTGTTACTCATTCACAGGTACGACCCAATAACATAAATATACACGGATATTTTCCTGGACTACCACTCCAGTACTTCCTGCTACTACCCTTCACAGGAATAACCCGTTGACTCCTTAAACGACACATTTATCACGGAGTCTTCTCCGATTCGTATGCAACATCACCAATCCAGACCAACCTATCCAGATGGGCTTCACATAGCATGCCTATTCTGTACTCCAATTCCGGATCTATATGCCAACAAAAGGGGATTTCATGAATCACCCAAAGGTTCCCAACATCAGCCACCTCTTGGTGGGGGAAACACAAACATATGCCAAAAAGGAAGCCTTCACATGGCTAGGAAGAAAATTCATTACCCTTGAAGACCGCTTCGGTGCCATGAAGCTCCTAGTTGGTTAGAACGACGCACAAGAGCTTTTCCTCCGCAACGCCGGCCTCGGATCTCTCGTCGGTAAACTACAGCACCACCGTTGATCATCCCCCTCTCCTCCTCCTCCTTCTTCCTCTCTCTTTATCTCTCTAAAAGTGTAGTAAGAGAAAGTCAAAAGCCAAATGAGTTTCCCCAACCCATTCTCGGCCTTAAGAAGAATGGGAGGCCTCTCAGCCCTTGGATTCCGGCTGAAGGAATGGATGGCCACAATTTCACCAAACATCATAAACTTTGCCTGACACGGCCTGTGACACGCCTGTATCCCAGGCCGTGTGCCTCAAGCGGCGTTCAACCGACTTATCCAAACCAGTGACATGCCCATGTGACACGCCCTTGTCATGGGCCGTGTTACCCAACATGCCTTTAGACACGCCCGTGTCTGTGGCCATGTTCATCAGGCTGAAAAATCCCAAATTAGCCCAAGACTCACATGGCCTGGGACACGTCCGTGTCCTAGGCCGTGTGCCCATACACGACACTTGACACGCCCCAGCTCAAATTCGTTGGGTTGAGTTTGTCAACCACGCTGACACACCCGTGTCACAGGCCGTGTCCTACGCACTCGACGATCGTCGACCAAATTTTGTCGACCACTCATCGACTATTCCTCTCGACACTCGACGCACGTAGGACACGCCGTGGGACATGCCCGTGTCCCAGGACGTGTCTTCCCAAAACTGAGTCTGCTGATAAAAATTGGGTCGTTACAACACGGGTGTATCATAACTAACTACTCGAATAGTCTTCTCGAGTAGGTCATGAATATGACTCGAGTGAGGTACACGCCCTATGTCACGTGCGTGACCTGGCCATAACGGCCGTGTACCCTGGGCGTGACCTATTTTGGGATAAGGCGGTTTGTGCACCGCTTAGAGTACACGGTCTGTGACATGAGCGTGTCACAGGGCGTGTTAGACCCAAAAAGTGATTTTACAGCTTTTTCGTGGCCGTCCATTATCTTCAGCTGGGATCTAAGGGCGTGTCCTTCTTGGGTTGAGTGGTCGAGCGCGTGGTTGACGAATTTCGGTCGATGAATTCTTCGGGAGGTACGCGCCCTGTGACACGGGCATGTCGGGGGGCGTGACCCAGGGCGTGTCTCCCCTGGTCGACGATTTTCTCTCGAGTAGTTGAGGCCAACGAATACTCGAGAAAGAGGGTACATAGCCTGTGGCATAGGCTTGTCACAGTGTGTCTCCCGCTCATACTCGAGTAGCTCTTGTGTAGGTAGAAATGTACTCAAGTAGGTGGAAAAGTACTCGAGTAAGAGGGGGGGTGACACGGGCGTGTCATCCCTGTGACACGGGCATGTCCTATCTGGGTACTCAAGTAGTTGGTTTTCTCTCGAGTAAGTCCTCTCAAGTGGGTTACACGCCCCGTGTCACGGGCGTGACTATGCTGACACGGGCGTGACATGGGCGTGTCACCTTGACGTCGATAAGTTGGATAAGGCGGTTAGTGCACCGCTTAGGGGACACGACCTGTGATACGGGCGTGTCACAGGGCGTGTTAGGGGGCGTGACCTAGGGCGTGTCCCCCTTTGGTCGACACCAGAGTTTTGGTCGACGAACTGCGCTCGATGATCGTCGAGTATGGGGTACACGGCTTGTAACACGGGCGTGTCATAGGGCGTGTCCCGCTGTGTCGAGAGGTCGACACTTTTTCTCTCGAGTAAGTGGAAAAGCACTTGAGTAAGAGGGCGGTGACATGGGCCTGTCATCTGATACGGGCGTGTCCAATCCGAGTACTGGATTGGAATTCTAGGAAATACCCTTTGTAATGCTTAATGTTCATAGGGAGTCTACCTGTGAAGAGAGTAACAGGAAGTACTGGCATGGTAGCCAGGAAAGACCCCTGACATTTTTGATATTTGCGGTGTCCACCTGCGAAGAGAGTAGCAGGAAGTACTGGTGTGCCCAGGAAAGATCCGCTGATGTGGTGAGATGAAATGGGTGTTAGAGTTATGCCCAGACTTGAATGCCAGAACAGGATCGGTGAGATCTACCCACGCCTTTATTTAGTTGCGAGTACGCTATACTCGGTGATGGCAAGTCAATTTGAGCAACAGCGGGTGGAGGATCTGACCTGCGTTATGTCCATCCAACTTGAGACCAGAAGGTGCGGTCTGTTGGAGCACATAACAAGAGTCTTAGGCCTACGCGCCGTGATACAATGGGGGGCTACGGGCCAGTCCCAGTTCACTAAGACTAGAAAACTCTGGCTGCACGTCATGGAGTAAATGCTCAAGTGAGTTGTCGTTGGGCTGTGACCCTGATACGGTGGTGGGCAACTAGTTTGCCAGTACACCAAGAATGTGCCCTGAGTGCACAGACTATCGGGTCAGGTGGCTGACGGTTGTGATGGCATGTGTGCGTGAAAGCACATTATATGAGATATATATACATGCTTGTGATATGCTATGCCTGCAAGGAAGAATATCGCTGCCCCGAGAAAGGGGTAGGGTCATTATAATTTGGTCAGCTGAATGCTGACCGTTGCCTCTGTTTGCCACCCTTGGGTGGAATGTCCCTGTGCACGTGCTGGAGAGCCGAGCGGGACGCATAAGGGTTGAAGTCCCTGCTGCATTTGCTGCTGCCGTTGCTAGCCCTCGAATGCTAAAAGAAATGAAA
This sequence comes from Platanthera guangdongensis, assembly GCA_039583875.1. Lineage (NCBI taxonomy): Eukaryota > Viridiplantae > Streptophyta > Magnoliopsida > Asparagales > Orchidaceae > Platanthera > Platanthera guangdongensis. Next base: position 109,083,778 of record CM077165.1, read on the forward strand.
CTGTTATGTTTTCCTTTGATATGGCCGGCCTGCGTGCCAATGTTTGGGGCCATTGGTTGAAAGCTCTGTAAGGCCATAAGGCCAACTGTTTATGTGTGTTGTAAGACATTCCTACGATGTATAACCTATGGGGGTTTTATATGTTGTACATTCAGGTGTGGAGTTCATGTGTAGTGTTATAGCTTCAGCTAGAATGCAATGTGTTAGGGTGCGCTGCGCTACTCTAGTATCATACCGTGACATCACCACCTGTTTTGTGGTATATGCTGTGGGGCCCCGGCCGGACCTTCTAGTATATATTTTATGAATGGATGGGATTGTTACATTTTTGGTATCAGCTGTCTTGGTGTTTCCCACTCGAAGTAGTGGTCGACTTCTTTTGTGGGGTGGAGAGCACGTGTCTGTGCGAACCACGTTAACACGATTGAACTCCTGAATGTCCATGGTAGGAATGCGAATACATGTGTTTGAGGAACCTGCACGTTCCTATTTTGTTGTTATTGCTTGTGTCCGGTTGCTCATGTGTGTGTCTTGTCCACCTTTAGGTGACGCAGAGTGGTGCGGGGCGACAAATTGCTGAGGCTTTGTTTGCTATGGTTCAAGAATAGCCAGTTGGGCAGGCGCAAGGGCAGGCGCAGCCGGCATTAAGGCCAGAACAGGTGGCGGCAAGGCTAGAACCTGTAACGGCAGTGAATCCTCGAGTAGCTGAGAAGCAGTTGAAGAAATTTATGCGTTTTCACCCGCCTACGTTCTCGGGTGTGGGAGCTCCTACACAGGCTGATGATTGGTTATCGTGCATCAAGCGGATCATGATGGCGATTGGAACGGAGGAGCATCAGAAAGTCACCTTAGCCTCCTTTTTGCTGGAAGGAGAGGCTCGTTTATGGTGGGATGATATGGAGCTACATCACTTGGCAGGTAGACCGTTAACACAAGTGTCCATGGAGGAATACTCTCGGCTCTTCCTGGCAAAACACCTCCCAGCGGCACAGCGTATAGCCATGGAGAATGAATTCCAAAGGCTGATGCAAGGAGATGGCAGTGTGGAAGCTTACCTGCATGAGTTTACATGCTTTTGGCGGTATGCGGGTTCGATTTTTGCTGATGAGCAGAGGAAGACGAATAGGTTTTATGGGTCTGCGGGACGAGTTGAGATTCCTACTTTCTAGTTCTGTGAACCAAGGCTTCCAGGCATTAGTTGACACTGCTTGCGCGCTGGAAAAAGATATGAAGAGGGTGCAAGGGAAGAGGGCCTTGGCTGTGACACAGCCAAAATTCAAGGCGCCCCGACCGACGAAGTCATTTTATAATAATAAATGGGGCAAGAGACCCAAGACGGCGGGACAAGCTCCTTCTTCAGTTGCATCTGAAGCAATGTTGGGGGCCACCTCAAAGCCGAATATTCGTATGTGCTTCAATTGTGTACGGGTGGGGCATATAGCTCGGGATTGTCGGGTGCCGCCAAAGAGTGAAAAGAAGGTGGGAGCGTCATATGCGAAAAAGGGAAAGGGGGTGGTGGAATCCTCTACCTCGCAGGCGCAGCCCCGGGTCTACAATCTTGGCCTGCAGGAGGCCATCAAGCAAAGTGACGTCGTCACAGGTACGAGTTATATTTTTGAGTATTGTATTGCTTGTATGCTTGGTTTATTGCTTGTGTCTGTGGTTTGTATGTGTGACATGATCGTCACAGGATTTGTGATGATTCGGAACACACTAGCACGAGCCCTGTTCGATACGGGTGCTTCTCATTCTTTTCTGTCTAAAGAGTTCATAGTGCGGCTTTGTATACCTAGTCGTGTGAAGACAGATAGCATCAGAGGGGTGTTGCCGAATGGTTGTTTGATGCTCGCGGATCGAGCTTGCGATGTGGCGGTCTAAATAGGAAGTCAGGACTTTGGTTTGACTGCATCTGTCTTGCCGCTATCGGAATTCGACGTGATCTTTGAGATGGATTGGCTCGCGGAGCAGCATTCCTAGATTGATTGCCAGTCCAAAGAGATCACATTAGGCCAGAATACCGAGCAGGAGACTAAGTTCGCGGGTATGCGAGGAGTGGGAGGGACGTTGATGTCTGCACTCCAAGTTGTCAAAGCTGTTTGGAAAGGCACGGAGTTATACTTCGCGTTAATTCAGGCTGTGGAGCCTAAGACCAGTGTGTGCGATGTTCTGATAGTGTCGGAATTTACAGATGTGTTTCCCAAGGATCTCCCTGGGCTACCACCCCAGCAAGAGATTGACTTCACGATCGAGTTGGTGACAGGTGAGAAACCTATAGCCCGCTCGTCATATCACGTAGCGCCTAAGGAAATGGCGGAGTTGAAAGTCCAACTGCAGTAATTGATGGAGCAGGGGTACATACACCCAAGTATGTCTCCTTGGAGCGCCCCTGTGCTTTTTGTGAAGAAGAAAGACAGTGGCTTGCGGTTATGTATTGATTACCGCAAATTGAAAAAGCTGACCGAGAAAAATAAATATCTGATTCCGCGGATTGATGAGCTGTTTGATCAGCTAGTGGGATCGTCTGTCTACTCGAAGTTGGACTTGAAGTCTGGTTACTACCAATTGAGGATACGAGAAGAAGATATTCCCAAAACTTCATTTGGAACACGGTACGGGCACTAAGAGTTCACGGTCATGTCGTTTGGGCTGTGCAATGCGCCCTCGGTATTTATGGACTTGATGCACCGAATATTCCGCGAGTACCTGGATCTGTTCGTGATAGTGTTCATTGATGATATCCTAGTGTAATCGAGATCGGAAGCCGATCATGAGAAGCATTTGCAGTTGGTGTTGAATATATTGAGGCAGAATCTGCTCTATGCCAAGTTCTCGAAGTGCGAATTTTGGCTAGCGTCGGTGGCTTTTCTAGGCCATGTGGTGAGTGGAGCGGGCATAGCAGTGGATCCAGCGAAGATAAGGGCCACAGAGGAGTGGTCAGTGTTGTCTTCAGTGGCCGAGGTCCGGAGCTTCCTTGGACTAGCAGGCTACTACCGAAGATTTGTTGAAAACTTCTCGTGGATTGCTTTACCGCTAACCACGCTGACGCGAAAAGAGCAGAAGTTCGTTTGGTTGCCAAAGTGCGCGCTAGCTTTTGAAGAGCTGAAGATTCGGTTGACCACGGCGCCTCTGTTGTCATCACCATGTGGTAACGATGGATTTGTAATCTACAGTGATGCCTCAGGGATTGACTTAGGCTGCGTTCTGCTGCAAAATGGAAAGGTGATTGCTTATGGCTCACGTCAGCTGAAGGTGCATGAACGAAACTATCCCGTCCATGACTTAGAGTTGGCGGCGGTGATCTTTGCACTAAAGCTGTGGCGACACTATCTTTATGGTGTGAAGGTGGAGATCTATATAGATCACAAGAGCCTAAAGTACCTGTTGGAGCAGAAGGACCTGAATATGCGACAACGAAGGTGGTTGGAGTTCCTCGGGGACTATACCTTCGAGATTCACTATACTCCCGGGAAGGGGAATGTTGTCGCGGATGCCTTAAGTCAGAGAGCTCCGGCAAGGGCGAGCTGGTTGCAAAAGCATGATAAACGTCTCATCCAGGAGTTAGAAGCGTTAGATATTTCTTGTGTTGACAATAATTCCACCGCCGATGCATGTTTGAACTGGACGGAGGTGACGTATGACCTTGCAAACCGGATTCGACGAGCAATGGAGTTGGATGAAGATCCCCTACACTATGCTAAAGAGGGGCCAGAGGGCAAATTCTCCTAGACTGACAGTCTTTTGCGGAAAGATGGCCGTTTGTGCGTCCCAAATTTGGGTAAATTGAGGGAAGAACTGATGTATGAAGTACATTATATGAAGTACTCAATCCACCCAGGGAGCACGAATATGTTCAAAGAGATGAAAAAGCTGTTCTAGTGGCCAGAGCTAAAGAAAGATGTTGCTCTTTATGAGGCCAAATGCCAAACTTGTGCTATGGTGATGGCGGAATGCCAGAAACTGGGCGGTTATTTGAAGTTGTTGCCGATTCCAGAGTGGAAATTTGACGATATTTCCATGGATTTCGTGCACGGGTTGCCGAGATCTCAGCGCGAAAATGACTCCATTTGGGTAATTGTTGATCGGCTAACAAAAGTGGCACACTTTCTATCAAACAGACGAGATGATTCGATGGAAAGTTTGGCAAAATTATACGTTGACCGGATTGTAAGGCTACACGGCATTCCTCGGAGCATCGTAAGTGATCGAGACGGTCGGTTCACATCGAATGATTGGCAGTTAGTTCATCAACTGTTGCACACAAAGTTACAATTCAGTACGGCCTCTCATCCCCAAACAGATGGCCAAACTGAACGAACCAATAGAACGATGGAAGACATGCTCCGGATGTGTGCCCTTGACTTTGGGAAGAGATGGGAAGATCATCTCTATATGGTGGAGTTCGCTTACAATAACAGCTACCAAGCGAGCATTGGTATGGCACCGTATGAAGCTTTGTATGGCCGGAAGTGTCGTACTCCTTTGGCTTGGGTAGAAGCGGGCGAAGCTAGAGTTTATAACCGTAATGAAGTCGATGAAGCAAACTCGACCATACGTACTATTCGAGAGAGGCTACTTATAGCACAGGATCGACAAGCGAAATACTACAACGAAAAGCACCAGAACGTGGAGTTCGCGGTAGGCGACTGGGTATACTTGAAGATCAAGCCCTTCAAAGGCGTATTCAGGATTCGACGTCTGAAAAAGTTGAGTCCAAGATACCTTGGTCCATTTCAAGTGGTCGAGCGAGTCAGGGAAGCTGCATATCGGCTAGCTCTGTCGGCCGACTTCAGTGGATTACATGATGTGTTTCACATCTCGGTGCTTCAGAGGGCCGTGAAAGATCCAGCTCAAGTGATTGCGGATGATTGTGTGTCGGTAGTGTATGGGCTAACGACGAAGGTTAGGCCCATTCAGATCGAGGATCGTGCCGAGAAGCAACTGCGGAATAAGACAGTTGGGATGGCCAAAGTCCAATGGGACAATTGCGGCCGTGAGGAGATTACATGTGAGCGAGAGCAAACCATGCGAGCTAATTTTCCAGAGTTGTTCTTGTAAACGGTTGATTAGTGAAAAATTTGTTGTAACCTAAACAGTTTGATGTTATAATTGTTTGCTTGCTGGTTCCTTCCTGTGTACAAATTTCGAGGACTAAATTTCTTATAGGAGGGGAGGATTGTAATACCCCAAAGTCAATTTGGGTTAAGGCATGGGTGACACGGCCTGGGACACGGGCGTGTCCTGCTCGGGTTGAGCAGATGGGCGCGTGGTCGACGAATTTTTGGGAGGTACACGCCCGTGACACGGGCGTGTCAGGGGGCGTGACCTTGGGTGTGTCCTCCTTTGGTCGACACCAGAGTTTTGGTCGACGAACTGCGCTCGACGATCGTCTAGTATGGGGTACACGGCCTGTGACATGGGCGTGTCACAGGGCGTGTCCCACTGTGTCGAGAGGTCGACACTTTTCTCTCAAGTAAGTGGAAAAGTACTCGAGTAAGAGGGTGGTGACACGGGCGTGTCATCCGACACCGGTGTGTCGAATCTGAGTACTCAAATAGTTGGTTTTCTCTCTAGTAAGTCCTCTCGAGTGGGTCTCGAGTGGGTGACACGAGTATGCCATAACTAACTACTCGAGTAGGTCATGAATATGACTCGAGTGAGGTACACACCCTATGTCACGGGCGTGACCTAGCCATCACGGGCGTGTACCCTGGGGGTGACCTGTTTCGGGATAAGGCGATTTGTGCACCGCTTAGACTACACGGCCTGTGACACGGGCGTGTCACAGGGCGTGTCAGACCCGAAAAGTGATTTTACAGCTTTTTCGTCTCCGTCCATTATCTTCAGTTGGGATCTAAGGGCTAAGAGACTTTCCTGCTTCCTTAATGTCGTGGATTGAGCTACAAGAACTCATTTTAAGTTGGCCTTCATCTTTCTACAAATCTAGAGAGAGAAAGGGAAAGGAAGAAGGAGGAAGAAGAAGAAGGGGTGATCTCTTGATCTCTGGTGGAGCTTGAGAGTGTCAAGCTGAGATACGAGGCCATCTTTGCGGAGGAAAAGCTGTTGCGGTTCTTTCTAGCCAACTAGGAGTTCATGGCACCGAAGCGGTCTTCAAGGGTAACGACCTTTCTTCTTAGCCATGTGAAGGCTTCCTTTTTGGCATATGCATGATTCCCCACCAAAGGGTGGCTAATTTTGGGAGTATTTTGGGTTGATTCATGGAATCCCCTTTCATATAGATCCGAAAAGAGAGTACGGAATTGGCATGCGGTGTGAAGCCCATCTGGATAGGTAGGTCTGGATTGGTGATGTTGCATACGAACCGGAGAAGACTTCGTGATAAATGCATAGTTTAGGAGTCGACGGGTTGGACCTGTGAAAGGATCCGACCTGCGTTATGTCCGTCCGACGTGAGACCACAAGGTGCGGACTGTTGGAGCGCATAGTAAGAGTCTTAGGCTTACACATCGTGATACAATGGGGGGCTACGGGCCAGTCCTGGTTCACTAAGAATATAAAACTCTGGTTGCACGTCATGGAGTAAATGCTCAAGTGAGTTGTCGTTGGGCTGTGACCCTGATACGGTGGTGGGCAACTAGTTTGCCAATACACCAAGAATATGCCCTAAGTGCACGGACAGTCGGGCCGGATGGCTGATGGTTATGATGGCATGTGTGCATGAAAGCACATTATATGTGATATATACATGCTTGTGATATGCTATGCCTACAGGGAAGAATACCGCTGCCCCGAGAAAGGGGTAGGGTCATTATAATTTGGTCAGCTGAATGCTGACCGTTGCCTCTGTTTGCCACCCTTGGGTGGAATGTCCCTGTGCAGGTGCTGGAGAGCCGAGCGGGATGCATAAGGGTTGAAGTTCCTGCTGCATTTGCTGCTGCCGTTGCTAGCCCTCGAAGGCTAAAAGAAGTGAAAGTGTTATGTTTTCTTTTGATGTGACCGACCTGCATGCCAATGTTTGGGGCCACTGGTTGAAAGCTTTGTAAGGTCATAAGGCCAACTGTTTATGTGTGTTGTACGATATTCCTACGATTTATAACCTATGGGGGTTTATATGTTATACATTCAGGTGTGGAGTTCATGTGTGGTGCTATAGGTTTCCTCTAGAATGCAATGTGTTAGGGTGCGCTGCGCTACTCTGGTATCATACCATGACATCACTGTCTATTTTGTGGTATATGTTGTGGGGGCCCCGGCCGGACCTTCTAGTATATATTATATAAACGGATGGGGTTGTTACAGAAGTAGCTCCAGATGTAATAATCTTAGAGCTCAGACACTTGAAGGATCACCCGATGACCAAATCATAGGAGATCCCCGGGATGGTGTCAGAACTCGTAGAGGTACAGATAATGAGAATTTATTTTTAAGTTTCCTATCACAGGTTGAACTGAAGAAGTTTGAGGAAGTAAACTCAGACGCATCATGGATAATGGCAATGGAAGAAGAATTGAATCAGTTCATGTGTTGCCAAGTATGGAAGCTTGTTCCAAGAGCCAAAGGTAAGAATGTCATCGGTGCAAAATGGGTCTATAGGAACAAGATGGATGAGGATGAAACTATCATGAAGAACAAGGCCAGACTCATCGCCAAAGGATACCGACAAGAAAAAGGAATTGACTTCGACTAGACATATGCTCCAGTTGTAAGGCTAGCGGCAATTAGGTTATTCCTAGCATATGCTACACTTAAGGGCTTCACTGTCTATCAGATGGATGTGAAGTCTGCTTTCCTTAATGGTGACATAAAGGAAGAAGTGTATGTGGAACAACCTCCAGGTTTCATTGAATCTAACTTTCTTGATCATGTCTACCTTCTATTTAAAGCTTTACATGGTCTGAAACAAGCTCCTCGAGCTTGGTATGAGACGTTATCTAACTTTCTTCTTGAGAACAAGTTCACAAAAGGAAAGATAGATAAGATATTATTTCTTAGGAAAATAAAAGGCAAGATTTTGCTAATGCAAATCTATGTTGATGGTATTATATTTGGCTCTACTAATGACAACTTCTGCAAAAAGTTTTTCAAACTTATGCAAGGGAAGTTCGAAATGAGCAGTGTGGGAGAGCTGAAGTATTTCTTAGGACTTCGAGTGAAATAATCTGAAGATGGAATTTTCATCTCTCAAACAAAGTTCACAAAGGAGTTGATTAAGAAATTCAAAATGGAGAACGCAACCTCTATGAGGACTCCAATGGGTTCAACTATGTCTCTGGATAAGGATGAGAAAGGGAAACCTTTCGATGAAACCAAGTATAAAAGTATAATTGGATCCTTTCTTTACCTTACTACTAGTAGACCGGACATTATGTTTTCAACATATGTGTGTGCTAGAATTCAAGTGAACTCTAAGGAATCTCACTACGCTGCTGCAAAGTGGATTTTGAGATACCTTAATGGTACACCAAATCTTTGCATATGGTACCCAAGAAGTAATGACTACAAAGTAATTAGTTTTTCAGATGCAGACTTTGCAGGTAGTAAAGACGATAGAAAGAGTACTTCCGGGACTTGCCAATTCCTTGGAAGGAGGCTCATTTCTTGGAACAGCAAAAAGCAGAATTGTGTCGCAATTTCAACGGCCGAGTCAGAATACATTTCTGCTGGCAGTTGTTGTGCACAATTGTTGTGGATAAAGAATCAGCTGGAAGATTACAATCTCAAAGTCCAAGACATCCCTTTATTTTGCGACTCCTCCAGTGCGATTGCAATAGCCAACAATCCAGTGTCTCACTGCCGGACAAAGCACATAGAGCTACGATATCATTTCATCTGGGAGCATGTGGATCATGGGGACATAGATCTACAATATGTCCCAACTGATAGGCAAATTGCAGATATCTTCACGAAGCCACTAGATGAGGCTAAGTTCTCATTTTTCAAAACAAAACTTGGCATGCTCAATAAGGATGAAGGAGAATGAAGACAAAGGCAATAGGCAAAGTGAAGATCTGGTTTTACTTCAGAAATCAGAAAAATTCAGATTCTATACTTCATTTCTTGAGTACAAGTATTTTACTCGAGAATAGCAACTTCCTCTCGAGAAATGCTAAAAGACTTCTCGAGTAAAGAGAAACTATTTCTCGAGAAGAAGTATTCTACTCGAGAACTAAATATCTCTATTCGAGAACAAGGCAAATTTCTACTCGAGACAATGTCTTCTTATACTCGAGTGCTACTGGATTTCTTCTCGAGAACAACCATTCCTCTCGAGAAATGTGGTGTATTTTCCTCTTCAAGGTCAAGTTTTCATATCGGCACCCATGCACTTAGCCGCCTTTTCCAGGTATTTTAATGGTTATTTATGTACTTAATCATCATAATTAGAGGTAAAAATAAATAGAAATAAATCCAAGAGAATTTTTAGTCTTGATTTCAAAACCCTTCTCGAGAAGATCCGCTTCGTCTTCCCTGTCGTCGTCGTCGTCGTCTGCCGCAAGCCCATTTCTACATTTTGCTGGATAGAAGATCGATTTATCTACATCAATGGCATCGTCCTCCAAGCTAGGGATTGGGAGTGAACTCTATTCTTCTGGGATTGCAGAAATTTCCGATGATTTCAGAAATATTATTCTTCTACTCGACATAGCCGGTTTTCATTTGTTTCTGAACACCCTTGCAGAATTTTCACTTCTGAAGTAGAAGAATTCTTCAAAATTGCCAAGGTTAAGAGAAATGGCAAATTAATCAAGTCTAAAGTTTAGAATCTCAAGGTAAAAATGTCTGCTTTGTCTATTTCTCAACTTCTGAAAATTCCAATCATAGATATAGAAGATGATATAATAGGTAGTTATTATGAGAGAGCCTATAGCTTCTGTGGAATTCCTCGGTCTTCTAACACCATCAGAAGACAGAAGAAGAATGCAGAAAGCAAGTTGCTAGCTGATATTCTAGGCAAAGTGTTGCTATGTAAGACTAGTTCAATCAGTTATATCACTCCAGAATTCTTTGATCTTATGACTGCAGTTATATGTAGAAAAACATTCCAATGGGGAATGATGTTATTTGAAAAATTAAGGCATGTATTAAGAGCCCCAATTATGGAAGGATAATTTCTCTATATCTCAATCAGATGAATCCCACTCCTTTTCCTATAAAAAAGAGCAACGCCCTCCATCACATGAAGGTGTCTATACACTCCATCCAGAGATGGGAAGTCAAGTTAAAGAAGACTGACATAGCTCCAAAGTATTTACAAGATGTGGACAGGACCCCATCTACTCTATTGGAACACCCTATTACTGATTTGGGCAAGGATCACTATGTCCTTTAGGAAATTTGTTTTGACCTCCTTGTATAGATCTAAAGGTCAATTAGTTTGAGTCTAAGGGTTAGTATGTAGGTTTGAAAGATGCCCTCAAGACCCTCAAGACCAGATATTTCAGCTCAGGAGACTAAGTCATTTCATCGAGCTCAGGTCGACGAATCGTCGAACTCCATTCGACGATCTCTGAGCTCACTTCGACGAATCGTCAAACTCCATTCGATGATCTCTGAGCTCACTTCGACGAGTCGTCGAACTCCATTTGACGATCTTCGAGCTCAGATCGACTTTCCTGTCTCCAGTTCGTTTCTCTATCTCTGAGCTCAGTTCGACGATAGTAGAGCTCAGATCAACGTTTTCTGCTTCAGTCTAAGTCCAGTCTCTGAGCTCAGTTCAACGATAGTTGAGCTCAGGTCGACGTTTTTCTGGAGAGATCGACGTCTTTCAAGATTCAAATTCAGACAGTTATGGAATTATTCCCAGCATTTATTTCAAGGATCTTGTAGCCGTTTCAATTAATCTGGAGTAAGTTTCAAGGGAATTTTAAAGGAATGTTTTATTGGACTTTCCTCCAGAAGACAAAATGCAGTTAAGGAAGTCATTTATGACAGGCTAACAGCTATTTTGGATAGCGAATCATTCTATTCAGATCTAAGGAATAAAAGAATTATTCATATTCTGCTGAAAAAATACACAAGAACAACAACAACAATTACAACAACAACAGAAATAGAAAGAGTTGCAGATATTCACAGACAGAATTCTTACAGGAACACGCATCACTGAAGGAGATCAATATTCTGAAATTTCTAGATCCCTTTTGATTCCAGTGTTCAAAGGCCATTATCATTCAAGACTCTAGACACCACACATTTCAGCTGCTGCTGGAATCATCTTTTGCTGGAAATCAAATTTTCTGAAGGCCTATCACCCTACTGCAAAGCTTCACTTCCTGAACAACTCAAGATCTCAGGGGGAGCTTTGACAACATCCACTATCTTCTCTCTGATTGTTGACAGAGAAGATCATCTCACCTCTCTCTCTCTCTCTACTATAAAGGGTTTATCAAACTCCCTTCAAAAATTCGTGTTGGTTTCTGAGACCTTATCAAAACTCAGTGGTGGCAAGACACCTGATCAAAAAATCTGGTTTGGTTTTTGTGCACCTTATCAAAAGCTCATTGGTGCCCAGGACACCTGATCAACGCATCCTGCAGTGGATTCCTACCTAGGGTGGTAGAAGAGTGGATGTACCCAGATTGGTTGGGGAACCACTATAGCTCCTTGTGCCATCTAGTTGCTTATTTTCTTTTGTTTTCTGGCTGTGGTTTGTGATTGTTCTGTGATTGCTTTGTAATTAGATAGTTGCTGCGTTTGCTGTATTTCATTTGCTTCCCTGTTCACTTAGGAATACAACAAGAGTTGTAAAAAGTTTTTAGCAAGCACCATACTCTATTCACCCCCTCTAGAGTATATCAGATCTAACCTGCACTTTCAATTGGTATCAAATCCAGGTTGGTTAAAATACCAGACCTCAGGTTGGTTAAAATACCACACCTTAGTGGTTGCACAGGCTAACACCTGAACCCAAAGATCCCTCTAGTTAGATCTGCTTGGTTTAATTTTTTTTTAGAATTACTTCTTCACAGAACATGGCCCAAAACAAAGATTATGCTAGCACCAGACCTCCAGTGTGAAAGCTATCTAAGTTTGCACTTTGGAAGGCTAGGATTAGATTGTACATGAACTCTATTGATGAAGACATTTTCAATTCTGTTTTGACAGTGTGTCCAAGACCTCCAGAAAATACAAGTACAAGTGTTGTTCCACCACCTTCAGGAACAGATGCAGAAATCAAGAAATGAAAAGTGGCAGATGCTAAGGAAATGAATATTTTAGCCCAGACTATGTCTGATGAAACATTCCAAAAAGTAGCTGACTGCAACTCAGCAAAGGACATCTAGGTCAAGTTATCTGAGATAGTCTCAGGATCTGTTGATGAGAGAAAAGATAGAAGATCTCACCTCATAACTCGATATGAGAATTTCAAGAAAGGAGAAGCTGAGTTAGTAGCAGACATCTATAATAGACTCAGTATCATAGTCAATGAGCTGAAAACATTGTACAAAGAGATCTCATTGACTGAGCTCAATGATAAAATCCTAATGTGCTTCCCAAGCACTTGGGACTCAAGGATATGGCCAATCAAGGATGCTAGAAGCCTAAATGAGATCACAACTGAAGCTCTCTTGGGCAAGCTCAAGTCTTATGAGCTGCTCATCAAGAATAGAGAAGAAGAGCAGAAGGCTGCCTCACCAGCTATAAGAAAGGAAAAAATCAATAGCTTTCAAAGCCATTGAAGATCAGCCTGAAGACAAAGTCACAGGCAATGAAGAGCTACTAAGCCTACTGGCCAAAAGATTTTACAAAATGGCCAGGAAAGATTTCAGGAAAAGATCATCCAGAGGGCATGACAAGCCAAGGTATGACAAATCAAATAACAAAGAGATTATTTGTTTTGGATGCAGGAAACCAGTCCACATGGTGTCTAATTGTCCAGAGAATCAGTATAAGGACAAAAAGGACAGGAAAGAAAGAAGAAAAGACAAAAACTTCAGGAAGAACAGCAATGACAAACCCTCCTCCAGCAAGAACAAAAATACAAGGAAGGGGTTTGTTGCTGAAACTTGGAGTGAGACAGAAGAAGAATCTGAAGCTTCATCCAGCTCAAGTGATGATGAAGATGATGCTGATGAAAAGGAATTCTGCATGATGGCTATCAATGCCTCACAATAAAATTTTGATGTAGAAGAATCTGAGTCAGAATCATAGACTCAATCTGAAGAGGACCAGGTAATAAGTTCTTTTGATTTTAATTCTGAGGACTTCAAGTGTGAGTTTAAAGCACTGTGTTTAGATTTATTAAAATCTGAGAAGGAAATCATTTCTCTCAGAAATCAGCTATCTGAACACAGCACTTTAAAATCAGAAAACCTCAAACTCTCTGAGGAGTTGGAATGTTGTAGGGAGCAGATAGCCTCACTGAAAAGTGACCTATCAGAGGCCAAAAAGTTTGAAGAATCCCTCAATGGGAGAAGTATCAAGCTAATGGACATCACAAGCACAGTGAACTCAAGATTCAATAGTACACTGGGTTTGGGTGCCTCATCTAGCCAACCTATAGTATTAACAACCCCAATCAAATTTATCTCTGATAAAGGTAAGGGAGTTGTAGAGGTAGCTAGGAAGAATTCTGATTACCTAAGAAAACAATAGTTCAACAAAAATCGTCGAACGGAGCTCGACGATCGCCGAATGGAGCTCAACGATCTCAGGCTAAATCGTCGAACTCAGGTCGACGATCTCTGAACCCTGAACTCTGGCACAGTCGATCTTCGAACGGAGCTCGACGATCTGACCCAAGATCGTCGAACTCAGGTCAGAGATTGTCGAACAGAGCTCAAAGTTTTGAAAACTCTTTCAAAGGCAAATCAAAGTTCAATCCTAAAGGTTCTACATCTCAATGGTTTAACACTTATACTGAATGGATAATACCTCCTAGGATATATCATCCTGAAGGCTATAAGAGTCAACCAGGGATGTCTTTTATTTCTGAATTCAAAGGTTATCAACCTAGGCCCAAGGTAAACTGGGTCAAAAACAAATAAATTATTTTATGTGCAGGTGAAGACCTATCCAACATCAAACTAGCAATGGTATCTGGATAGTGGGTGCTCAAAGCACATGACAGGAAACAAGGACAATTTCACATCCTTCAAAGCCAAGCTTGGACCCAAAGTAATATTTGGTGATTCAAACTTTGGACTAACAAAAGGATATGGTGCAGTCCAGATTGGCACAGTCACATTTAAGAAAGTAGCCTATGTGGAAGGACTGAAGCACAACTTAATCAGTATCAGTCAACTGTGTGATGAAGGCTATCAAGTGACTTTCAACAAATCCTCATGCAAAATCAAATCAGAGGATAACACAACTGTGTTGACAGGTAGAAGGAAAAGTAACATTTATCTTGTAGATTCTCTTTCAACCAAGGTAGATATATGCTTGTTTAATTCTATTTGTAGACCTAATGAATTATGGCATAGGAGACTAGGGCATATAAACCTTAGAACCATTGCTAGGCTATCCAAGGACAACCTTGTTAGAGGACTACCTTCTGGCCCCTACAAGAAGGAAGGACTTTGCAAGGCTTGTCAATTAGGCAAGCAAATCAAAAATAGTTTCAAGTCACTTAAGAGTGATTCACCTAGGATTTTGTATCTGTTACACATGGATCTCTTTGGACCCATTACAGTACAAAGCTTAGGAGAGAAATCTTATACTTTAGTGGTTATAGATGACTTCTCTAGATTCACATGGGTGTTCTTTCTGAGGAAGAAGTCTGATAACTTTAAGTGTTTGACAGAGTTTCTCAAATGCATATAGAGTGAGTTCAATACTCACATTGCCCTGATCAGAATTGATCATGGGACAGAGTTTGATTCTCTTCTTATGCAAGAGTTCTGTCAGAGTGAAGGGATCAGGCACACTTTCTCAGCTCCTAGAACTCCTCAACAAAATGGGGTAGCTGAAAGGAAAAATAGAACCCTTATTGAATCTGCTACTATATTGTTGTCAGATGCTCACCTTCCTCTATCCCTTTGGGCAGAGGCAGTGAACACCTCCAACTATGTGTTGAATAGAAGTTTAATACATAAACTGAAGGGCAAGACTCCATATGAATTACTCAAAGGGAAGAAACCTAAAGTAGATTATTTCAAAATCTTTGGCTGTATTTGCTACATTCATAATAATGATAAGAAATACTTAGCAAAATTTCAAGCTAAAGCTGATGAAGTAGTGTTTCTGGGATACTCCATGATCAGTAAAGCTTATATGGTATATAATAAATCTACTCTCAAAATTGAAGAATCTGTTCATATATCCTTTGATGAATCTAACATGTCTTTCAAGGAGAAGAATACTTCTACCATAGAACCTTTGCAGATACACTCTCTTGCTGAAGACTTGGACAGGTTACAAATTATTCAAAAAGATGAAAGCAGTGAAGATGAAGAAGACATTCAACATCTTGAAGAGAATCTTCTTGAAGAGCCAATTGTTGTACACAAGAGGAAACAACAACACGGGTTGGTGAACAATCAACATCTCCTGTTGATTTAATAACATCAAGAGACCATCCAATCTCCCAAGTGATTGGAGACATCTCAGCTGGTGTGCAAACCAGAAATCAGGTCAACCAAAACCTGATGCACACTTGCTTTCTCTCTCAAATTGAACCTCAATCCATTCAAGATGCAGAGCAAGATCCACACTAGATCATTGCAATGCAAGAGGAGTTGCATCAATTTGAAAGGAACAAAGTTTGGGACCTAGTACCAAGGCCAAAGAATCACTCCATTGTTGTAACAAAATGGGTGTTCAGAAATAAATTGGATGATCAAGGAGTCATTGTAAGGAACAAGGCAAGGCTAGTTGCTCAAGGGTACTCTCAAGAAGAAGGGATAGATTATGACCAGACCTTTGCACCAGTTGCAAGGTTAGAGGGCATAAGAATCTTCTTAGCATATGTAGCACACAAAGGATTCAAAGTATACCAAATGGATGTAAAGAGTGCCTTTCTCAATGGAGATATCAAAGAAGAAGTCTATGTCAGACAACCCCCAGGTTTTATCTCTTCAACTCATCCTGATTATGTTTTCAAATTGCATAAAGCATTATATGGTCTAAAGCAAGCTCCTAGAGCATGGTATGAGACCTTAGCTTGCTTTCTTCTGAAAAATGATTTTAAAATGGGTAGAGTAGACCAAACTCTTTTTATTAGAACTCATAAGTCTCATACCCTACTAGCACAAATCTATGTAGATGATGTTATATTTGGTTCTACTGATTCAAATTTGTGCAGAAGGTTTTCCAACCTAATGCATTCTAAATTTGAAATGAGTAGCATGGGTGAGCTATCCTTCTTTCTAGGATTGCAAATCAAACAACATGTTGAAGGCATATTTATTTCTCAAACCAAGTATGCAAAAGAATTGGTTAAGAAATTTGGTATGTCTGAAGCATCATGTATGAAAACACCTATGCCTATTAATGCTGTATTAGATGCTGATGAACATGGGAAACCTGTTGATCAGACAACATATAGAGCAATGATTGTCTCTTTATTGTACCTTACAGCTAGTAGACCTGACATAATGTTTGCTACATGCATATGTTCTAGATTCCAAGTGAGCCCTAGAGACTCACACTTAACCTTAGTAAAAAGGATTCTTAGGTATGTAAAAAGTTGTCCAAATATAGGTCTCTGGTATCCAAAAGATTCAGCATTTGACTTAACTAGATTTTCAGATGCTGATTATGCTGGATGCAGAATAGACAGGAAAAGCACCAGTGGAACTTGTCAGTTTCTTGGTGACAGATTTGTCTCCTGGTTTTACAAGAAACAAACATCTGTGTCAACTTCAACTGCTGAAGCTGAATATATGGCTGCAGGTAGTTGTTGTTCACAAATCTTGTGGATTCATAACCAACTCCTAGACTATGGCTACAACTTAGAGAAGTCTAAAATATTTTGTGATAATACCAGTGCTATTTCCATTGCACAAAATCCAGTCCTCCATAGTAGGACAAAATATATAGAAACTAGGCGCTTCTCAGATATAATTGAACTTCAATATATCCCAACTGATTTGCAAAGGGGAGATATTTTCACCAAACCCTTGGATGAAAAGAAACATACATTCTTCCTGAATCAGTTAGGAATGTTAGATGGAGGAAGTCTAAAATAAGATCCAATATTTTAAAAATATAAAAATGACCAAGACTAGGCAAATCAAAATGTTTTTTTGGTGTATAGAGTATGTTTCTGGTCTCTGAACTGCGCTCGACGATTTTCCCCGAGATCGTCGAACGGAGATCAACGGTTTCATAAATCGTCGACCAGAGTTCAGTGCTTCTCAGATAGTTCTAAACTATCTTTCTTCAGGTCAACAATCGTCGAACAGAGCTCGACGCTCTCCAATATCGTCGAACGGAGATCGACAATGTTGATGACCTTTCGGTTTCCTTTAGAAGCCCAGATCATCGAACAGAGCTCAACAATCTTTCCTTTTCTGCGTCGAAACCTAATATAAAACTCATTTTTCGATCGTCGTTCTGGCTTTGCGCTTTCATACTCTCTGCAAAATTTCTCTTTCCCTCCAAACTTTTCTGCACTTGCTCTGGTGTTTGTTCATTTTCTTTGCAGGAATCAATGGCAGTTTCAGTCGCAATCTTGGCAGCTATGAAATTTGATACAGGCTTTGATATAGACATGGATTCTTTCGATAACAGCGATCAAATCTTCAAGGACATTCTGGAACTTTTCAAGGATCAATAGTTAGTTAACATAATGACTACAAGGATCAAATTGGCCGCAAATGAAATAAAGTAATGGGTGTATACTGCCCACAATATGGATCAGAACACTGTGATTGGAACCATCTCAGGAACTCAGGTACCTTTAACACCTGCTGTTTTGACAGAAGTATTTCAATTAAACTCTGGTGAAGATTCTATTGAGCTTTCTGGAGAGGAATTTTCACTTATGCTTGAGAGGATGGGCCATTCAGAAGCTAACCCTAGTAAATTGCTTAAGAAAAATTTGTCAGTTGAGTACAGATTTCTTGCTGATGTAGTTGGGAAAGTGCAGTTGGCAAAACACTCATCTCATGATACCATATCTGTTTGATGGGTGCCTTGGTGGACAAGAAGCAGCTAAACTGGGGAGAAGTGTTCTTTGATTTAATCAAGAAGAAAATTAACAAGAATTTTGTTAATTTTGGAAGGATTTTAGGGATGTTTCTTCATAATAGATGCCCTGCACTGCTTGTTTCCAATGGAGTGCACATCAATGCCTCCAAGAGGCTTACCTGTGCCCTATTTGGGAAATGGGACAGGCAGATTGTAAAGCCCAGCAGAGCCTCTGCATTCTCTTCTTCAGGCACAAGGACTATTTTAGTCTCTTCCCCTCAGGTTTCTGCCCCTGCAGACGATTTACCTGCCTCATCATATCCTCCTTCTCCACCTATTGTTTCATCAACAACAATCTCATCCACCATCACAATTTCATCCCCCATTTCCATCCCATCTCCAACTTCAATCCCTTCTCCAACTCCAACATCAACTGAAGAAATCTTCCATCCACTAAATCACTACCCACACATGGACATTGACTCATCATCTCATATTCCATCATTCACTCTTCTAGATAATTTCTATATGGATGATTCTCCTTCATCCCATCTTGAGCCACCATCATCATCCACTTCTTATCAACAGTTACTTCAGGACATAATTGCTCAACCATCATTCACACCATCCATTTTCATTCCACTATCTTCCATCTCCACAATTCCAATATCTCAACCATCACTTCCACCATCCACAGTCTCTCCAACAACATCTCCTGCTGCTCCAACCCTCATCTCTACCTCATCCATCCCTACCTCTACTCAAGTCCCTCTTGAGCAAGTAGACCTTCTAGCTCTTGCATACAAGCTATATGAGCTGATAGCTCCAAGGCTCTCACTACTGCTGGAGACCTCATTGGCTCCACTTCTGACAATTATTCAGGAGTTGTCTGCCAGGCTATCTTCTATTCTTCCTCCTCAGGCAATCCCTTCTACTGGGTGCCTTGATCCAGTTATCACTGAATCTAGGCAGGGGGAGATGCCTTATGAAGCTGAGAGATTGCCTGCTGTAGTAACTCCAGTTCAAGCTCCAGTTGCAGTCATTACAGTGGACCTCAGGTCACTGCTGTCAGTTTTTGATTCTGTGTACTTCAGTTGTCTTCCAGACTAACATACTGAAGATCTTACTAAGGTCATTGTGCCTATTTCCAGCTGTAACACCAGCTTAATAAGTTCTTATATAAATTCCTTCAATGCTATGGACAGTGCTCCTTCTGTTTCTGTTGCTCCTACTGCTGTTGTTGATGTTTCTGTTAGTTCTGATGTTGCTGTTTCAGTTTTTGAGGATATGCATATGACAGAGGCAATTGTTTTTGAGCCTGCTGTATCTGAGCCTATTGGTTCTGAAATTTCTGTTTCTGAACCTGTTGTTATAGCTCCTTCTGCCAGTGTTGCTTCTACTCCACTTCCTGTTACTGCTGTTGCTCCTGTTGTTGTTTCTGATGTTTCTTTTGCTCAGTCTCAACAACAGAAAGAATATCTCAAAAGGATTGATGCATTGTATGATAATCAAAGTTCAGAAAGTGATCAGTTTAGGACTGACTCTGATGATTTCTCTGCAACAATTGCAAGGAAAAGGAAAGCAAGAAGCAAGGTCATGAAGAGAGTTCCCCCAGAGAAGGTTAAAGATACAAATGATATTCCATATTATATATTGCATGATTGCCCTATTACAGAACCATGGATGCAGTACTCCAGAAATCAGCTGAAAGCCATGAAAAATAAAAGGAAGTATGACAAAGGATCATCCCATTTCAATCCTCCTCATCCTCCTCCTTCACCTGATACAGGTACAGGTGGTAGTTCTGCCTTTCAATCTACTGCTAGAAGCCAAAGTTCATATCAATTTCAACGAAGACCTCAGCAGAGAGGAAATCAGCCTAGAGGTTACCAGTCCAGAAGAGGACAGTACAGAGGAAATCAAAGAGGACTCAGATTGTATTCCAGGCAACATCCTTATCAAAGGGAAGGACAAGGTCAATCTGACACTACTTCTGGTCCCTTCCCTTATAAGCTTAAAGATCTAGTCTCTTCTAGAGCTCCTCCTGATAATTCTTCAAACAGATATGAGCCTCCTGTTCCATTTGAAGACCCAAAAAATAATCCCACTTCATGGACTGCCAGAATGAAAGAGTTGGTTGCACTGACCAAATCAAGAAGGCTAGAGAACAAGGAAAAGATACATCAAATATCACTACTCTATCAGATCAAAGAAAGAAAGAACTTGAGAGATACTCTTCCAGCAAATTCTTTGATTCAGAAAGTTATATGAAGCTGCACCCAGAAGCTGTAGTCCCCAGGCTAAAACATCAAACTTCTCTAGGTGCAGCTGATGACAGAAGATCCAAGAAAGAAGCTCTCAACCCTAACAGAGAAATAGTTCTCATAAAGAGCGAAGGAAAAGGAATGATTCTGTAAGATGACAGTAATACCTATTCCTGACTATCTGTGATTATATCTATGTTTCTACAATGTTTCTTTGTTGTTATATTTCTGCATTGTAGGTTTTTATTTTTCAATGTCTGTAAATAATAATCCTAACCCAAATAGGGGGAGATTGTTGGAACACCGTATTACTGATTTGGGCAAGGATCACTATGTCCTTTAGGAAATTTGTTTTGACCTCCTTATATAGATCTAAAGGTCAATTAGTTTGAGTCTAAGGGTTAGTATTTAGGTTTGAAAGCTGCCCTCAAGACCCTCAAGACCAGATATTTCAGTTCAGGAGACTAAGTCATTACATCGAGCTCAGGTCGACGAATCGTCGAACTCCATTTGACGATCTCTGAGCTCACTTCGACGAATCGTCGAACTCCATTCGACGATCTCTGAGCTCACTTCGACGAGTCGTCGAACTCTATTTGATGATCTTCGAGCTCAGATCGATGTTCCTGTCTCCAGTTTGTTTCACTATCTCTGAGCTCAGTTCGACGATAGTTGAGCTCAGATCGACGTTTTCTGCTTCAGTCTAAGTCCAGTCTCTGAGCTCAGTTCAACGATAGTTGAGCTCAGGTCGACGTTTTTCTGGAGAGATCGACGTTTTTCAAGATTCAAATTCAGACAGTTATGGAATTATTCCCAGCATTTATTTCAAGGATCTTGTAGCCATTTTAATTAATCTGGAGCAAGTTTCAAGGGAATTTTAAAGGAATGTTTTATTGGACTTTCCTCCAGAAGACAAAATGCAGTTAAGTAAGTCATTTATGACAGGCTAACGACTATCTTGGACAGAGAATCATTCTATTCAGATCTAAGGAATAAAAGAATTATTCATATTCTGCTGAAAAAATACACAAGAACAACAACAACAATTACAACAACAACAGAAAGAGAAAGAGTTGTAGATATTCACAGATAGAATTCTTACAGGAACACACATCACTGAAGGAGATCAATATTCTGAAATTTCTAGATCCCTTTTGATTCCAGTGTTCAAAGGTCATTATCATTCAAGACTCCAAACACCACACATTTCAGCTGCTGCTAGAATCATCTTTTGCTGGAGATCAAATTTTCTGAAGGCCTATCACCCTACTGCAAAGCTTCACTTCCTGAACAACTCAAGATCTCAGGAGGAGCTTTGACAACATCCACTATCTTCTCTCTGATTGTTGACAGAGAAGATCATCTCACCTCTCTCTCTCTCTCTCTCTCTCTGCTGTAAAGGGTTTATCAAACTCCCTTCAAACGTTTGTGTTGGTTTCTGAGACCTTATCAAAACTCAGTGGTGGCAAGACACCTGATCAAAAAACCTGGTTTGGTTTTTGAGCACCTTATCAAAAGCTCATTGGTGACCAGGACACCTGATCAACTCATCCTGCAGTGGATTCCTACCTAGGGTGGTAGAAGAGTGGATATACCCAGATTGGTTGGGGAACCACTATAGCTCCTTGTGTCATCTGGTTGCTTATTTTCTTTTGTTTTCTGGCTGTGGTTTGTGATTGTTCTGTGATTGCTTTGTAATTAGATAGTTGCTGTGTTTGTTGTATTTCATTTGCTTCCCTGTTCACTTAGGAATACAACAAGAGTATATCAGATCTAACCTGCACTTTCATACTCCTCCACACTAAATAATTGATTCAGTCATTAAGGGGGAGCCTGTTCCATCTTCCTCGGTTCCTCTAGTTACTGCTACTGCAAATTTAGCTTCAGAAGAGATTCCTGCTACAAATATTCCTGCTGTAACAGAACTACCATCTACATCTGTTGCTGCAAATTTAGTTTCAGAAGAACTTCTTGTTGATGTTATTCCCTCCTCCTTGCTACACTATGACACAGAAATTCTTATTGCTGCTGAAGACATTCCTCATGATGATCTGACAAATGCCCAGACTGAAGCTCAGCTTCTATCTACTGAAGAAGATGTCAATAAGATGATTGAGGAACTTACATCCAAAGAAGCTCCCTTTCATATCCCTGAAGATCTCCCTACATCTACAGCACATTCTCCCAAGACTCTAGCTAAGTCTCCTGCTCAACCAGAAATATCTCCAGCACAGTCTCCAGAACATGAAGCTGATCAATCTCCAGTACATGAAGATGATAGCTCTCCTGCTAAAGATATGCATGCTGATGATATTGTCTCAATCCATGACTCAGATGAAGAAACTCCAGTTGAAGTTGCTGAACACAGACTACCCAGTCTTCATTTTTAGATTCTTACCTTGCTGCTAACAATCAATGAAGATGAAGTCAGCACAGTTAACAGAAGAAAAGCTTCTACCTCTACTGTTGTGATTGAATAAATACTTCCATGGACTGTTCCTGTTCAGCCACCTCCATCTCCTCCAAAAGAATTCTTCCCTGAAGGTACAATTCTTCATAATATTGAAGCAATGCTTGTTGTATAGAGAAAGCATTTTGATGATTCTCTAAAAGTGGTCACTTATAAAGTAATTGCTTTGGAAAAAGAAATGAGTTGAGGATTTGCTGAAATCCAAGACAATAAAGATGAGTTTAAAAAGCTTCTGCAAATTGGTGGCAAAGTCATTGACCACACTATCACTAACATTGGCATGGTCTTGGAGCAATCTGTTACTCTTGCCAATAATCAAATTCTCCTGGACAAAAGAGGTGATGAAAGAAATTTCAAGACTTGTGAAGAAGTGGGAAAGTTAAAAGAAGATTTCATCAACACCCTCTTTGTAGATGTCAGAAAGGGGGGAGGACAAAGTGAAGGAACTGCTAGAAAAACAAGCTGCAACTATGAAAAGTCGATGGGAAGATTAATGAAAAGAAATTCAGACATCTGTTCTAAAGGAAATCAAGAGTACCAAGTTATATACTTATGATACTTTTGTTTGGATGCACAATCAGCTATTTCCTGAATTTGCCATGGATCTCAATGCACCTCCACCTACAAATCTAGATGTCAACAAGCCTACTTTCTCTCCTCCTACAGAGTATTTTGAAGGGCCTCCTCCATCACACTATGAAGGACCTCCTCTAGATTACTATGAAGGACCTCCTCCTGATGTCTATGAACAGGTATGGGAATCTGAGCAAACAGGACTGCCTCCTCATCCTCCAGATGTTCAAAAAGCAAAGAGAAGAAAATATGGTGAAGTAGCCTCTGCAAGAAGATCTACTCCACATCCAAAAGCCCAAGGGAAGAGAACTCAAGAATATACTTAAGTCTGGAGTCCAACCTCTAAGTCCCTTATTTTGGAAACTCTGAAGTTAGTGATTGATTTTAATGAAGACAGGAATCTTCACTATAGCCCTCAGGAATGGGAGTTGTATGAGAAGTCCCTTACCAAGAGAAAAATCTATGACAGGGAATATAACAGAAACAGCCCTAAGGCTCCACCTAGACCACCAAGGCACTTCCCCAAGCCATATAGTTATGAGAAGAGACAACAAGAGAATCTTTAATGACAAGGAAAGCAACCTTCACAGGATCAGTGAACTAAATATGATAGAAGTTCATTTTTGAAATTGTAGAATTTAATTCTCTTGGACAATTTTCTACTTATATGAACTTTTAATTTTGATCTGATTTTTACATATTACTTCTTTTCTCCAATTCATCATTTTATTAGTATCTTTATGTGTTTTTCTCTTAATGTAATTCACCTTAGTGTAGAGAGTTCTGACTTCTACAAATATGAGGAGATTATTGGGTATTATATCCACAATAGCCCAGATTTGTATGAAGTCACCCTCAAACTAAGATGAATTAAGTTTGTATTTGATGCTCTTTTTTAAGTGTTTACAGGACTTAATTGCAAAGTGTAGACCAATATCAGTCTACAATGAGTCACCAAACACAGGACCATATAAGTTAATCCCTCATTATGTGATCCATGGTGTTGACTTATGTATAGCCTCTCTATTGGGACACACTTCTTTTTCAAGCACTAAGGGCAAGAGAAAATATGGATGCTGATTTTTATAAAGAACCAAGATTTTAAGTTTTTCAGAAAAAGTCTAAGTCTTTTTCTCGAGTACTATAAGTTGTAGTCGAGAAGGAGTTATGAAAATTCTCGAGTAAGATTTGCCTTCATGTCGAGTAACAGAAGTTGTTCTTGAGAAAGCTTCTTGCTGTTCTCGAGAAGAGCTTTTGTTCTCGAGTAATATATGCATTTCTTCTCGGGATATTTGTTCTCCATATAAAAATATTTCAAAGTCTTTTTGTCGAGAAGAATGAAGTTATTCTCGAGAAGATTATAGTTTGTTCTCGAGATGCAGAAGTCATTTGTCGAGAAGCAGAGTACTTTTCTCGAGAGCTTGACTTTTGTTCTCAAGATGAATAATTGTTCTCGAGTACCAGAATATTTTTTCTCGAGAACAAAACGTCATTGTTCTCGAGTACTTCTTCTCATTCTCAAAAATGCAGATTTTCACCTCAACATATTTTTCTAAGTATTTTTCTCGAGACAGCCTTGTTGTTCTCGAGTACAAAATATTTCTTCTCGAGAACTATAAGTTATTTTTCTCGAGTAGTTTTCTTCTTTCCCGAGAAAGCTATTTTCTTATTTCATATCACTTTTCTCTAAGCCTTCTTCTCGAAAACTGCCTTATTGTTCTCGAGTAACAGAACTCATTAGTTCTCCAGTAAAAACTTTGTTCTCGAGAACACCTTGGTCCATTTTTCTAAAAAATGTCCAAGTCCAGACAGACGATTATTTCAAATATGATTAACACGTGATTGGTCCACGTGGATGTCATTAATGACGATTATGACCGTTAGGGTAATCCTATAAAAGGTGTTGTCATTTTCGACTAACCCTAAGAAGTTTTCAAGAAAATTTTAAGAAGAATTTTTAAGCCGCCGCTAGAAAAATTCCAAGTTTCTGAATCCGACTTTTCATTCCAAATCGAGAGCCGCAGATTCTCTTCTTCGTCGTCAAGGCTTTCGATCCAGACAGATTCAGAGAAGATTGATTCACAGATCGAGATTACTGTCAACGACAAATCCTCTACTTGATCGTGTGAGTCCAAAAGTTTTCAGATCCAGAAATTATCGATTCCTCTTCAACATATTATGATAAAGCCGCAAAGTTCCAAGGAAGAAGAACAGGTAGAAGGATTTCAAATCTGAGAACAATCACTGTTTGTATTCATTATTTCATTTTATTCTTGTAGGAGATCTTTCTCCGAGTTGTAGGAGTTATTTTCTCCGAGTTATTATAGGTAGTGTTTTATCTTCCGAGTGTAGATCCAGATTTGGGATCGAGTTGTAGGAACGTTGTTCCGAAGTGTAGGATTGGTTTTAATCCGAGATTAGTGGAGTAGCCGAGTCTAGTGCTTTGCTAGATCGGTGAGTGGAAAGTGGATGTACCCAAGTTTGGAGAACCACTATAAATCTTTATGTCCTCTGTGATTGTTTGGTTGATTATCTGTGCATAGCTCGTTATATTTTTTATTCCACAAAAGACGCGCATCTCACCTATTCACCCCCCTCTAGGTAATTTAGGTAAGACAACTTAAAACGTTTTCAAAAATGATACTTAATCTCTATGTGCTTAGTCCTGCTATGAGATACAGGATTCCGAGCAATAGAGATTGCACTAGTAGAAATACAAAATATAGGAGTTCTACTTCGCTTGAGATTGCAGTCCTTGACCCGATGCTAGATCCACAGTAGTTGTGCACAGTAACTACCAGCTGATATGTATTCTGATTCACCTATTTAGATTGCAACACCTATTTGCTTCTTGCTTCTCCAAGAGGCCAATCTTCTTTCTAGAAATTGACAGGTGCCAAAGGAGCTTTTCCTGTATTCTCTGCAACCATGCCCTAGCGGCTTGCTTCAACCCAAATAAAGCCTTAAGATTGCTCCTTTTTCTAGACATATGCCTGGAATATCCACTGTCCAAGTACCATATTGGTATTGTATTGGTACTTGGACTACCCTGCAAATACAGATTAGTTTACCTTAGGAACTCAAAAGGGATTGAGTCTTAGGTTCTTGTTAGTTTGAAAATACACATGTGTACCTGTAGTGGTCCTGTCAGGAAGACTCACCGTTGCCCTTGGCACACTAGGGTTGCGCCAACAATCTATGGGAAAGTGACCCACTTTACCACACCACCAACACTCATGAATGTTGTATCTCTTCTTCTGAACAGCCTCTGAATAGTGCAAGCTATTAATAGCTCTTTGTTCAGAGGGGAGAGCAACATCCTTCTTCTTATTTCTTTCTATAAAAATTTGATTGAAGGAGAGTCTATCAGTAGATGTACTTAGCTTACTCTGAGTTTCATCAACAGTAGTCTTCTTAACAGTTGACATGTTGTTAATGGCCTCAGAGATAGCCAAGTCAGGCTTACTAACTGACTTACCCTTGATCTGGGTTTTTACTGGAAGAGCCTTAGAACAAGCCATAGCCTTATCCTTGAGTGTGGGGGCTGGTGTACCAAATATAAATGGTTCATAATGGGCCATCTGGATTTCCTCATGGAGAACCTTTAGTGCACTCAAACCCATGCCCTTTCTCCTTTCTTTATAAGATACCCTTGTATTCTTTCTCATTCTTCTAGTGACCATACATGTTGTCCTAGTCATACATGTTGGAAGGGAGGATTACCTTATGAAAGATGGTCTGAGGCTCTACAGGAGCTTTGCCTTTCCCTTTAGAATGGGCATATCTAGAGTTTCACTTAAAACCCAAACCTCTCTTATCCTTTTGAGAGGTAAAGGAGTTTATCAGTGACAACACTATTTTGGTCTTTGAGAATTCAATCATAATCTTTCTCTCCTTAAGGAGCTTCTCTTCAAGATCCATGATGATCTTGTTCTTCTGGCTAATGGTACCAATTTGGATAATTGATATTGTCTTCAGTTGGCTAACTTATCTCCTCATTTGAGCTAGCAAGGGGGGGGGGGGGCTGACTCAGACTGCAGGGAAGCAACTTGCTGTAGGGAGACAATCTCCGCAGGTTGTCTCTTGACAAACCTTTCGCTCTTCTTCAGGCCATACAGAATTGCACCATACTTGCCAATCAATTAATTGACATTATCTTCAGAATTTGATCCCTCTTCCCCACTATAGGAAGTGGATGCATCAGAGTCTGAGCCAAACACATAGATAGAAAGAGAGCTAGGGATAGAGTGTACCTCATCAGGAGTAGGATTGTCCTGATTTTCTTCTAATAGAGTCATGAGACTGAACTCCTCATCCACTTCACAATCATTATCAACAGAGCACAGTGAAGCCCTTATGCTTGATGGGGCAGCTGGATGATCAGCCACTTTTTCAATGTACATGAGACCAATGTAGGCCTCCTCTTCATCTGATTCTGAAGACTCAGAATCACTATCTGATTGGCTTACTTTCTTCTGGATCATGAAGCTCTTCTTAGTCTTCTTGTCCATGTGATGCTTTTTGTATTCAGACTTCATATGCTCCTTCTTATTAACTGGACAGTCAGCAATGACATGTCCAATCTTATTGCAATAGTAGCAAACAATATTATTCATAACATGTTTATTCTGTTTGGAGTCATACCTTTCCCTAAAGGGGTCATTTCTGGATTTGTCCTTGCTGGAGTAAGGATTCTTTGAGGTGGAGCTATAAGAGCCTTTGTTCTTCCATTATCTCCTCCTGCTTAGTAACTTCTTGAACTACTTGGAGAACAGTGTCAGTTCTCCATCTGATAGCTCATTTCCAGAGGAGCTGGGATCTGAGCTTTCTGACTATACAACTCTCCTTGGTGGAGGAGTCTTTTCCCTACTTCTTGTGGTTTTAGATCTAAAGGGCATAATCTTCTCTTTGTCAAGAGATCTGGCAGCATCCTCATCAGCCTTCCTAGAGTTCAGTTGTATCTCATGGAATAGCAGCTTCCCAAACAGATTCTGGGGTAATGTGTTAGCCAAGTTGCCAACTTCATTGGTAGAATAGATCTTGATGTCTCATTCCTTATTTAGCGATCTAAAGAACTTGTCATTCAGCTCATAAATAGTGAACTGTCTGCCATAGGTGATCAGACTATTCACTATTATGAAGAACTTCTCATAGCATTCATCTATGGATCCTTCTTCCCTTTCTTGAATGCTTCATATTGCTGATTCAGGAGGGATTTCCAGTAATACCTCACCTCCTCTGTCCCTTCCATATACATAATAAGAGAATTCTGCATCTCTTTGGCGATTTTGTAGTGAACCAGGTTTTGGAAGGTGGAGTCATCTATGACACTGATAATGATGTTCTGTGCCCTCTTATCCATGGTTGCAAAGATGACTTCATCCCTAGTCATTTCAATATACTTCTTTGGAGTTTGTACATTGGCATATAAGATAGAGACCTTCATGGGGATGAAAGGTCCTTCTTGGACTGTAACGAAGATCTTAGGGTCTGAGCTTTCATGACTAGCCTGACCCTCTCTTTCCAAATCCCAAAGTTTTCCTTCTTGCAAACAGGAAGTTTCATTGAGCTCAACTCATGGTTCTCACCTGAACCCATAGAGATAGTCTTTGGCTACTCTTGGAGATCTATCCAGACTATTAAGTACTTTTTGAACAACCTCCCTCTGATATCACTTGAAAGTCTTTGTTTCAAGAGTAGTTATACACCTAGAGGGGTGAATAAGTTTCCTAGTCTTTATAACTATCTTTTTAATTTTGTGTGTTGTGAGTTAGCTTGTTTAGCCTGCTTTCAAGAACACGGATCAGCACAATAGTACTTATAGTGGTTCCCCAAGGTATAAGTACATCCACTTTCCCTTCCACCTTTCTAAGAGTGTGTTAGACAAGGAAATCTTCTCCAAATCTCGACTCAAAGAGCTTACAACACAGATCCCGCAGGATCTCCCAGACGTCGTCCAAGTCCCACCTCAGGACAAAGCCCTATACTTAAAGATAATATCTCCTACAGCTCAGTGATCCTTCAGATCATCTACCTCAGACTTAATCAAAAGTCCTACACTCAAGATAGGAGGATAACCCTACGCTCAGAGAGTAAAACTCTCATATAGCTCACATCTGATTTAGATCCTACCTCAGGCCAAAGGCCCTACCTCAGATTCTCAGTAGAATCCTACCTCAGGAACACAAACCCTATAACTCAAATCCATAACAGGATACTACCTCAGGCACGCAGGCCCTACCTTAGATTCTCAAGAGAATACTACCACTCAACCTTTATATTTTAGGCTTACAGATCAGATCAAGATTGATATTACAGAATGAGTAAGTTTGTTATTGATGATTGAATCTGGAGAAAGTTTCATCTGAGCCTGCTTTCTGAACTGAGTGAACTCAGCCCTACCTTTGACTCCAGAGAAAGTGTCCTCTGAGTCTGCTTTATGAATCGAGTGAACTCAGCCCTAACTTTGACTCCAGAGAAAGTGTCCTCTGATTCTTCTTCTTCTCGAACTGAAAAAGCTCAGTCCTATCTTCTTCACATCACCAAGAATAGATCTTCAGGATGTTTCTGCTTGTGCTGAATATATATCTGCAGAGCATTGTTCCTTCAAACTTTTTATGTGGGTGAATTGAATGTAGTGTCCTTGAAGAACACCAACAACTTAATTTTGCGCTGTTTCTTCTTCTTACACAGAAAGAGAACTTTCTGATCTTGCTAGTGAAGACAAAATGATTCTTCACTTCTCTATTTCTTCAACCATCCAACTTTTTCTCTGCTTCTCCTTCTAACTCAGAAAGTGAACTTTCTAATCTTGTTGTTGAGAAATGACTCTTCGGTTCTTTATATCTTCAACAGCCAACTCTGTCCATGATTCACAGACTAATTGTAAGAGCAAGTTCTTCGAAATCTTCCACTTGTTGAGAGGAAGATGATGATCAGAAAAGCTCTGTCTTTTCTTTATTCGCTTTCTTTCTTCTTGTTTGTTCTTTCTCAGAACTCTGCTTTTGTATCCCGCCAATTAACATCTCTTTGTGTGATGGGCAGCCGGAGTAGCAACTGCAACACTTCTTTTGCATTAAATGTTGTACTAAAATCAAGTGGAACCTTTTGTCATCTAGCGTGGAAAAACCCGTGACATTTGAATTCTTGCTAGCAACAGCATGACTCAGCGCTTCTGAATATAGTAATTTCCAGAGAATCTGCATAGGCGTTGAGTGAATCCTTGTCACTCAATGCAGAAATACTTACCAAAATTTGTATCTACTGTTAAGGTGTTGAGTGATCCTTCATCACTCAATTTTTTTTGACTTTCACAGTCTAACTGTTAAGGTTTGAGTGGTCCTTCATCACTCAATGCTTCTGGACTTGGTTGAAATTCTCTCATGAAGGCGTTGAGTGTAGCTTCTTCACTCAATGCTTCTGTCATTGCCTAACTTCTTGATGAGGTGTTGAGTTACCCGTCTCATTCAACGCTTTTGTACTTAGGCAGAAATCCTGTTGAGTAGTAGTTGAGTGTACTATCTTTACTCAATGTTTTGTCCTTAGACAGATTTCTTGATGAGGCGTTGAGTGGCCCATCTTCCCTCAACACTTCTATACTTGGACAGATTTCTTGATGAGTAGGTGTTTAGTGAACTGTCTTCACTCAACGCTTCTATCCTTAGACAGATTTCTTATCAACAACACTGCGGCTTGACTGCATGTAGTTCTTCCAATGCTTTTAGGCTTCTAGCATTGAGTGAAGTGAGTCCACTCAACGCTTCTGGACTTAGTATAATTTCTTCGTATCTAGTAACCTTTCTTGAGTCCAACTGTCATTGTGACTCTGACCTCCTGTCTAATTAATGTAACAGAGAACAACCTGCATACAATGAACTTGAACATATTTTAAATACATTCATGTTTATACCATTGACTTATGGTCCTTCTTCAAATCTAGGGCATTGTGATCAATAGACCCAACATGTAGTGTTGTGAAATTATTACAGGAGTGCTCAGTGAGATACCGCATGGCGGTAGGTTGATACCGTGCGGCAGAAGTTTGGTCAATTAAATCGACAGAGATTTCGGTAAGCCCACCGCTTGTCGGTAGTACTAGCGTTGGTGTACCGTGGTCGATTTATTAGCATGACTTTCAGTGAGCTACCGCGCAGCGGTAGTGATACCACGGGGCGGTAGTGCATGTTCATTGTATACAGCACGTTGATATGACATATTGTCTACCGTGCGGCGGTAGTGAGGTACCGCATGGCGGCAGCAGATCAATTATGACACGGCCACGTATCAGCGCACGATTGGAGATTTTGGGCGGTGGGCTTGAGAAACAAACCGATGTTTGGGATACCGCATGGCGGTAGCTAGTTACCGCATGACGGTAGCTCAGTTTAAGGCTGGGAAAGTTAAGTTTCAACTTCATTTTCTCTCTTGGCATTCTCATTCTGAGTGGTAGAGAGAGAGGTGATTGAAGGAGAGGAAGAGGAAGGGGATCTCACAGCCGTTAGAGTTTCGAAGCTCCGAGTCCCGAGTCGATTTCAGATCCGCGGAGGCAAGTCTGTTGCAGTCATTCTCATCGTACTAGATCCTCCACCATGGTGCCGAAAGGAACGTCAAGGGTAACGATCTTCCTTCTTGGACAAGTGAAGTCCTTTGTTTTGGCATGTGGGGGTAGATGCTCCACAGGCACGTGGAGGTGATGCTCCTGGCGGGTTGATCGGTTGTATCCTCGTTATCTTTATAAAATATCAAGTTTCTGTCCTTTTTCTTCCTGAAAATGACCGGCGAGCTCCAAGGTGATGAACTTGGACGCACATAACCTTGATCTAGCAATTCTTGGATCTGAACTTTCAATTCTGCTATCTCCTTAGGTGATAAACGATATGGAGATCGTGACGCAGGCTTGGCGTCTAGCATCAGCTCGATGGTGAAATCAATTTCTCTTTGAAGTGGGCCTCCAAGGAGATCTTCAAGGAAAACGTCAACAAACTTTGATACCACAGGAATACTAACCAAACCGGGCTTGGGATTTGAAGCTTCTACAAGAGTGAAGAATAACTACGAACTACCTCGACTACTTAGAGAGTAGACATTAGCGTCTTGTTCGATCTCTTCATGTCAGGGAAGGTAGTTTCATTGTTGAAGCCGGGAAAAATCCCAACCTCAGAAATAGGATCAATGTAGCCTAAGGTTACTGATTCTACGATCTGACATCACATTTCAAGTGGCTAGAGAGAAAGAAAGGAAACTATCTACAAGCACACCCCAAGTGCTCCAGCGGGGAGGTCCCACCACGTACCCGAAAGCTTAGAAGAAGCTTCCCCTCCACAACCAAAAGGCTGGGCGAGGTACTAGGCAGGCATGGACTGGGAGAGTATCCACTTGGGGGACCTCGACCTCTTCCAAAAGTCTTTTTCCAGTACCCCTGGGGGGCTATTTATAGAGAAATCCTGGGGGGGGGTATAGGCGAGTATCCATCTTTTGCCAGCGAGTTCCAAGAAATACTCGCCCATACTTGCGAGTATACTCGCTGATACTCGCCCAAGCTCGCCACAACTCGCCTCTGCTCGCCCATGCTCGCCACAGCTCGCCTTTGCTCGCCTCTGCTTGCCCAAGCTCGCCACAGCTCACCTCTGCTCGCCTCTGCTCACCCAAGCTCACCACAGCTCGTCTCTGCTCGCCCAAGCTTGCCACAGCTCGCCTCTGCTCGCCTCTGCTCGCATAAGCTTCCCACAGCTCGCCTCTGCTCTCCCAAGCTCGCCACAGCTCGCCTCTGCTCGCCCAAGCTCTCCACAGCTCGCCTCTGCTCGCCTCTGCTCGCCCAAGCTCGCCACATCTCGCCTTCTCTCGACACTGCTCACCCAAGCTCGCCACACATCTCCGAATCGTCTGCGAATAGCCGTCTGTTGGAGTACTTCTGATCTCGATGAATTACGGGTTATACATTCATGACATGTATTCAGTCCCAGTCTGACCACCTTGAGACTACAATCAATGTGTGCACGTTGCTCCGAGTGCCACTCCGTACCAAAGATCACATCAAACTCTACTATTGGCAGTAGTGACACTTCTAATTCAAACTCTTGACTCTCTATCTGCACCTTTACACAACAAACTCTATCTGCGCGCATCGAACACCCATTAGGTAGCAAAACAACCAATCTATCCTTTGTCATTGAAGAAGGCACTCTGATACGCTATATGAAGTCCTTAGATGGAAAGGAGTATGAAGCTCCTATATTAAATAGTGTTCTCGCCGGACAGTTCAAGATCACAACAAAGCCTAATACAAGATAGTCATACAACCAATGCATAGGGCATAAGGTATATAAAGCAATAAAGCTAAAATCTAACTCATGCCTGTAACCATATCGCCATGCTTAATGGCCTCCTGCTGTCCAAGGTTGTAAACTCTGGGTTGGGCTGGAGCATAATGGGACGCAGTTGACTCCACCATCTTCCTTTTCTCAGCATATGATGCTCCTGGCTTCTTCTCCATCTTTGGGCGATCACTCCAACAATCTCGAGCATAATGCCCTACCTTACAACACGTGTAGAAAGTAACAGGGCCTTGACTGGAGGTGGCTCCAAATACCGTAGAATAAGCTTGCCCAGAAACCATAGCCATCTTGTTCCATTTACGGAACCAAGACTTCATAAGATTTGGCACTTTTAACACGGGCTTCTTCGCAACCATATCCTTTTTACTCTGCACTCTTAACATATCTTTCTCCAGAGACCGGGCGGTATTGACCAACGTTAGAAAGCCTTGCGTCATCATCCCTACAAGCAGTAGCCTTTGATCATTCAGCAGACCTTCATAAAACTGGTTAGTCTTGCGCTTCTCATCAGTAAAGGTGGAGCCCGCATATCGCCCCAATCTCGTGAACACATACAAATAGTCATCAACACTACTCTCGCCTTGAATTAGCCTTTGGAATTGATTCTCCATAGCAATTTTCTGCGCAAAAGGAATATGTCGAGCCAGTAACAATCTCGAGAACTCATCCATCGAGATATTTATGAGCCGACTTCCAGCAAGATGATGCAACTCTAATTCATCCCACCATAACCTTATCTCTCCGTCCAGTGAGAAAGTGGATGTGTTGACTTTCTATCACTCCTCCTTTTCTATTGTTGTTATGACTCTCTTAACCCGAGAGAGCCAGTCTTCGGCTTGTGTTGGGGTTCCAGTCCCCATAAACACTAGAGGATTGAAGCTCATCATGTTCTTGAGCTACTTATCTATCACTCTTCTTAGCATTAAAGGCTTTGCAACCACTTGATCCGCCACTAGAGGCTCAACCACGCCAAGAGGCACCTGGTCCAGTATAGGGGCAGGAGGTTTCACCTGCCTCCCTAGCTGGGCATTTGTCATGGAGAACACTGCTTCAGCTACCAGTCTTATAGTTTTAGTAGAAGGAGGAGGTGTCGGCACATCACCCGATGCACTACTCTCCACTGAGTGCTGGGGCTTATACTGCCCCGCATCACTTCTAATCACCTATAATCATGAAACACACAATTTAGCAACAAGATATATTGCAAAACAGCAATCATATGAACACGCAGGTTCCTTAAACATGTGTATTTTCATTTTTAAGTGGTCAATCTTGGGTTCTTTCATGTTTTAACAGTAGCATGCATACACATGCCCACCACCCCTTAAAAAAATTCGACCACGAATTCAAATAAGGAAGACCGACACCAAAATCTGATACCAAATTATAATGCCCCATCCGCCATATAGAATATAACAGAAGGTCTGATCGGGGCCCGCGGTATATTCCACGAACAGTCAGTGGAGTTACGCATTGATTCAAAAAACTATTTTCACATCCTAACTCAAAGTGCATTCTAGCGGAAGTTAATTAAATTGAATAGAACCCAACCACATGAATGTCCACTAAACCAAGGCAGGAATGATAACTCAATTACACAAACTGTTATGTGCTTAAGGCCTTAGAACTATTTTCTCAAATATATGTGTTTTATAGACATCGACACGCAGGCCAGCCACACATGAAACAAAAAAAACAACTACGACTTGGCCTTCGAGGGCCGATATAACAAACAGGGCTTCAATTTGCTACTTTCCACTTGGCTCAACTGCACCTGCACAAAAGCATTCCACCCCAACAACGGCAAACAAAGCAATAATCAGCATTAGCTGACCAAATTATAACGACCCCGCCCCACACCCTGGGCGGCGATGCTCCTTCCCTGTGATAATTAGCATAATCACAATATACGTAAGAGTTCAACTTAAGCACCAACCAACAAAGATGATGGCATGACCGGCCAACCATCCCATGCACTCAGGGGACATTATCAGTGTACTTGATTACTCAGGGTCCCACATTTGCCATCATGACAATCACTGGTACCAAAACACCTGCACAGTGATCTTCACGATTCCTATCACCATCCTCAGTCCTAGACTGGACGGTCTCACCTGAGCATTACTAGCATATCCTATAACCACGACTCTCTCTTATGCCAACGACAACTATCACGTACTTTAGGTCTGTTTAGACGAATGATATAGTGTGAGTACAGTTCAGCTCTTTCCCGTTGCTCGGATTGTCATGCCAATTAATGATATCGATCCGGGTCAGATTTCCCTTTCATGTAATATCAATAATACATAACCACATTATGTTCCAAGGCTGGCACTCACGGCCACTGTTGGGAATTGTGCCCTCCAATGTTCCTCGGGATTTGAAGAGGCATCACTAATCATACTAATGGGCATAATGCATTTGATGTGTGCTTAAGTTCATACATGCAGGTTGTCCTTGTTTGGACAGGTGAACAAAAAGAGTAAGCTGGAAGTCAGATAATTTGACTAAGGCTAAAGTGTCGAGATAACTGAGACAGCTGAGAAGAGGGTCTCAGCAGAACACTTGAGATAGCTGAGAAGCTCAATACAAAGCATTAAGAGAAGTGTTGGTCTCAACACAACCGCTGAGATAGGAGATAATCTTAGCTATGAAGAAGAAAGCATTAAGATCATTGAGAAGAAACTGCTGAGACCGTTGAGAAGGAACCACTTAGACAAAGCCAGTAGAAATTCACTAAGTCTAGAAGCGGTGAGTGAAGCAGGCTCACTCAACGCTTCTAATGAAGAGCCCAGTCAGCTCGTGTAGAGTGATTCAAAATCACTCAACGCTTAATGAGTTCTGGAATTTTTTTAAGTCCAAAAAGTGATGACCACTATTGACGTCGCCAGAAGTCAACAAGTCAAAGTATTTCATGCCTTTGCAGGAAAGCTGCAATAGCGATGGATTACCACTGCTGATGTCGCCAGAAGTCAACAAGTCATAGTATTTCATGTCATTGCGGGAAAGCTACAGTAGCGTCGGATGCTACTTTTTGTCTTCTTTTGGAGGAGTTGGCATTCACCATCCATCACTGGGCCCACACTCAAATAGTGTTGTTGATTCAAATCAACAGATATAAAAAGGGAAAATTGAATCGAGAAGACCGAGATTAGGTTTTACAGAAAATAGAGGCGGTTGGACTTCATCTTCTCCGACGAGCTTGAAAGCCAAACCCAGCAGTGCAAGCCAGCAGGCAAAGAAAAGATAGCGGAAGCTTTTCCAGCTCAGCAAGTTTGTTCTGTGTAGAATAAGTTAGCTGATTCATCCAATCAGCAAAAAGAGATAGTTGTGTGAAGGGATGTCAGCCTTCAACAGCAGATAGTTGTTCTTCAGTGTAGTAGAGAAGCAGTTATCTATAGAAGACGACTAATTCCTTCTACAGTAAGAGGGCTGGACTGATACCTGCTTAGTCTAGCATGGTATACTCTGAGATTTATCTCTGAGTCAGTGTTTTAATTCTTGATTAAATTCCTGTAAGATTCAGGTTGTCTGAATTTGAGCTGTATGGCCTTTTATGCCTGAGTTGTAGGTGATTAATTAGTCACTGAGGTAGGTGCCCTGCTGGGGTACTGAGGTAGGATCCAAGTATGGATCTGAGAGTATGGTTGTCCTCCCAGCCTGAGTTGTAGGGCCTAGTGCCTGAGATAGGTAACTGTTGATTCACTGAGCTATAAGTGACAACTGTGTCACTGAGTTGTAGGTCTTGTTGGAGTCTGAGTGTAGGGCCTTTTGTCCTGAGGTAGGTGATAAGTGTACACTGAGCTGTAGGTGCCTGGAAGGGCACTGAGGTAGGTACCTGGAAGGATAATGAGTTGTAGGAGTGTTGCAGCACTCTGAGAGTAGGGCCTTGTGCCTGAAGTTGTAGGGTTGAAAATCCTGAGCTGTAGGCCTTAGATATAAGGCTGAGGTAGTTGGTTTGAGGACCATTAAGTTGTAGAAGCATTATAGGGCTCTGAGGTAGGATCCTTTGTGGTTCTAAGCTAGGGTTCTAAAGAGAACCTGAGTATAAGGCTGAGGTCCTGAGGTGTAAGCTCTGAGGAGCATTTTGGAGGAGTTTGTGCCTTGTCTAACATAAGCTAGAAAGGTGGGAGGGAAAGTGGATGTACCCAATTCGGGAACCACTATAAATATCTGTGTGTTTTGATGTGTTGTTTATTATTCTTTTATATTGCAGATACTAAGGACAAGCTCTAAGATCACCTTAGGAAGAAAGTAAAAGAAAGTTAAACACTTAGTAAGAAAACAGCAAAAAGACTTACGAATTTTCAAAGACCTATTCACCCCCCTAGGTGACTAACTAACCTTGAATTAATAACTTTCAAGTGGTATCGGAGGGAGGTTACTCAAAAAGGATTTAACAATCTGAGTATACCTCTATGGTTAGCTATAAGATATAATAATGGGGCCAGGAATGAACTATAAGGATCTAGGGGCCATGAAACTACCAATTTGCATGAAGGAAGGATTTGGCCTCTGAAATTAAAGAGTCAGATTGTTCATGGAAGTATCTGACCCTAGGATCTATGTAACATTAGTTGAAGTTTCTTTTATCCCCACAAAGTCTTCCACCATAGATCCAACTCTAAGAGTGCCCAAGGCATATACAGAGATGGACAGAGATGAGGTAATCCTGTCAACCATGGACAAAAGGGCATAAAATATTATAGTCAGTGTCATTGATGTCTCAAACTTCCAAAATCTTGTACACTACAAGACCTCCAAGGAAATGTGGGACACGCTTGTGGTCTACATGGAAGGCTCTGAGGAGGTGAGGGATGTCAGAAAATCCATGCTCAACCAGGAGTATGAGGCCTTCAAACAAGGAGAGTCTGATGGCATTGTTGAGAGCTTTGAGAGATTTTTCAGAATAGTGAATGAACTGAGAACATATGGAAGGGTCTTTGGCACTTATGAGCTGAATGACAAATTTCTCAAGTCCCTCTTAAAGGATTGGGAAACAAAAATTTATGTCATTTGGGAAATGGCCAAGTTAGCTGACACTCCTCCAATCCTGTTTGGAAAACTGCTGTCATATGAGATGCAGCTTGCTGCAAGAAAGAAGAGAAGATCAGTAAGTCACGGGTCAAGGATAAGTCCCTTGTGTCCAAGAAGTAAAATACCTTGTCTAACTCTTCCTCTGGGTCAGACAGTGAAGAAGAAGAAGCCTATATTGTGCTAATGGTTGTTGCTGAAGAAGAACCTCAAGAATATCATGTTGTTAGGATAGGGATCAGGGGCCCTCTGTCACATTCAGAAAGTGACTCAGAGATGGATGAAGATGAAGAATAAGATGTTCAATGTCATGGATTGATGACAATGACTGATGAAGAGAGCAGTCAGGAACAGCCTGGACAAGCTGAGGTAAATTCAAAATCTCTGCCTTCCGTTTTAAGTCATGATGCTAGCCCAGACTCTGAAGCTCAATCATCAAGAGATGAAGGGGATTTAGATTTTGAGGATGATTTCAGTTCTATAATTAGAATTAACAAGTATGGAAAACTTCTTGAAGCATTCAATAAGTGCAAGCTCCTTGACAAGAGAGGGGAAATAGAGCTTCTCAGACTTAGGAGTAAGTGTGACGTCCAAGACAAGGCTTTCAATAATATGACTGCACAATTAGCCAAGCTCAAGGAGATCCTTGATATGCATTTTGTGATAAGAGTCTCAAATGAGAAACCTATCCAGAAACTTAAAGATGATCTCCTAAATGAGAAATTGTTGGTGGCCAAGTTCTCTAAGCCAAGTACTGTGCTTTCCTTAATTGACACCCTCTTTACCCAAAAGGGTAAGAAAGGGTTGGGATTTAAGGAACCTGTTAGACCTCCCAATACAAAAGGAAATGGAAAGGGGAAGGCACCAGTTGTGCCTCTAGCCTCATTGCCTCCAATTTCTTTTCAGAAATTCTTGTTGCCTTCTAACAGGTATGACCATGAAGCCATTATGGTCACAGGGAGAATGGAAGATCCATTGGTATTAACTAATGTGGCCATAGCCAAGGTGGAAGATACAACCATGTGAGGGCCCTTAAGGCTGCCCATGAGTAAATTCAAATGGCCCATCCTAGACCATTTGTTTTTGGTGCCCCAGTCCCAAAATTCAAGGATAATATTGCTGCAGGAAATCTGAGTCATCCAGCAAAATTAGTGACTCAAGGTGAGTCTTCTAGCAAGGCTGGAATGGCAATGTCTGATGTTATCAGATGCATGTTAGCTGAAAAGAGACATACAGTCGGTGGCTCTCAAAAAAGACCAAAATAGTCGGCTGAAAGACTTATCTTCAGTCAAATTATTGCTGAAGGAAATCAGAGATATACAGCAGCACATCTTCCCACTATTCAGGGAGCAGTTCAGCCAAATGCTGCTCCTTAACAGAAAAAGAGATATAATGTCCATGAGTGCTGGTGCTATGGCAAAGTGGGACACTATGCTGTAGATTGCTGGCACAATCCTTTAGTGTCCAGAGATTTCCAACCTTTTAGGAATACTGCAGGAAGGCAAGCTTATTTTCAGGCTAATGTTAACCTAGGACCCAATAATTATTGGGTGCCTAGGGGTAAATGAAATTTTTTTTGCAGGTTAGTCCAAATACTTGTCTATATAAGACTTGGTATTTGGACAATGGATATTCTAGGCAAATGTCTGGGACATGATGATTGCTCAAGGAATATGCTCCATATAAAGCAATAAACAAAGGTTGAGGTTGTTAAGTGTGTAATCCTCAAAAACTAGAGGCAACACGCCTCAAGGTAAGTCTCTCTCTCTCTCTCTCTCTCTCTCTCTCTCTCTTGTATAGAGACTAAGTTTGCAAATTTATGAATTAAGTTAGATGTGCTTAAGTTAAAACTAATCAAGCACATCAGTTGGAGAACAGTGATTTACTTATTTATCAGATTATCGGCTCTGTTAAATTTTGAAGATTTTTTTTCTTCTCTCTAGATCAAATAACCTATAAACTAGTG
This sequence comes from Platanthera guangdongensis, assembly GCA_039583875.1. Taxonomy (NCBI): domain Eukaryota; kingdom Viridiplantae; phylum Streptophyta; class Magnoliopsida; order Asparagales; family Orchidaceae; genus Platanthera; species Platanthera guangdongensis. Next base: position 109,124,452 of record CM077165.1, read on the forward strand.
CATAATAAGTCTCCTAATAAAAAACTACCTTATTAGCATAATAGGTTTTCATTCTACTCAAAATTGATAAAATGTTTGGATAATAATAGTGTACATAAAAACAGTGATATGACAGGTGTTCACAAAGTGAAGATGATGGAAAGGCAAGAATTTACCATACAGCAAGAATCTAAGTTCATCGAACTCAGTTCAGAATTAGTCGAACTGAGATCAGTGTTCGTCGAGCTGAGCTAATCATTTGTCGAACTAAGCTCAGAGTTTGAGAAATGTGGCTAAGTCCAATTTCATTGAACTGAGTTCAAAATTCGTCGAAATCAGTTCATAATTCGTCGAACTGAGTTCTGAGTTAGGTGCACTGTCTCATAACAGAAAGCTAGAAATAAGCTTTAATGCCTAAAGTACAATCTTAAGTTAACAAGATTAATCACTTAATGTTATGATAAAGTAATTATACATTTTCAAAATATATATATAAGGGCGTCATAAAACGAAAAGCCTCACTATTCTAAAAAGCCCTAACTCCTGCAGTCGAGACAAAACCCTTCTCGGCATCTCGTCGCACTGCTTCAAAAGGGCCGAAGACCTAAAAGGTGCTCTGGGATGGTTATGAAATAGTCAAAATGGATTTATTCATGTCTCTTCTGAGATTAGAGAAGTCATAAGGATGATTGAGTCCTCGGGATTGGAATACACCCTATCTGAACCCTCCACCATTCTTAGAGAAGAGGTAGCAGAATTCTTCTCCAATGTTAAGGTGTCTACTTCTCAAAACTTACTTAAGTCTAATATTGAGGACATCAAGATTAAGTTAAACCCTAAGAGACTAGACAAAATTGAAAGAAAACGGTTGTCAACCTAAATCACCTAGAGGGGATGAATAGGTGAGTTGTGCGTCTTTTGCGGAATAAAAAATATTTAGAGCACAGCACAGAACTATCTACCAATATCACAGATGACACAAGATTTATAGTGGTTCCCCGACCTTGGGTACATCCACTTTCCCTCACCGATCTAGCAATCAACTAGACTCGGCTACTCAACTATCTCGGATCGAAAAATCGATCCTACCCTCGGAACAAAGTTCCTACAAACTCGATCCAAACAACGGGATCTACACCTCGGAAGATAACACTTCCTACAAACTCGGAGTGAAAAACTCCTACACTCAGAGAAACTTTCTCCTACAAGATTAATAAAGTTTTAGAAAAGTTATACAAATAGTAAATCCAATCAGATCTGATGAAACGACCAGAATCTTCTTCTTATGAACTTTCCAGCACTTTCAGAAATCGATGAAGAAAATCTCGGCCCAGATCTGGATCTTCTTTGCTTTTACAGAATCAGAGAGAGAAGACGAGTAGTGATGTCGATCTCGATCTGTAACTTTCTTCATAATGAATCCTCTGAAATTAGAAGCAGTGGCCGAAGAAGATTACGGCGCTGGCGGCTTCCGTTTCGTGAAAACAGAGAGGAGTCGGTCGAGAAAAAAACTTTCTTAAAGTAGATTGACAATGAAAGCTTAGAGAATACTTAGGGTTTGTCATTTTCTGATAAGACTTTATATATGAGAGAATAACGGTCATAATCGGTCATAATGATGTACACGTGGACCAATCATGTCGCGTGATTTGAAAATCCCGTCAGAAAAAGACTTAGACAAAATTTCAGGAAAGTTCAGCCATATACACAAGTAAGAGAAGAGCTACTCGAGTAATTGAATAACTACTCGAGTACATGAAGGAGAACATACTCGGGTATATAAAGATAGACTATTCGAGTAGGTAGAAATCAACTACTCGAGTAAGCAGATAGAACTACTCGAGTATGTATAGTGACTTACTCGAGTACATGAAGGATCTACTCGAGTACAAGAAAGACTACTCGAGTATATTACATAAACTACTGGAGTACATGAAGGACTACTCGAGTGGAATACTTGGAATAATTTCTGATGACGTCAGCAAGCAGCTACTCGAGTAGTTGAACTAAACTACTCGAGAGGAAGTGATCTACTCGAGTACGTGAAAGTTCTACTCGAGTAAAAGAATTAAAAAATTCTGGAGTTAGGAAAATTACAAAGTACACGAGTGAGACACGATCTACTCGAGTAGGTATAATGAACTACTCGAGTATGTTTCTATCTACTCGAGTATGTGAGTATACTTACTCGAGTATATGAGTGTATTTACTCGAGTCCATGACTTGGAAGAATTTTGACGAGTGAAGCCTTTAATACTCGGGTATAATGAATGATCTACTCGAGTATATAAACATACTACTCGTGTATATGACTAAGTCTACTTGAGTACATGACTTAGCTAGACGAGAGATACACTTAAGTACTCGAGTATAAATCTTCTTTACTCGAGTAAATTATAACCAATCTACTCGAGTAGTTATGGGCCTACTCGAGTAAAAGACTTAGAGAATTTTGTTGTTGGAAACTCTTTCTTCTAATGTAGTCAACTTCCAATTCTTTTCCCAAGGCCCAATAGCTTGAATATGAAGTGTATCCCAATAGAGAGACCACACATGAGTCAATACCTTGGAACATGCAATGAGGGATTACATTGCAAAGTTCCTGTGTTTGGTGACCCACTGTGGACTGACATTGGTCAAATATATAACTCAACCCAAGCATCAAATACAACTTAATTCATCTTAGTTCCAGGGTGACTTCATCAAATCTGGGTTAGTGTGGATGTAATACCCAACAATCTCCCCCTATTTGTTGAAGTCAGAACCCTTTACACTAAGGTGAATTATAGACATAAAAGAAACTAAGTAGAAAAACATGAGCAGGTAAGCAATAGACAATGAAAAAGATAATTAGACAGAAATTTAGAATTGTATATATGTAAATTTCCAAAAATATCAAGTCTACAACTTGTCATTTCAATCTCTCAACATCTTTTAGGTTTAAGCTTAGGTTTGCTGCTTTTCCATCTTTTCTTGCTATCTCCTTAGATAGCTGAAAGGCTTAGGGAAATATTTAGGAGGCCTTGGAGGAGCAGCATGATTATTTCTCCCAAACTCTCTGTCATGGATCTTCCTTTTTAGCATTGATTTCTCATATAACTCCCATTCCTGGGAACTGTAATGAATGTTCCTGGTCTCATTAAGATCCATAACTAGTCTGAGTGTGTCCAAAATTATAGACTTGGAAGTTGGAGACCAAGCTTCAGCATGTTCAGTGGCTTTGGAAGGAGCAGTCCTGCTAGCAGAGGGGCCTTCACCATACTTCCTTTTCTTCTTGTAGGTTCTGATCTCTGGAGGAGCTTGAAGGAAGATATCAGCAGGGTCTTCTTCCCAGCCTGGAACATAAGTATCTGGAGGTGCAACTGTGTAACAGGCCAATTTTCTGAAAACAGGAAATTTTTGGGTGACACGGCCTGGGACACGGGCGTGTCCCAGGGCGTGTCATCCGACACGGCCTGCGACACGGGCGTGTCGCAGGGCGTGTCGAGGTTGTGTCGACGATCGGCCTTGGTGTCGACGATTTTCGCTCGACATCGTCGAGAGGGGGCACACGGCCCAGGACACGGCCGTATCAAAGGCCGTGTCGTGTGCTCGATGACTGTTACTAGACGATCGCCGAGTATCGCGTTTCCAGTGAAGACACGGCCTGTGACACGGGCGTGTCACAGGGCGTGTCAGTGGTCATCGAACTCAGCTCGGCGTCTTGAGCCGGGGCGTGTTTGCGGGACACGGGTGTGTCCTGGTGCACACGGCCAGGAACACGGGCGTGTGCTAGGCCGTGTGCCAGGCCGTGTGAAGTCTCGGGTTGTTTTGGGATTATTTTCGTTGAGGCACACGGCCTCAGACACGGGCGTGTCTGAGGGCGTGTCGGGGACACGGCACGTGACATGGGCGTGTCACACGGCCGTGTACTGGCTGGATTGAGTCGGTTGTCTGCCGCTTAGAGGGACACGGCCTGTGACACGGGCGTGTCACAGGGCGTGTCAGGCCGTGTTCAAGCTTTTCTGGCCAAATCTGAGCCGTTTGTTTCCCTCTTCCTGGATCCAATGGTTGGGCTCTATCCAGGTGTTGTGAAGGCCGAGAAAAAGGGGATTTAAACCCTCTTCTCTCTTCTTCTTCTTCTTCATCTTTATTCCAAGAGAGAGAGGAGAAAGGCCTAAGGGAGAGAGAAGGGAGGAGTCTACCAGCTGCTATAGGAGCTGCGGAGTGCGGAGCAAAGATCCGAGAGCGGATTCATGAAGGCAGAGTCGAGGCGGTGATTTCCATCCGGCTACTTCATGGTGCCAAAGCGATCTTCAAGGGTAACGATCTCCTTCTTGGACATCGAAGTCCTTTCTTTATACATGTGTTTGGAATCCTCCACCAAGAGGTGGATTTGCGGAAGAGATTCCTTTGTTGAGTCTGCATTTAGAGCCGGAAATATGGAGTACGGCATAGACATGCTGTGTGAAGCCCATCTGGACCGGTAGTCTGGATTGGTGATGTTCATGGGTAAACCGGAGAAGACTCCGTGGTTTTGATGATATGTAAATGGATTTCTATTGTGATGAATGTATGGATGTGATGAGGAGGCTTTGGCAAAGCTCCTGGTTATGATATGATCAATTGGTAGCACGCCTGGGGAGCTCGTGATAAACCCGGCCTGTTACACCACTAGGGTGGGTTGATCTAGTTAGGAAGGGATCGATGGGTGGCAATGTCTAGGGAGCCGAGTTAAACCCGGCTTGCTGCACCACATAGTGTGGGTCGATCGGATTAGGAGGGGGGTCGATGGGTAGACATTACCTGGGGAGCTTGGATAAACCCGGCGTGCTACACCACATGTTGTGGGTCGACCTACTCTGGTTGTTGGATGCTGTGAGGGTGTACCTCTGTGTGGTTTGGGCGGGATGTCGCCAGCTTGCGAGACTGGTGGACTAGGGCCGGTCAACCAACAAGTTAAAACCTCGAATCGGCAGTGTATGACTGGTGGATTCCGGTACGCTAAGAAGGTGCCCTGAGTGCACGGAACGTCTGGTGGATTCCAGCATTTGTGATGTTATGTGTTTGCTAGCAGGATAAACATATGATATACATATGATGCTTGATGATACTTGATGATAGATGACAACACTGTATACAGGGAAGGAACCACTACCCCGGGTAGGGGGTAGGGTCGTTATAATGGGTCAGCCAAATGCTGACTGTTACTTTTTTTTCTGTGTTGGCTTGGATGTGGAATTACAGGTGTTGCGGCTTGAAATGACTAAGTGGAATGGCTAGCTTGCTGCTATAGGCCCTTGAAGGCCATGTGAAGAGCTATGTTTGGATTTCATGTGTGGCCGGTCTGCATGCCGATGTACGAAATTATTGCTGTGTAAAGAGGAACCTGTAAGGCCATAAGGCCAGGGTGTGTGAGTTGTATACATTCCTGGTGTTGTTATATAAATGTGGTATTTATATATTGGTGGACATTCTGGTTTGAGTTCATGCTAACAAGTAAAAATGCTACGCTAGAATGGAATGAGTTAAGGATACGCATATATTTTTATTTCCACACGTAATTCCTTCGCTTGTATGTGCTATATGGCGTGGGGCCCCGGCCGGACCCACCGTTATATCTCATGTGACGGGTGGGGGCGTTACAAAGTGGTATCAGAGCCATGTTGAGATTGTTTGGGAGGAGAGAACATAATTGAACTCATGAATGTCCACTAGGAATGTATGTCATGCACATGATGTGCGTGAGGGTGTAGTCAATGTAGCAGTCCCATTATGATTGGACGTATTAATGGTGTTCTATACATTGATAGGTGGCGAGGGATGGAGCTGGGCCGTCTGAGCCCCAGCGGTCGGATGAGAGTGCAGCACCCATGGAAGCGCCTATGCCTCCCTCGGCAGAGGCCATACGGGTGGTCAAGGATACAGTGCTTGCAGTGTTACAAGCACAACCTACTGGACAGGCAAGGACTGGTGGAAGGCAAGAGCATGCTGCAATGGTGGTGGACGCGCAAGCAAGTGACGACTCATTGTCACGTTTTATGCACTTTCATCCACCGACGTTTGGTGGAGCGCTTTCACCAACGCAGGCAGAAGATTGGTTGGCAAGGGTAAAAAGGATCCTAACCGCAATCAGGACAGTCGAGGAGCAGAAAGTGATGTTGGCCACTTTTCTGTTGGAAGGAGATGCGAGATTATGGTGGGATGAAATTGAAGTGCACCACTTGGCAGGTCGAGGTTTAACAGAGATTTCAATGGACGAATTCTCCCAAATATTTTTAGCCAAGTATGTTCCAGTGTCGCAGAGGATTGCGATGGAAAATGAGTTTCTCCGTCTGGTGCAGGGTGAGCGAGATATTGATACTTACCTGCATGAGTTTACAAGATTGGGGAGATATGCGGGATCTACCTTTGCGGAGGAAGCGCGAAAGACAAATCGGTTTTATGGAGGATTGCGGGATGAATTGAGATTGGCACTTCCGAGTTCCGTGAGCCAAGGCTTCCAAGCGTTGGTCGATACATCTCGTGCTTTGGAGAAGGATATGAAGCGAGTACAAGAGAATAAGAGACGGGCAATAGAAAAGTCAGAATTTTAATCGGAACAATCGAAGTTTAGACGACGAGAGAAGAAACGATTTAGGCCGGTAGAATCAGCGTCGTCGACTATTTCTTCGGGGGCGACGTATGGGCCAGGACGTGTGGATACACGTATATGCTATAAATGTGGGCAGCAAGGACACGTCGCAAAATTCTGTCGGAATGCCCCTCCAGGGAGTGAGAAAAAGATAGGTGCATCATATGAAGAAAAAGGGAAAGCAGTGGCCGAATCATCTGCACCACGGACGCAACCTCGCTTTCATGCGAGGGAAGTGCAAGAGCCGCAAAGCTCAGTTGGTGAGATTCAGCCTCGAGTGTTTAATTTGTCTCTCAATCACGAATTTCAAAATCGGGAGGCTGAGCGGAAGTGAACTGTGATGTGCATCATGTCGATCTTATGAATGTTGTGTATGAAAACTATGTGTATCTATCAGGTGTGATGAATACTAGCTGGTGTGCATATTAAGAAAAGCTTGGTGCACTTGTGATTGTGCTGAGAATCAATTATGTTGTTTTATTTTGAGGTCTTATTTGGCTGAATGTGCACACGTGGAAGTTAGGGATGTTTGTTGTGCTGTCTATTTGTTCGTGTGTGCGGAGGCTTGGGGTGTACGCTTTTGTGATGTCGTGACTGCTTGGCTACTTGGAGTCAAATTTCGAGGACGAAATTATTTGAAGGAGGAGAGGATTGTAACAGGCCAATTTTCTGAAAACAGGAAATTTTTGGGTGACACGGCCTGGGACACGGGCGTGTCCCAGGGCGTGTCATCCGACACGGCCTGCGACACGGGAGTATCGCAGGGCGTGTTGAGGTTGTGTCGACGATCGGCCTTGGTGTCGACGATTTTCGCTCGACATCATCGAGAGGGGGGCACACGGCCCAGGACACGGCCGTGTCGAAGGCCGTGTCGTGTGCTCGACGACTGTTACTCGACGATCGCCGAGTATCGCGTTTCCAGTGAAGACACGGCCTGTGACACGGGCGTGTCACAGGGCGTGTCAGTGGTCATCGAACTCAGCTCGGTGTCTTGAGCCGGGGCATGTTTGCAGGACACGGGTGTGTCCTGGTGCACACGGCCAGGAACACGGGCGTGTGCTAGGCCGTGTGCCAGGCCGTGTGAAGTCTCGGGTTGTTTTGGGATTATTTTCGTTGAGGCACACGGCCTCAGACACGGGCGTGTCTGAGGGCGTGTCGGGGACACGGCACGTGACACGGGCGTGTCACACGGCCGTGTACTGGCTGGATTGAGTCGGTTGTCTGCCGCTTAGAGGGACACGGCCTGTGACACGGGCGTGTCACAGGGCGTGTCAGGCCGTATTCAAGCTTTTCTGGCCAAATCTGAGCCGTTTGTTTCCCTCTTCCTGGATCCAATGGTTGGGCTCTGTCCAGGTGTTGTGAAGGCCGAGAAAAAGGGGATTTAAACCCTCTTTTCTCTTCTTCTTCTTCATCTTTATTCCAAGAGAGAGAGGAGAAAGGCCTAAGGGAGAGAGAAGGGAGGAGTCTACCAGCTGCTATAGGAGCTGCGGAGTGCGGAGCGAAGATCCGAGAGCGGATTCGTGAAGGCAGAGCCGAGGCAGTGATTTCCATCCGGCTACTTCATGGCGCCGAAGCGATCTTCAAGGGTAACGATCTCCTTCTTGGACATCGAAGTCCTTTCTTTATACATGTGTTTGGAATCCTCCACCAAGAGGTGGATTTGCGGAAGAGATTCCTTTGTTGAGTCTGCATTTAGAGCGGGAAATATGGAGTACGGCATAGACATGCTGTGTGAAGCCCATCTGGACCGGTAGTCTGGATTGGTGATGTTCATGGGTAAACCAGAGAAGACTCCGTGGTTTTGATGATATGTAAATGGATTTCTATTGTGATGAATGTATGGATGTGATGAGGAGGCTTTGGCAAAGCTCCTGGTTATGATATGATCAATTGGTAGCACGCCTGGGGAGCTCGTGATAAACCCGGCCTGTTACACCACTAGGGTGGGTTGATCTAGTTAGGAAGGGATCGATGGGTGACAATGCCTGGGGAGCCGAGTTAAACCCGGCTTGCTGCACCACATAGTGTGGGTCGATCGGATTAGGAGGGGGGTCGATGGGTAGACATTGCCTGGGGAGCTTGGATAAACCCGGCGTGCTACACCACATGTTGTGGGTCTACCTACTCTGGTTGTTGGATGCTGTGAGGGTGTACCTCTGTGTGGTTTGGGCGGGATGTCGCCAGCTTGCGAGACTGGTGGACTAGGGCCGGTCAACCAACAAGTTAAAACCTCGAATCGGCGGTGTATGACTGGTGGATTCCGGTACGCCAAGAAGGTGCCCTGAGTGCACGGAACGTCTGGTGGATTCCAGCGTTTGTGATGTTATGTGTTTGCTAGCAGGATAAACATATGATATACATATGATGCTTGATGATACTTGATGATAGATGACAACACTGTATACAGGGAAGGAACCACTACCCCGGGTATGGGGTAGGGTCGTTATAATGGGTCAGCCAAATGCTGACCGTTACTTTGTTTTCTGTGTTGGCTTGGATGTGGAATTACAGGTGTTGCGGCTTGAAATGACTAAGTGGAATGGCTAGCTTGCTGCTATAGGCCCTTGAAGGCCATGTGAAGAGCTGTGTTTGGATTTCATGTGTGGCCGGCCTGCGTGCCGATGTACGAAATTATTGCTGTGTAAAGAGGAACCTGTAAGGCCATAAGGCCAGGGTGTGTGAGTTGTATACATTCCTGGTGTTATTATATAAATGTGGTATTTATATATTGGTGGACATTCTGGTTTGAGTTCATGCAAACAAGTAAAAATGCTGCGCTAGAATGGAATGAGTTAAGGATACGCATAGATTTTGATTTCCGCACGTAATTCCTTCGCTTGTCTGTGCTATATGGCATGGGGCCCCGGCCGGACCCACCGTTATATGTCATGTGACGGGTGGGGGCGTTACAAACTGAGTCTCCAGGCCTGGGAGAGAGAGTAGGTTGCAGAGGAACAGTTAGGGCAGTGACATCTGTAGCTAGATGGTTGAGATGATGGGGAATGATGTTGGGGTCAACTGCAAGGTCTGGCAGAATCTGATTGTGCATCCAGACAGCAGTGTCATAGGTGTGAAATTTGACACTCTATATCTGCGCTAGCACATCATCATGAATGGTCTTCACATGAGCTTCCCATACATCTAACTTCTGAGCAGCAGATTTTTCTACCTGTTCTTTGAGTTCTTTGAACAATCCCTCCCCCTTTCTGATTTCAACAGATAGTTTCTCTATGGTGTCTTCTTTGAAAATGCCAACTTCTTCACAGATTTTCATTTTGTTAGCTTCATTTCTCTTGTCTAGCTCTATCTAATTGTTGGCAAGGGTGACACCTTGTTCCATAACATTGCCAACACTAGTGATAGTGTGGTCAAGGGCTTTGCCACCAAGTTGAAATAAATACTTGAGCTTGTCAGTGTTATGCTGAATTTCAGCAAAGCCTCTTCTCATCTCAGTCTCAAGAGCAGTTACCTTGTCAGTTACTATCTTTAGAGAAGAGTCAAAATAATTTCTTTGTTCTTGAAGAAGAATTATAATATGTTGCAGCAAATCTGAGGAGGAAGAGACTGTAACAGCAGCCGTAGAGGGAGCAGCAGTAGGGAGAGAAGGAGTTACCCAAGGAGCTATTTCTTCAATTATCACAGAGCTGTGAGCTTTGGTGGTAGGAATGAGAGCAACCCCTTCTTCTGTATCCTGAGGAAGAGAGAATTCTAGATTTCTGAGAGGGGCCTCAGCTGGCTCAGGAGAAGGCTCATCAGAAATAAGAATGGTGTCTTGCTGGTCTTGGGGGGCATCTGGAGATTTGGCTGTAGTTCTGGCTGGAGAATGTACAGGAGACTGTGCTGGAGTGGAGTCCTTATGACATTCAGAGGATGGAGCTAGAGGAGATAGAGGAGGAATTGGCAATACTTCTTCAGTGAGCTCTGCAATCATAGCATCTATAGCAGCAGCTGTGGACAGAAGAGAGTCTTGAGGTATTTCATCTGAGGGAGATGCTGGATTTTTTGGAGTATGAGGTAGGGAAGGAATTTCTGGCTGAGGAGAGGGCTGTCTGACTTGGCTAGAAGGAGAAGGCTCCCCCTCACTTGGTGCACCAAACGAGCTGGCCACATGATGAGGAGAGGGAGATGGAGTCCTGTCCTCTATAGCTGGAACCTCTGGAACTTCTGAAATCTTTGCAGCTTGGGCAGGATTCTTCAGCTTGAGTTCCCATCTTTGAATTGAAGAGATGGATACCTTCTTCATGTGATGAAGAGGGGTCCCTTTGGAGAAGTTGAATACCTCAGGATTTGTTTCATGGAGGAGCAGAGAGTTAATTCTGGCGTAGTTGGGGGATTTTAAACTATCCTTGATTTTGTCCAGAATCAGCATCCCAAACTGATATTTCTTGCGGCAGACAATGGCTTGCATTATGTCGAAGAAATATAGAGGAATGTCCCCTGTGGAGTTGGTCTTTCATAGCAGAATCTTGCCAATTATATCAACTAGAAATTTTCCTTCAGCGTTCATGTCTGACCTTTTAATATACTGAACTTCAGAAGAAATGCCACAGAAAAGGGTTGTTCTGTCAGAGTCTTCATCATCTAATTCATCTTCTTCATCTACAAGCGGAAATCGGAGAAGCTGAGAGACAGAGGTCTTGGTGAGCTTGATTTTCACACCTTTCACTTTTGAATTTAGGACAAGTCCATGACGCTTGACCTTCAGGTTTGAGAAGAATTCAGCAACTTCTTTGAATAAAATTCGGCAGGGTTCCTGGAGGATGAAGGAGAGGCCGGCGGTGTCGAGAAGGATGAGAAGGTTATGGAAGTCATCTGAGAGCTCTGCAATACCTGCGGCAACGAGTTCTGATCCGACGCCTATCTTGGAATAAGCGGCCATGGCTGCGGTTGACTGGAAGTGGTGAGGAGGGAAGCGGCTCCGCAACAATGGCGGAGGAGGCGAAACGACAGAGGGTACTCGAGAGAACGAAATGATTTCGTGTAGGTTTGGGTTTTCGGAATTTCATATATATAACCCTAAATTACATCTAATTAATTTAAAGGAAATTAACTAAATAGAGGGAAGAGGCAGCATTTAGCCTTGGGTGGCGAATAGAACAAATTTCAAAATCTGGCAAACATTACACGAGAGATATATAGACTACTCGAGTAGGTAAGTAGTTACTCGAGTAGGTCTTCAGAAATTACTCGAGTAGGTCTTCAGAAAGTACTCGAGTAGGTCTTCAGAAAGTACTCGAGTAGGTCTTCAGAAAGTACTCGAGTAGGTCTTCAGAAATTACTCAAGTAGGAAGAGAAAAGTACTCGAGTAGGTAAGTCGGCAGTGACTCGAGTAGGTGAATTAACATACTCAAGTATGTCTTATACTTCTCGAGTCAAACTTTGAAAATTTTAGAAAATATAAATTTTGATTAACCCCTGAAGTTTCTTGCCTGTTTGTCATTCCATCTTCTTTAGTCCTCCTTGTTGAGCATCCCAAGCTCAGTCTTGAAGAACGAGAACTTGGTCTCGTCCAGCGACTTTGTGAAAATGTCTGCAATTTGCCTATCTGTAGGCACATATTGCAGATCTATGTCTCCATGCTCCACATGCTCCTGGATGAAGTGATACCTTAGCTCGATGTGCTTTGTCCGGCTATGGGAGACTGGATTGTTGGCGATTGCGGTTGCGCTGGAGGAGTCACAGTACAAAGGAATATCCTTGAACTGCAGGTTGTAGTCCTCGAACTAATTCTTTATCCATAGCAACTGTGCGCAACAGCTGCCTGCAGAGATATACTCTGACTCGGCCGTTGAGATTGCGACACAGTTCTGCTTCTTGCTACTCCAGGAGATTAGCCTTCTTCCGAAGAATTGGCAAGTCCCTGAGGTGCTTTTTCGGTTGTCTTTGCTACCTGCAAAATCTGCATCTGAAAACCCAATTAGTTCGCTGTCATTACTTCTTGGGTACCATAAGCCAAGATTTGGTGTGCCTTTAAGGTATCTCAGGATCCGCTTTGCAGCACCGTAATGAGATTCCTTAGAGTTCACCTGAAATCTAGCACAGACACATGTTGAAAACATTATGTCAGGCCTACTGGCAGTAAGGTAGCGCAAGGATCCAATTATGCTTCTGTACTTGGTTTCATCAAAAGGTTTCCCTTTTTCATCCTTGTCCAGAGACATAGTTGAGCCCATTGGAGTCCTCATAGAGGTTGTGTTCTCCATTCTGAATTTCTTTATTAGCTCTTTGGTGAACTTGGTCTGTGAGATGAAAATTCCATCTTCAGATTGTTTCACCTGAAGCTCTAAGAAATACTTTAGCTCGCTCATACTGCTCATTTCAAACTTCCCTTGCATAAGTTTTGAGAATTTTTTGCAGAGGTTGTCATCTGCAGAGCCAAAACTAATGTCGTCGACATAGATTTGCACTAGCAAAATCTTGCCTTTTATTTCCCTAAGAAATAATGTCTTGTCTATCTTTCCCCCTGTGAACTTGTTCTCAAGTAGAAAGGTAGACATCGTTTCATACCAAGCTCTAGGAGCTTGTTTCAGACCATATAGGGCCTTGTGCAGAAAATAGACATAATCAGGAAAGTTAGGATCAACGAATCTTGGAGGCTGTTCCACATACACTTCCTCCTTTTTGTTACCATTTAGGAAGGCCGACTTCACGTCCATCTGATAGACGGTGAAGCCTTTGAAAGCAGCATATGCTAGGAACAACCTTATTGCCTCCAGGCTCGCCACTGGAGCATATGTCTGGTCGAAGTCGATTCCTTCTTCTTGACGATAGCCTTTAGCGACGAGTCTGGCCTTGTTCTTTATGATAGTTCCGTCTTCGTCCATCTTGTTCCTGTAGACCCATTTTGTTCCAATGATGTTCTGTCCTTTAGGTCTTGGAACAATCTTCCACACATTGCAGTGCTTGAACTAATTTAGCTCTTCTTCCATTGTCATTATCCATGATGCGTCTGAGTTTGCTTCCTCAAATTTCTTTGGTTCAACCTATGAGAGAAAACTCAAATGAAGATTCTCATTAGTTGTACCTCTTCGAGTTCTGACACCATCCCCGGGATCTCCTATGATCTGGTCTATGGGGTGATCCTTCAGATGTCTGAGCTGTAGAGTTCTTGCATCTGGATTATCTTCAATCACTGGAGTGATTTCTTCATCCTGGATGACTTCTTCATTTTGATGATCAGCCTCTCCAATAGGAGTTGGAGTGGTGATCTTAATGAACTTCTCGCCTTTGTCTTCGGACGGATCATCCAAGCTAGTTTCTTTCAGCTTTTCACATGCATCTTCAATGAGCACACTAGACGGATTGCTTTGCAGCAGGCTCGTCTCATCAAATACAACATGTATCGATTCTTCCACCACCAGGGTTTTGCTATTAAATATCATATATGCCTTACTATGGCTACTATAGCCTACAAAAATACCTTCAAAGCTCTGTTCGCTGAACTTGGTGGTATGATACTTACCATTGTTAAGTACGAAGCATTTACAACCAAAGATTCTAAAGTATGAGACTGTTGGTTTCCTGCCTTTCAGAAGTTTGTAAGGTGTCTTATTGTGGTCTTTGTTTATGAGTGCACGATTTTGCACGTGGCATGCAGTGTTGACGGCCTCAGCCCAGAAGTACTCCGGTAGTGAAGCATCACTCAACATGGTCCTGCAGGCCTCTATGAGTGTTCTGTTCCTTCTCTCAGCCACTTCATTCTGTTGTGGAGTACGAGGAGAGGAAAACTCATGAAAGATACCTAAGCTTTCACAGAATTCTGTCATGGCCCCAGATTTGAACTATGTTCCGTTGTCACTTCTGATTTTGACTATGGAGCAGTTGTATTCATTCTGGACTTGCCTGACAAAATTAGTAAAGATGTCGAAGGTATCTGACTTGTGTTTCAGAAAGAACACCCACGCAAAGCGCGAGTAATCATCAACAATTACCAATGTATAGTCCTTACCTCCCAAACTTATAATTTGTAGTGGACCAAATAAGTCCATGTACAATAGATGGAGACATCTATTAGAGTCTTTGCCAATAATGCTTTTAAAGTTAGCCCTTGTTTGCTTGCCTTTTACGCATGCATGACAAGGTCTGTCTTTGACGTATTTGACATTTGGGGCATCACGTACTAAGTTCATTGAAAGTAGTTTATTAATAGTTTTGAAATTAATATGTGCTAGTCTCTTGTGTCATTGGTCACCAAGAGACGCACTATCTTTTGCTAAAAGACACACTGGTGTAGAGGAATCTATACAGATGAAATTTAAACAGAAAATATTCCTGCTTCGAGTGCCGGATAGAATCGTTTCCATATTGTCAATGGATTTTATCAAGCACTTATCAGCATGGAATTCAACTATGTATCCTTTATCGCAGAGCTGGCTTATGCTTATGAGATTGTGTTCCAATCCTTCGACATAAGCCACATCCGAGAAGGATACATTGTCGTTAGTAATCATACCATAGCCTCTAGTGATGCTACAGTCTGAACCTCCAAAGATGACCTTTGGTCCGTTCACGACTGGAGTAAAGTTCCGAATGAGGCTTCTAGTCCCGGTCATATGCCGAGAGCATCCGCTGTCCAAGTACCAGATGGGCGTTTTGTTGGCCTTTGGACATCCCTGCAATCATAATCAATTTGCCTTAGGAACCCAAACACGTTTGGGTCCTTGGTCTCGAGTTAGAGTACTCCCGCTATGAGTGTTAGCATTATGAGCGGTCTTTCTCATATTGTTGACATGAGGGGTTGCAGCATTTCTGGAATTGAACCAACAATCTATGGCGAAGTGACCAACCTTGCCACAGCACCAACAGTCAAATCTGTTGTACCTTTGCCTCAAGATCTCCTGCTTGACCTTTTGGAATTGTGGTCTAGCAGGGGCAGCATTCTTGGAGGAAGATGTCTCATGATGATGGCAATCACACGGCTTCTTCTCCTTTATGGGCTTCTCTACAACAGGCTTTGTCTTTGGTGCCTTCTTGAAGTTATGCCCATGATTGAAAGGGCCATAGCTCTAAAGAATAACTTCTTCATAAGGTGCCTTAAAGACACTTTCACCAAAGTTTCGGGGTCGAGTCCATCCTTGATAGCGGGACTTTGGCTCTACATAGGTAGGCCTAGCAAAGTGCCCGTAGGATGAGTCAAAATCAAACTCATTTGTCGGAAAGATGACTTTCTTGAATGTAGTTTGATCTTGAGGGGCTTTCCCCTTCTCTTTCGCTAAGGCCTTTTTGGCGGCCTTATTCTTCCGTTGATTCTTGTTTCTCCTAGAGTATTTACTGGGAGCTTCTTCATGGCCTAGTCCAGCTCCCTTGGCCTTTGCTGAGAATCCAGCAACGAATGGAAGAACTGTTTTGGGCTTCGCGAAACTCTCAACAAGTTTCCTTTCAGCCGCAAGTTGGGCTTCCAATTCTTTGATGATCTTCTCCTTAAGGTCAAGGTGCTCAAGAGCCTTGTTATATTCTTCAATAACATTATTGAAGTTTTCTTCGAGGGAGTCAGTCTTTGCGACTTTCTCTCTCAAGATGCTCTCTTCGGCTTTTAGAGATTTGATCTCTTTAGCCTGAGTCTTCACGACTCGACGACATTTGTCGTAATCCATGATTAACTCCTTGTACTGGGCCATTAATTCTAACTCATCGTCAGAGGAGCTACCCTCGCAATCATGTTCAGGGACTTCAGAATCTGAAAGAGGGGTATGAGAGTTTACCTTCCCAGTGAACTGGGGCTCTTGTTCATCATCTGTTTGAGCCATTAGCCCAAAATAAGCTTCTTCTTCTTCACTTGACTCAGATGAGTCGGAGTCGCTAAGATTCTTGCTCTTTTTGGCTATGAGGCTCTTCTCTTTCCTCTTCTTGTTGTGTGAGGATTTCTTCTCTTCTACCACCCTCCTTCTTCTTATGAGGGCAGTCAGCAATGACGTGACCTGGCTTATTACAGCAATAGCAAATGATGTCAGTTGAAACGTATTTGTTCTGTTTAGTATTGTACCTTCCATAGCTGCTTGAGCCTTTTCTTTGTCGATCGTCATCGCGCCGCGATCTTCTGTATGAGGCATCCTTGCCTTTCTATTGTTTCTTTTTATTAAGAAACTTCTTGAATTGCCTTGAGAGTAAGGAAAACTCTCCTTCAAATAGTTCAGAGCCTGAAGTGCTATGCTCTGATGTTTCTTCTTCTTCATCAACTTCTGGAGCTGGAGCGGGGGAGGCAGCCTTAGTCTTTCTGGAGTTTTCTGCCTTCAAAGCGACAGATTTCTCCTTGAGTGCAGACCTGCCTTTCTCTTCTTCAGCTTTTCTTGTATTGATTTGGAGTTCATAAGACATAAGATTTCCAAAGAGATTTTGCGGGTCCGTTTCAGCTAGCTTCCCGAACTCCCTGATGGCGCATACCTTGTTATCCCATTCCTTGGTTAGGGATCTCAAGAATTTGTCGTTCAATTCTCCGTTGGTGAAGACACGGCCATACACCCTTAGCCCATTCACAATTTTGAAGAAGTTTTCAAAGGTGTCGGCAATTGTTTCCTTGTTCCCTTGTCGGAATGCTTCATATTTCTGGTTGAGAAGGGATCTCCGATCATCCCTTACTTCTTCAGTTCCTTCCATCAAAGTGACTAAGGAATGCCACATCTCCTTAGCCGATTGGCAGTGAATCAAATTTTGCAGCATCGAGTCATCGACTGCACTTGCTATAATATTCTTAGCTTTATTGTCGAGGGAGACGAGTGCAATCTCGTCTTTGTCGAGATCCATTTGTTTTTTGGGAACTTTCTTGGTAGGGTCGATAGTGGACGTAGTCATGGGAACGTAAGGACCTTCTTCAACGATCATGAAGATCCTTGGATCCACAGCTTCCATGAAAAATTTTGTCCTTTCTTTCCATATGGGAAAGTTATTTTTGTTGCACAGTGGAAGCTTGGCGAAATCTTTGCCCTTGTCCATTTTATGGTAGAATCTTTCAGACAACAGATTTGGATCTGATCAAGGTGTTAACCTTTTGACGATCAACCTTGCTTTGATACCAATTGAAAGAAAACGGTTGTCAACCTAAATCACCTAGAGGGGGGTGAATAGGTAAGTTGTGCGTCTTTTGCGGAATAAAAAATATTTAGAGCACAGCACAGAACTATCTACCAATATCACAGACGACACAAGATTTATAGTGGTTCCCCGACCTTGGGTACATCCACTTTCCCTCACCGATCTAGAAATCAACTAGACTCGGCTACTCCACTATCTCGGATCGAAAAACTGATCCTACCCTCGGAACAAAGTTCCTACAAACTCGATCCAAATAACGGGATCTACACCTCGGAAGATAACACTTCCTACAAACTCGGAGTGAAAAACTCCTACACTCGGAGAAACTTTCTCCTACAAGATTAATAAAGTTTTAGAAAAGTTTTACAAACAGTAAATCCAATCAGATCTGATGAAACGGCCAGAATCTTCTTCTTATGAACTTTGCAGCACTTTCAGAAATCGGTGAAGAAAATCTCGGCCCAGATCTGGATCTTCTTTGCTTTTACAGAATCAGAGAGAGAAGACGAGCAGTGATGTCGATCTCGATATGTAACTTTCTTCAGAATGAATCCTCTGAAATTAAAAGCAGTGGCCGGAGAAGATGGCGGCGGCGGTGGCTTCCGTTTCGTGAAAACAGAGAGGAGTCGGTCGAGAAAAAAACTTTCTTAAAGTAGATTGATAATGAAAGCTTAGAGAATACTTAGGGTTTGTCATTTTCTGATAAGACTTTTTATAGGAGAGAATAACGGTCATAATCGGTCATAATGATGTACACGTGGACCAATCATGTCGCGTGATTTGAAAATCCTGTCAGAAAAAGACTTAGACAAAATTTCAGGAAAGTTCAGCCATATACATGAGTAAGAGAAGAGCTACTCGAGTAATTGAATAACTACTCGAGTACATGAAGGAGAACATACTCAGGTATATAAAGATAGACTATTCGAGTAGGTAGAAATCAACTACTCGAATAATCAGATAGAACTACTCGAGTATGTATAGTGACTTACTTGAGTACATGAAGGATCTACTCGAGTACAAGAAAGACTACTCGAGTATATTACATAAACTACTCGAGTACATGAAGGACTACTCGAGTGGAATACTTGGAATAATTTCTGAAGACGTCAGCAAGAAGCTACTCGAGTTGTTGAACAAAACTACTCGAGAGGAAGTGATCTACTCGAGTACGTGAAAGTTCTACTCGAGTAAAAGACTTAGAAAATTCTGGAGTTAGGAAAATTACAAAGTACAGGAGTGAGACACGATCTACTCGAGTAGGTATAATGAACTACTCGAGTATGTTTCTATCTACTCGAGTATGTGAGTATACTTACTCAAGTATATGAGTGTATTTACTCGAGTCCATGACTTGGAAGAATTTTGACGAGTGAAGCCTTTAATACTCGGGTATAATGAATGATCTACTCGAGTATATAAACATGCTACTCGTGTATATGACTAAGTCTACTCGAGTACATGACTTAGCTACACGAGAGATACACTTAAGTACTCGAGTATAAAGCTTCTTTACTCGAGTAAATTATAACCAATCTACTCGAGTAGTTATGGACCTACTCGAGTAAAAGACTTAGAGAATTTTGTTGTTGGAAACTCTTTCTTCTAATGTAGTCAACTTCCAATTCTTTTCTCAAGGTCCAATAGCTTGAATATGAAGTGTATCCCAATAGAGAGACCACACATGAGTCAACACCTTGGAACATGCAATGAGGGATTACATTGCACAGTTCCTGTGTTTGGTGACCCACTGTGGAGTGACATTGGTCTACACTTCCCAGTGAAATTCCTGTAAACATATAACTCAACCCAAGCATCAAATACAACTTAATTCATCTTAGTTCCAGGGTGACTTCATCAAATCTGGGTTAGTGTGGATGTAATACCCAACAAAAACCCTTCATCTACCCTCCATCAACCCTAGTGAGAAAGAAGAACCCACCATCAAAGACAGAGTCAGAGCTATTAAGTGGGGTGGATACAGTGATGCCAAACTTGGGTCCCTTAAGAGGAAATTCTTCAATCAGAGAGGTAAACTGCTAGCAGATATTGTAGCGAAAGCCCTTATCTGCAAACCTGGATTACATGACACAATCTCCAGGTCAATATTTGATGTCATGACTAGGATAATCTTCAATAGGAAGACCTCTTGGTCTTCTCTCATCTACCAGAGAATAGTAGACTGTCTACACACTCCAAACATGAGCAGAATTCTTTCTTTGTACAAAGTGAACACCTACCCTGATACATTCAAGCAGGAGCATGGAGTGAAGATTCACTACCTGAAAAAGATGGATATAAAGATATTGGATAGATTCACTAGGATCCTACCCAAGAGCCAAACTTCAATAACAAAGGACTGCTCAAGGGATAAGGGAAAGCATGTTGCTGAAGTGGATAGTTCATCCTACTCTGAACCTGAGCTAGGAACCTCTCCCCCTACTGATGTTGGTCTGCAGAAAGACATATCCCTGTGTCTATCCTCATCAAACATTCAACTCTAGGATAAAGTTGTGCATGTTGATATAATCCATGCTTGTCCTAGGTCAGGACAAGTGTCAAAGATTGTTGCAAAAGATGAAGCAGATATGAATGATATTGATGATGTAGCAGCAGTTGAAGATATCCCTGCTATAGAAGACAACTGTTAGCCTTCTGAGCCATTAGATACTTATCTTGATGGGTCAAGCCCAGATAAGGATGCTCAGTCTAAAGGGGCGCATAATCAGATGGATTTGATAACTTTGGATCAAGTTGTCAACAGAATGGTTGAGTCTGCACCTACTACAAGTAATACTCATACCCTCTTAATTATTAGTGTTAATACAGCTTTAGCTAAGGAAATATTTCCTTCTATAGGTGCTATAGTTGAGGGGGAGTCTTCACAGGTCCCTACTCAGGAAGATGTCCCTCCTCCATTAAGCCAACCACCCACTACCCAAATCTCTAATGAGATACTCATAAACCATATCAAAGCACTCTTGGTTGCTCAGACCACAACCCTCAAGGAGTATGTTGATCAATCAATTGCCAAGCTAAGGTATGAAATATTAATTGAATTCAAGGAAAGTAAAGAAGAAACCTCTCACTTAAACAAACAGGTCACAACCTAGTATGATATGGCTGGAACTGCTGGCATAAAGCTGACCACCCTCATGAAATCCTTAGAAACAAGCCAAAAACTCTCTACATCTGACATAGGATATGTCAAGAATTATGTGAGTGCAACTGAAGAGGTGATCAGGGGTGTAGCAGATCGTGTAAATCAACATATCACCAATATTGTTGTCCACTCTCTGAAGGAGACAATACTTCGGAAAAATGAGTTTCTCGCTGACAATGAGAAAATATTCCAATCTATATCAACCAAAAATTAAGCCAACACCACCCTACTGCAAAAGACCATTTCTGAATAAGGCAGAAAGGGAGAGAGCAGCCATGCTAAGACAGCAGCACTCATTGAAGATCAAGCCTTCAATGTAATTCAAGGCACCAGGGTGGCACTGCACCAGCCCCTCCTGGATAAAAAGAGGCTAGAGGACCTAGACTTCCCAGCACAAGCTAGAATTTCACATGATGCACAACTTGATGCCAGAAGAAAGAGGGAATCTGTTGGAACACCCTATTACTAATTTGGGTCAGGATCACTATGTCTCTAGGAATCTGTGTTTTGACCTTCTGTATAGCTTAATAGGTCAATTAGAATTGAGTCTAAGGGTTAGAAGGCTAGGATTGGAAGCTGCCCTGAAGACCCAAGTTTTTCTGGAGACCAAGTCCAAATCGTCGAGCTCAGCACGACGTTTCGTCGAACTCCGGTCGACGATCGTCTAGCTCAACTATTGACAGATCGTCGAGCTCCATTCGACGATCGCTGAGCTCAACTTCTCAATATCGTCGAGCTCTGGTCGACGATCGCTGAGCTCAGGTCGACGACTTTGACTCTGCACTGGATCCTTATCTCTGAGCTCAGTTCGATGATCTTTGAGCTCAGATCGACGATTTCTTTGCTGCTTGCATTTTCCAATTCGCTGAGCTCAGCTCGACGATAGCAGAGCTCAGTTCGACGATTTCAGTTATCTTTCAGAATTCAAATTCAAATCAGATAGAAGTTATTCTGCATTTAATTCAGAAGATCTGCCAGCCGTTTTCATTTACTTCTGGAGCAAGTTTCAAGGGATTTTTCTAAGGAATAATTCAGTGGACTTTCCTTCAGAACATATTATGCAATTAAGGCTGTAATTAATTCAGACCAACGGCTATCTTTGACAGAGCAATTTTCTATTCAGACTCAGAGAATAAAAGACAGAATGTTTTTGAATGAAATAGAGAAGAAATACAGAGATTGACAAGTAGAGAACACACAACCCAATACCCAGAGACTCTCTCAATCTTCTGTCAACAAGAACTCTGAAGAACACTCATCAGAGAGATCAAGCTCTCAACATTCTTCAGATCTCTTCAGCTCTCAAGTGTTCAAGGCCAACATCATCTCAAGACTCCAGACACTCAACATTTCAGCTTGCTGAAATCATCTTTTGCTGGAGATCTATCTTTGAAGGCCTATCACCCTCAGTAAAGCTCATCTTCCTGAAGATTTCAAGGACTCAGGGGGAGCTTTGACAACATCACTGAATCCACATAGTCTTCTCAGTTGCTTGAGAAAGAGAAGACTGCCATCACTCTCTCACCCCCATTCTGTAAAGGGTTTTTCAAACTCCCTTCAAAAGTTTGAATCTGGTTTTTGAGCACCTTGTCAAAAGCTCATTGGTGGCAAGACACCTTGATCAAAAAATCTGATTTGGTTTTTGAGCACCTTATCAAAAGCTCATTGGTGCCCAGGACACCTGATCAACTCATCCTGCAGTGGATTCCTACCTAGGGTGGTAGAAGAGTGGATGTACCCAAGTTGGGGAACCACTATATTTCCTTGTGTCATCTGGTTCTGCATGTTTTCTTTTTGTTTCTGGCCTAGATTTTCTTGTGCTTAGGTTCTGCATAGCTTAGTTTTGTGGTTTATTTTATTTCTGCTTCCCTGCTTACACTCATTACAACAATTGTTGTAAAGCTTTGCAAAAGTTTTTCTTTGTATTTTAAAAAGCACCATATACTCTATTCACCCCCCCTTTAGAGTATATCAGATCTAGTTTCCCCTTTCAATTGGTATCAGAGCCAGGTTGGTTAAACATACCATATCTGTTTGGTTGTACAGGCTAACACCTGAACCCCAAAGATCCCAAACTAGATCCTTCTTTTGTTTTCTAGTATTAGATTTAGCTTGCACAAATCATGGCCCAGAACAAAGATTATGCTAGCACCAGACCTCCAGTGTGCAATCTGTCAAAGTTTGCACTTTGGAAAGCAAGGATTAGACTATACATGAACTCTATTGACGAAGATATTTTTAATTCTGTTTTGACAGTGTGTCCAAGACCTCCAGAGAGCACAAGCACAAATGATGTTCCACCTCCATCAGGAACAGATGCTGACATTAAAAAGTGGAAAGTAGCTGATGCCAAGGCAATGAACATTCTAGCTCAAACAATGTCAGATGACATTTTTCAGAAGGTAGCTGAATGTAATTCAGCCAAGGAGATCTGGGACAAGCTCTCAGAAATAGTTTCAGGATCAGCTGATGAGAGAAAAGACAGAAGATCCCATCTCATCTCCCAATATGAGAACTTCAAGAAGGGAGAAACTGAATCAGTGGGAGACATGTACAACAGACTGAGTCTAATTGTCAGTGAACTGAGGACATTAGACAAAGAGATCTCACTGACAGAACTTAATGATAAGATCCTAATGTGCTTCCCCAGCACTTGGGATTCAAGAATCTGGCCAATTAAAGATGCCAGAAGTCTGAATGAGATCACAACTGAAGCTTTGTTGGGTAAGCTCAAATCTTATGAGCTACTCATCAAGAACAGAGAGGAAGAACAGAAGGCTGCTTCACCAGCCACAAGGAAAGAGAAGACTATAGCATTTAAGGCAGCTGAGGATCTGCCTGAAGAAAAAGGTACAGGCAATGATGAACTTCTCAGCCTGTTGGCCAAAAGATTCTATAAGATGGCCAGAAAGGACTTCAGAAGAAGATCATACAAGGAGCAGGATAAGCCAAGGTATGACAAGTCCATTAGCAATAGCAAAGACATTATTTGCTTTGGTTGCAGGAAACCAGGGCATATGGTTCCTGACTGTCCAGAAAACAAGAACAAGGACAGAAGGGACAGAAAAGAAAGAAGAAAGGAGAAGGACTCCAAAAGGAATGGAAATAGCAAACCTTCTTCCAGCAGAAATAAGCACACAAGGAAAGGATTTGTTGCTGAATCCTGGAGTGAGACTGAAGAGGAGTCAGAAGCCTCTTCCAGCTCAAGTGATGATGAGGATGATGCAGAGGAAAAGGAGTTCTGCATGATGGCAATCAATGCCTCACAACACAACTCAGAGGAAGAGGAGTCAGAGTCAGACTCAGAGACTCAACCTGAAGAAGATCAGGTAATCAGCTCTTTTGATTTTACTTCAGAAGATTTTAAACTTGAATTTAAAGCACTATGTTTAGACCTGCTAAAGTCTGAGAAAGAGATCATCTCTCTCAGAAATCAATTATCTGAACAAAGTGGTTTAAAATCAGAAAACCTCATACTCTCTCAGGAGTTGGAGAACTATAGGGAACAGATAGCTTCACTGAAGAGTGAGCTCTCTGAGGCCAAGAAGCTTGAAGAATCTCTCAATGGGAGAAGCATCAAGCTGATGGACATCACAAGCACAGTGAACTCAAGATTCAACAGTACACTGGGCTTGGGTGCCTCATCCAGCCAACCTATTGTTCTAACAACCCCTATCAAGTTCATTTCTGACAAGGGAAAGGGAGTTGTAGAGGTTGCCAGGAAAAATTCTGATCTGCCTCAGAAATTCAAGTCCCAGCTGAAATCGTCGAACGAAGCTCGACGATCGCCAAATGAAGATCGACGATCGCCGAACGCAGCTCGACGATCTCAGGACAAATCGTCGAACGCTGATCGACGATCTAAGCCAAGATCGTCGAACGCTGCTCGACGATCCCATATACCTGACCTCAGTCATAGTCGACCGTCGAACGGAGCTCGACGATCTGACCCAAGATCGTCGAACTCAGCTCCACGATCGTCGAACAGAGGTCAGAGCTCTGGAAATTCTTTCAATGGCAAGTCAAAATTGAATCCTAAGGGTTCTTCATCCCAAACCTTTAACCCTTATACTGAATGGATTATACCTCCAAGGAGATATCATCCTGAAGGATATAAGAGTCAGCCAGGGATATCTTTCATTTCTGAATTTAAAGGTTATCAACCTAGGCCCAAGGTAAACTGGGTCAAAAACAAGTGAATTGCTTCATGTGCAGGTGAAGACCTATCCAACATCTAACCAGCAATGGTATTTGGATAGTGGGTGCTCCAAGCATATGACAGGGAACAAGGACAACCTCAATTCCTTTAGAGCCAAGCTTGGACCCAAAGTTATCTTTGGTGATTCCAACTTTGGACAAACTAAAGGATATGGAGCAGTCCAGATTAGTTCTGTAACCTTCAAGAAGGTAGCATATGTGGAAGGACTGAAGCACAACCTAATCAGCATCAGCCAGCTATGTGATGAAGGCTACCAGGTGACCTTCAGCAAAACCTTATGCAAAATCAAGTCAGAGGACAACACAACTGTGTTGACAGGTAAAAGGAAAGGTAACATCTACCTAGTAGATTTTCTTTCAACTACTTTAGATATCTGTTTATTCAACTTAGTTTGTAGACCAAATGTTTTATGGCATAAGAGATTAGGACATCTAAACCTTAGAACTATTGCTAGGCTCTCCAAGGACAACCTTGTTAGAGGACTACCTTCTGGCCCCTACAAGAAGGAAGGACTCTGCAAGGCTTGTCAATTAGGCAAGCAAACTAAGAACAGCTTTAAGTCACTTAATAAGAGTGATTCACCTAGGATATTGTATCTGTTACACATGGATCTATTTGGACCCATCACAGTACAAAGCCTAGGAGGGAAATCCTACACTTTAGTGATTATAGATGACTTCTCTAGATTCACTTGGGTGTTCTTTCTAAGGAAGAAGTCTGATAACTTTAAGTGTCTGACAGAGTTTCTCAAATGTATAAAGATTGAGTTCAATACTCACATTGCCCTGATCAGAAGTGATCATGGGACAGAGTTTGATTCTCTTCTTATGCAAGAGTTCTGTCAGAGTGAAGGGATCAGGCATACTTTCTCAGCTCCTAGAACTCCTCAACAAAATGGGGTAGCTGAAAGGAAAAATAGAACCCTTATTGAATCTGCCACTACATTGTTGTCAGATGCTCATCTACCTCTATCCTTCTGGGCAGAGGCAGTGAACACCTCCAACTATGTGCTGAACAGAAGCCTGATACATAAACTGAAGGGAAAGACTCCCTATGAATTACTCAAAGGGAAGAAACCTAAAGTTGACTATTTCAAAATTTTTGGTTGCATTTGCTATATTCACAATAATGATAAGAAACATCTAGCAAAATTTCAAGCCAAAGCTGATGAAGGAGTGTTTCTGGGATACTCCATGATCAGCAAGGCCTATAGGGTATATAATAAATCATCATTGAAAATTGAGGAATCTGTTCATGTTTCTTTTGATGAAACTAACATGTCTTTCAAGGAGAAGATTTCTTCTACTATAGAACCTTTGCAGGAACACTCTCTAGTTGAAGATATGAACAAGCTACAGGTTGCTCAAGAGAATGAGAGCAGTGAAGATGAAGGGAATGCTCAACACATTGAAGCTCAGCTTGAAGAGCCAGTTGTTGTACCACAAGAGGAAACAACAACACAGGTTGGTGAACAATCAACACCCCCTGTTGATTTAGTAACATCAAGAGACCATCCAATTTCCCAAATAATTGGAGAAATCTCAGCTGGTGTGCAAACCAGAAATCAGATCAACCAAAACCTGTTGCACACCTGCTTCCTTTCTCAAATTGAACCTCAGTCCATTCAAGATACAGAGCAAGATCCATACTGGATCATTGCCATGCAAGAGGAGTTGCATCAATTTGAGAGGAACAAAGTATGGGAACTAGTGCCCAAGCCTAAGGATCATTCCATTGTTGGAACAAAATGGGTATTCAGAAACAAACTGGATGATCAAGGAGTAATAATAAGGAACAAGGCAAGGCTAGTTGCCCAAGGATATTCTCAAGAAGAAGGAATTGACTACGACCAGACTTTTGCACCTGTTGCAAGATTGGAAGCCATCAGAATTTTTCTAGCTTATGCAGCTCACAAAGGCTTCAAGGTTTATCAGATGGATGTCAAGAGTGCCTTCTTAAATGGAGACATCAAAGAGGAAGTCTATGTCAGACAACCTCCAGGTTTTATCTCTCCAACTCATCCTGATTTTGTTTTTAGATTAAATAAAGCATTATATGGTCTCAAGCAAGCTCCTAGAGCATGGTATGAGACCCTAGCATGCTTTCTCTTGGAAAATGGTTTTATAAGGGGTAGAGTAGACCAAACCTTTTTATTAGAACCCATAAGTCCCATACCCTACTAGTACAAATCTATGTAGACGATATCATTTTTGGTTCTACTGACTCAAAATTGTGCAGAAGGTTTTCTAACCTAATGCATTCTAAATTTGAGATGAGTAGCATGGGTGAGCTATCCTTCTTCCTAGGATTGCAAGTCAAACAACATGCTGAAGGCATCTTTATTTCTCAAACCAAATATGCTAATGAGCTGGTTAAGAAATTTGGCATGTCTGAGGCATCTTGTATGAAAACACCCATGCCTACCAATGCTGTATTGGATGCTGATGAACATGGGAAACCTGTTGATCAGACAACATATAGAGCAATGATTGGCTCTTTACTGTATCTTACAGCTAGTAGACCAGATATAATGTTTGCTACATGCATATGTGCTAGATTCCAAGTTAGCCCTAGAGAGTCACACCTCACATTAGTAAAGAGGATTCTTAGGTATGTTAAAAGTTTTCCAAATCTAGGTCTCTGGTATCCAAAAGATTCAGCATTTAAGTTAACTGGATTCTCTGATGCTGATTATGCTGGATGCAAAATTGACAGGAAAAGCACCAGTGGAACTTGTCAGTTCCTTGGTGATAGACTTGTCTCTTGGTTTTGCAAGAAACAAACATCTGTGTCAACTTCAACTGCTGAAGCTGAATATATGGCTGCAGGCAGTTGTTGTTCACAAATATTGTGGATTCAAAATCAACTCCTAGACTATGGTTACAACTTAGAAAAGTCAAAAATCTTTTGTGACAATACAAGTGCTATCTCCATAGCTCAAAATCCAGTCCTCCATAGTAGGACAAAACACATAGAGATTAGGCATCACTTCTTAAGGGACAATGTTGAGAAGAATAAAATTGAACTGCAATATATCCCAACTGATTTACAAAGGGGAGATATTTTCACCAAGCCCTTGGATGAAAAGAAACACACCTTCTTCCTAAATCAGTTAGGAATGTTAGATGGAGGAAGTCTCAAATAATACTCAAGATTTTGAAAGCTAAAAATTGACCAAGACTAGGCAAAATTTCTGATTTTCCTTAGTATCTAAAATTTCTCTGATCTCTGAACTGCGCTCGACGATTTCCCCAAAGATCGTCGAACGGAGTCGACGATTTCCAGATCGTCGAACTGAGTTCAGCGCTCCTCAGATAGTATGAACTATCTCTTCTGGTCAACGATCGTCGAACGGCGCTCGACGATTCTGTTCACTGAACGATCGTCGAACGGAGCTCGACGCCTTTCCAGATCGTCGAACGGAGATCGACGATTTTGGAGTCTCTTCAGATTCCTTTAGAAGCCTCGATCGTCGAACTGAGTTCAACGATCTTTCCTTTTCTGCGTCGAACCCTAATATAAAACTCATTTTTCGCCGTCGTTCTCTTTTGCGCTTTCAATTTCTCTGCAAACTTTTTCTTCCCTCCAAACAGTTCTACCTTGGTCGTTTTGTTTGTTAAGTTTTTTGCATGTACCATGGCCGTTTCAGTTGCTGTACTCGCTGCAATGAAATTTGATGCCGGCTTTGACATCGATCTCGACTCCTTCAACACAACCGATCAAGTCTTCCAGGACATTCTCAGTTTGTTCAAAGATCAGCACTTATCTGCCCTTATGACAACCAGAATCAAACTTGCATCTGATGAAATCAAAGAATGGGTATACACTGCCCACAACCTTGATAACAATACCATAGTTGGTTCTATTGGTGGCACCCAGAATTCTCAGATGTACTTGCCAGGATGGGTCATCCTGAGGGGAACCCTAGCAAGTTGTTTAAGAGGAACCTGTCAGTGGAATACAGGTTTCTGGCTGATGTAGTAGGCAAGGTTCTCTTGGCCAAACATTCTGCTCATGACACCATCTCCAGATATCAGCTCTGCCTCATGGGAGCTCTGGTGGACAGAAAAAGCTTGAACTGGGGAGAAGTATTTTTTGATCTGCTGAAGAAAAAGATAAACAAAACATTTGTGAACTTTGGAAGAATACTGGGAGTCTTCCTCCAGGACAAGTGCCCTTCTCTGCTAGTCTCCTCTGGAGTGCACATCAATGCCTCCAAGAGACTCACCTGTGCCCTTTTTGGGAAATGGGACAGGCAAATCATCAACCCCAGCAGGCCCTCTCCATCTGCCCCTTCAGGCACCAGGACTCTAAGAGTCACTCCCCCCCAGGTCTCTGCCCCTGCAGAGGACCTGCCTGCTGCTAGTGCTGCTTCTCCTCCTCCTCCAAGATCAACCCTACCTCCAATTCCATCCACCACTCCAGCTACCTCCACCATTACAATCTCAAGCCCATCTCCAACCTCTATTCCATCTCCAACAATTTCCTCTCCACCAGCAGACCACTTCCACCCCCTTTTCTCCTATCCCCCACCAGATGTCACCTCATCCCCATCCCTTCCATCCTTCACTCTCCTGGATGAATCCTACATGGATGATTCCCCCTCCTCTCCTCCAGAATTGCCATCCTCCTCCACAACTTTCCAAGACCTTCTCCAACCAAATTATTGATCAACCCACCTTAACTCCCTCCATATCCATCCCTCTATCCTCCATCTCTACCATCCCCTCTAATGAACCATTCATTCCACCCTTCAGCCCTCCTCCTCCAGCTCCATCAGCCATCCCTGTACCCTCTACCTCTGCTCCTCTCATTGAGCATGTAGATCTCCCAGCCCTTGCTGATCAGTTGTATGAGCTCCTTGCACCTAGGCTCTCTCTTCTCATGGAGGCCTCTTTAGCTCCTCTACAACAATCAGTGGCAGCTCTCTCTGCCAGGCTTTCCTCCTTCCTTACTCCTATAGCAGCCCTACCAGCAGTGTGCCTTGATGCAGAGGTATCTGTATCCAGGCAGGGGGAGATGCCTTATGAAGCCAGCCTTCATGCTGCTGCTGCTGCTGCTTCTGCCCCTGCTGTTGTTTCTGCTGCTACTGTTGCTGTTTTTGTCTCTGCTTCTGCTACTGCTGCTGCTCCTGCATCTGTTGCCTCTGCTACTCCAGTCCTAGCAATAGACCTAAGGTCTTTGCTGTCTGCTTTTGATCCTGCATTCTACAGCTGCCTCCCAGAGCCATATGCTGTCCAGCCCCCAGAGGTTCTTGCTGCCCAGCCCTCAGAAGATCTGTCCAAGGCTCTAGTGCCCTTCTCTTGCTGTGACCCCAGAATCATTTCTGATTTTATTCTGTCAGTGACTGCTGCTTCTGATGATGTTACTATTGCTGCTGCTGCTGAAGACAATGTTCCAACTGCTGCTGTTGAGCCCATTTCACAGGATTTTCTGATGACAGAGGCTGTTGCTTTTGAGCCTGCTGTAGAAGTTGTTGTTTCTGAAGCTGCTGCTGCCCTCATGCCTGAAATCATCACTGTTGCCTCTACTGCTGCTCCAGTATCTGCTGTTACATCTGCTGCTTCTGTTGCTCCTCCTGCTTCTGTATCTGTTGCCCCATCAGCTGCTGTTAAACTGAAAGAAGATCTGATGAAGAAGATTGATGCCTTGTATGATGCACAAAGTTCTGAATCTGAGGATTATAACACTGCTTCTGATGACTCATCTGCCACAATTGCAAAGAAAAGAAAGGCAAGAAGTAAGGCTTTGAAGAGGGTTCCTCCTGCCACGGTTAGAGATGATAATGATGTTCCCTACTATATTCTGCATAACTGCCCAATCTCTGAGCATTGGATGCAATTCTCCAAGAACCAGTTAAAGGCTATGAAGAAGAAGAGGAAATATGAGAAAGGTTCCTCTCAGTTCAAGCACCCTCATCCTCCTCCACCACCTCCACCTGATGCAGGTGCAGGTGGCAGCTCTGCAAGTTCAGGCCCTGCTAGAAGCCAGGCTCCCTACCAACCTCATGCAAGAATATATCAAAGGGAAAGCCAGTCTAGGGGGTCTTACTCTAAAAGGGGAGGATATAGGGGAAACCAAAGAGAAACTCAGGTTTACTCCAAAGGACACTCCAGGCAGCATCCTTACTCTAGGGGAGGACATGTTTCTGCTGATACATCTTCTGGTCCTTTCCCCTACAAACTCAAAGATATTGTGACTGCCAGGACTCCTCAAGATACTTCTTCCAACAGGTATGAGCCACCTGTTCCATTTGAGGACCCTGAGAAAAATCCTATAGCTTGGACTGCAAGAATGAAAGAGCTGGCTGCCTTAGATCAAATAAAGAAAGCAAAAGATCAAGGGCTAGACACTTCCAATATCTCTACCATGTCAGAGCAAAGACAGAAAGAATTAGAGAGATATGCTTCAAGCAAATTTTTTGATGCAGACAGGTACATGGAGTTGCATCCTGCTGCAGTGGTTCCAAGGACTTCTAAACAACCATATCTGGGAGCAGCTGATGATACAAGATCAAACAAGGAAGCATTAAATCCTAACAGAGAAATTAAAATGGTAAAAGGCAAAGAAAAGGAATAACTCTGTAAGGTGATAATTCTTGGTTTCTCTGACTGCCTTCTGGATATCATGCTTTTATATATCTCTGTGATGGTTCTGTGATGTATAGCTACTATTGTTTTTATGTTTCTGTGACTGTATGATGTTGTTTGTTTTTCCTAAGTCTGTAAATAGTTTTCCTAACCCAAATAGGGGGAGATTATTGGAACACCCTATTACTAATTTGGGTCAGGATCACTATGTCTCTAGGAATCTGTGTTTTGACCTTCTGTATAGCTTAATAGGTCAATTAGAATTGAGTCTAAGGGTTAGAAGGCTAGGATTGGAAGCTGCCCTGAAGACCCAAGTTTTTCTGGAGACCAAGTCCAAATCGTCGAGCTCAGCACGACGTTTCGTCGAACTCCGGTCGACGATCGTCTAGCTCAACTATTGACAGATCGTCGATCTCCATTCGACGATCGCTGAGCTCAACTTCTCGATATCGTCGAGCTCTGGTCGACGATCGCTGAGCTCAGGTCGACGACTTTGACTCTGCACTGGATCCTTATCTCTGAGCTCAGTTCGACGATCTTTGAGCTCAGATCGACGATTTCTTTGCTGCTTGCATTTTCCAATTCGCTGAGCTCAGCTCGACGATAGCAGAGCTCAGTTCGACGATTTCAGTTATCTTTCAGAATTCAAATTCAAATCAGATAGAAGTTATTCTGCATTTAATTCAGAAGATCTGCCAGCCGTTTTCATTTACTTCTGGAGCAAGTTTCAAGGGATTTTTCTAGGAACAATTCAGTGGACTTTCCTTCAGAACATATTATGCAATTAAGGCTGTAATTAATTCAGACCAACGGCTATCTTTGACAGAGCAATTTTCTATTCAGACTCAGAGAATAAAAGACAGAATGTTTTTGAATGAAATAGAGAAGAAATACAGAGATTGACAAGTAGAGAACACACAACTCAATACCCAGAGACTCTCTCAATCTTCTGTCAACAAGAACTCTGAAGAACACTCATCAGAGAGATCAAGCTCTCAACATTCTTCAGATCTCTTCAGCTCTCAAGTGTTCAAGGCCAACATCATCTCAAGACTCCAGACACTCAACATTTCAGCTTGCTGAAATCATCTTTTGCTGGAGATCTATCTTTGAAGGCCTATCACCCTCAGCAAAGCTCATCTTCCTGAAGATTTCAAGGACTCAGGGGGAGCTTTGACAACATCACTGAATCCACATAGTCTTCTCAGTTGCTTGAGAAAGAGAAGACTGCCATCACTCTCTCACCCCCATTCTGTAAAGGGTTTTTCAAACTCCCTTCAAAAGTTTGAATCTGGTTTTTGAGCACCTTGTCAAAAGCTCATTGGTGGCAAGACACCTGATCAAAAAATCTGATTTGGTTTTTGAGCACCTTATCAAAAGCTCATTGGTGTCCAGGACACCTGATCAACTCATCCTGCAGTGGATTCCTACCTAGGATGGTAGAAGAGTGGATGTACCCAAGTTGGGGAACCACTATATTTCCTTGTGTCATCTGGTTCTGCATGTTTTCTTTTTGTTTCTGGCCTAGATTTTCTTGTGCTTAGGTTCTGCATAGCTTAGTTTTGTGGTTTATTTTATTTCTGCTTCCCTGCTTACACTCATTACAACAATTATTGTAAAGCTTTGCAAAAGTTTTTCTTTGTATTTTAAAAAGCACCATATACTCTATTCACCCCCCCTTTAGAGTATATCAGATCTAGTTTCCCCTTTCAGAATCAACTCAGATGGCTGAAGAGTTCATGGCAAAGAGGAGAGCTGAGAACAGAGATGATCCATCATGAACAACTAAGTGATGCCTCTAAATCCATCATTATTAATGCTTGGGTAAGTCATGGACAAATCTTAAAGAATATTGATAGTTTATATCCTTCTGAGGAACGGATAAAGCATTTGGAAAGAAATTCCCTAAGGGAAAGAGTATTCAAAGAAAATCTGGTAAGGAAGAGCCACTCTAAGAAAAAGCCTCCCAGATATATTCCAAAGTCATTCCTTTACTTCAAATGGCAGGAGAACAAAGCTAAAAACTTGAAGAAGACTGATGTTGTTGTTGCTACCGAGGATGTTGATTCAAGTTCATCAAAGTAAAGTAGATATGAGTCTGCAAGACTTCGGGTTCTTTAAATATTTAATCAATGTTCTATAATGAAAATCAATGGTGTAACAATATCAAATTTCTATCAATGAAATTAATTTGAGTTGGCCTGACTATATTGTTGTGATAAATCTGCATGTAATTCTTACTTATATATCTGTGATTAATGAATATGCAGTTTTTTCATAGATATCTTATAATAACAGGTTTTGCCTATTGTTGTTTGGCTAAGGCTCTCTGAATTAGTTAATGATTAGGTATATCTTAATCATAATGTTTTCCTTTTTAATGATTAGTAAAGCTTTTGTTGTTAATCATACTGTTACATTGGTAATGACTGATAATTTACTAGTACTATTGGTTAATCAATCATAGTGTTAAGCCATCTCATCTAGGGGGAGTTATCCTATACTAGGATGGCTAGTTGTCATGATAATGTCTCATCAGGCCTATCATGATACT
The DNA here is from genome assembly GCA_039583875.1 of Platanthera guangdongensis. NCBI lineage: Eukaryota > Viridiplantae > Streptophyta > Magnoliopsida > Asparagales > Orchidaceae > Platanthera > Platanthera guangdongensis. The sequence continues at coordinate 109,158,598 of CM077165.1, forward strand.
TTTTGTGTTGATGCACCTTAGCATGGATGGGTGTTCTGTCTTCTTCAAATAGGGGGAGATTGTTGGGAATTGTGCCCTCCAATGTTCCTCAGGATTTGAAGAGGCATCACCAATCATGCTAAGGGGCATAATGTATTTGATGTGTGCTTAAGTTCATGCATGCAAGTTGTCCTTGATTAAACATGTGAACAAAAAGAGTAAGCTGGAAGTCAGATAATTTAACTAAGGCAAAAGCCTCGGGACAGCTAAGACAGCTGAGAAGAAGGTCTCAGCATAACCGTTGAGACAGCTGAGAAGCTCAATACAAAGCGTTGAGAGAAGTGTTGGTCTCAACACAACTGCTGAGACAGAAGATAATCTCAGCTGTGAAGAAGAAAGTGTTAAGACCATTGAGAAGAAACTTCTGAGACAGTTGAGAAGGAACTGCTGAGACAAGGATGAAAAAGGGAAACATTTTGATGAAACCATGTACAGAAGCATAATTGGATCCTTGCTTTACCTTACTGCCAGTACACGCGACATAATGTTTTCAACATGTGTCTATGCTAGATTTCAGGTGAACTCTAAGGAATCTCACTACGCTGCTGCAAAGCGGATTTTGAGATACCTTAAAGGCACACCAAATCTTGGCTTATGGTACCCAAGAAGTAATGACAGCGAACTAATTGGTTTTTCAGATGCAGATTTTACAGGTAGAAAAGACGACCGGAAAAGCACTTCAGGGACTTGCCAATTCTTTGGAAGAAGGCTAATCTCTTGGAGTAGCAAGAAACAGAACTGTGTCGCAATCTCAATGGCTGAGTCAGAGTACATCTCTGCAGGCAGTTGCTGCACACAGTTACTTTGGATCAAGAATCAATTCGAAGACTACAATATGAAGTTCAAGAATATCCCAATGTTTTGCGACTCCTCCAGTACAATTGCAATAGCCAACAATCCAGTCTTGCACAGCCGGACAAAGCATATCGAGCTAAGGTATCATTTAATCCGGGAGCATGTAGAGCATGGGGGCATCGATCTCTGATATGTCTCCACAGACAGGCAAGTCGTCGATATCTTCACGAAGCCGCTGGACGAGACCAAGTTCTCATTCTTCAAAACTGAACTTGGGATGCTCAACAAGGAAGATTAGAGAAGTTTGGATTTCATGAAAGTAAAGGAAATTAAAAGGTTAGTTAAAATCTGGCTTTTCAAAGTTCTCTTCCTTCTCTGACTCAAGTAAAACCTGACCTACTCGAGTACTCAAAGTATCTACTCGAGTACTCAACAGACCTACTCGAGTAGTCCTTTAACTTACTCGAGTAAGGCAATTAATGTACTCGTGTAGTACACTTCATCTACTGGAGTGAGTCAATTCTTCTACTCGAGTCATTGCAGATTCTCTAGACCTACTCGAGTACCTTCTATAGACCTACTCGAGTACCTTTTATAGACCTACTCGAGTACCTCCCTATATACTCGAGTACCTCTTTTACCTCTCGTGTATATGCCTCTTGGCTTTCAAATTTTCCCGTGTCGCCTTTCCTTTTAAATTATTTTCTTGTCGATGATTAGACATAAACCTAGGTTTTATAAATTCGGAATTCCAAAAATCATTATACACGAAATCACTTCCATTCACTCGAGTACCCATCCGCCGCTTCGTCTCCACTCGAGAAATTGCAGAGCCGCCACTCTTCCTCTTCCCCGCGACAGAATTTTTTCCCAATTTCTGGATCATGGCCGCCGTCTCCAAGATTGGTGTAGGATCGGAACTTGTTACTGCCGGGATTGCCGAGCTCTCAGACGACTTTCACAACCTGCTGATTCTTCTAGACACTGCAGGGTTATCTTTCTCCTGCAAGAACCCTGCCGGATTCTCTTCCCGGAAGTCGCTGAATTCTTCTCAAATCAAAAGTGAAAGGTTTGAAAATCAAGCTCAACAAGACCTCTGTCTCTCAGCTTCTCCGATTGCCGCTAGTAGACGAAGAAGATGATTTAGATGATGAAGACTCTGACAGAACAGCCCTTTTCTGTGGTATTTCGGTTGATGCCCTGTACATCAAAAGGTCAGACATGAACGCGGAAGGAAAATTTCTTGTTGATGTTATTGGAAAGATTTTACTGAGCAAGACCAACTCCATAAGAGACATTCCACTTTATTTCTTCGACATCAAGCAAGACATTGCCTGCCGCAAGAAATATCAGTTTGGGATGCTAATTTTGGACAAAATCAAGGATAGTTTGTAATCCCCCAACTACGCCAGAATTATCTCTCTGCTCCTCCATGAAACAAATCCTTAGGTATTCGACTTCTCCAAAGGGACCCCTCTTCATCACATGAAGAAGGTCTCCATTTCTTCTATTTAGAGATGGGAGCTCAAGCTGAAAAATCCTGCCCAAGCTGCAAAGATTTCAGAAGCTCTAGAGGTTCCAGCTCTAGAGGACAGGACTCCATCTCCCTCTCCTCATCATGTGGCCAGCTCCTCTGGTGCACCAAGTGAGGGGGAGCCTACTCCTTCTACCTCAGTCAAGAAACCCTCTCCTCAGCCAGCAATTTCTTCCCTACCTCATACTCCAGAAAGTCCAGCAACTCCTTCAGATCAGATACCTCAAGAATCTCTTCTGTCCACAGCTGCTGCCATAGATGCTATGATTGCAGAGCTCTCTGAAGAAGTGATGCCTATTCCTCCTCTATATCCTCCAGCTCCATCCTCTGAATGTCACAAGGACTCAACTCCAGCACAGTCTCCTGAACATTCTCTAGCCAGGACTCCAGCACAATCTCCTGCTGCCCTCAAAGACCAGCAAGATACAATTCTTATTTCTGATGAGCCCTCTCCAGAGCTAGTAGAAGCTCCTCTCAGAAACCTAGATTTCTCTCTCCCTCAGGTTACAGAAGAAGGGGGTGCTATCCTTCCTACCACCAGAGCTCACAGCTCTGTCATCATTAAAGAAATAGCCCCCTGGGTAGCTCCTCCTCTCCCTTCTGCTGCTCCTCCTACTACTGGTGCTACAGTCTCTTCCTCCTCAGATTTGCTACAACATATTGCACTTCTTCTTCAAGAACAAAGAACTTATTTTGATACTTCTCTAAAGACTGTCACTGACAAGGTAACTGCTCTCGAGACTGAGATGAGCAGAGGCTTTGCTGAAATTCAGCATAATACTGACAAGCTCAAGTACTTATTTCAACTTGGTGGCAAAGCCCTAGACCACACTATCACTAGTGATGGAGAAGTTATGGAACAAGGTGTCACCCTTGCAAATAATCAAATTGAACTGGACAAGAGAACTGAAGCAAACAAAGTGAAAATCTGTTAAGAAGTTGGTCTTTTCAAAGAAGATACTATAGAGAAGTTATCTGTTGAAATTAGAAAGGGGGGGGATTGATCAAAGAACTCAAAGAACAAGTAGAAAAATCAGCTGCTCAGAAGTCAGATGCATGGGAAGCTCATGTGAAGACAATTCATGATGATGTGCTAGCCCAGATATAGAGTGTCAATTTTCATACCTATGACACTGTTGTCTGGATGCACAATCAGATTCTGCCAGACCTTGCTGTTGACCCCAACATCATTCCTCATCATTTAAATCCTCTAGCTACAAATACCTCTGCCCCAGCTGCTCCTCTGCAACCTACCTTCTCTCTCAGGCCTGGAGACTCAGTTGCTCCTCCAGACACCTATGTTCAAGGCTGGGAAGAAGATCCTGCTGATATTCTCCTTCAGGTTCCTCCAGAGATCAAAACTAACAAGAAGAAAAGGAAGTATAGTGAAGGCCCCTCTGCTAGCAAGACTGCTCCTACTAAAGCTACTGAACATGCTGAAGTTTGGTCTCCAACCTCCAAATCCCTGATTTTGGAAACTCTCAGATTAGTTATGGAATTCCATGAGAGCAGGAATATTCATTACAACTCATATGAATGAGAACTTTATGAAAAATCCATGATCAAGAGAAGAATCTATGACAGAGAATATGGGAGGAACAACCCTGCAGCCCCTCCTAGGCCTCCCAAGTATTATCCAAAACCCTACTGCTACCAGAGGATACAACAAGAGAAATTAGACAGACAACATAATCAAGGCCGACCTTTAAGGATTTTTGAGAGTGTGGAATGATTGACTGTAGAATTGATAATGTTGGATATTCTTATTTATATAATTCTAAGTTTTTGCTCTTATTATCCTTTCTCATAGTCTATTGCTTGCTTGCACATTTTCTACTTAGCTTCTTTTTATGTCTATAATTCACCTTAGTGTAAAGGATTATGACTTCAACAAATAGGGGGATATTGTTGAGAACTATGTCCACATTAACCCGAATTTGATGAAGTCACCCTGTAACTAAGATGAATTAGGTTGTATTTGATGCTTTGTTTGAGTTATGTGTTTGCAGGACTCCAATGGGAAGTGTAGACAAATGTCAGTCTACAATGGGTCACCAAACACATGACCATACAGTGTAATCCCTCATTGTGTGTTCCAAAGTGTTGACTCATGTGTAGCCTCTCTATTGGGATACACTTCATATTCAAGCTATAGGACTGTGTAAAGACTTGGTGTTGATTCCCCTCTAGTAAAAGAAAACTTGCTGACAGAAACTTTTCTAAGTGTTTCTCTCGAGTAGGTCTTTAACTACTCAAGTAGATTGCTTGAGATATACTCGAGTAACACTTATGCATTCTCGAGTAAGAAAATTCCTCCTCTCGTGAAGTTAAGTAAAACACTCGAGTAGTTCACTGACATAATCGAGTAGCTTACTTAACTACTCGAGTAGATCACTCTTCCTACTCGAGTTGCCCAAAATTTAGTTTCCAAGTTTTTCTAAGTAAAACACTCGAGTAGTACAGGTCATATACTCGAGTAGCTCATTCTGTCTCGAGTAGTTCATACTCGAGTAGTATATTCTTCCTATTCCAGATTCCTGTTCTTCAGAATTTTTCTAAGTCATTTACTCGAGTATATACTTTATATACTCGAGTATTTCTCGACACTATGTCGAGTAACTCTCTCCTCTATGTCAAGTAGTTAAGAAATACTCGAGTAGGCCATTCATTTACTCGAGAAGATTTCTTTCCTCTCGAGTAGTTCAATCTGACTACTCGAGTAGTTGTTTTTCCCGTGTGCAGAATATTTCTAAGTGTTTGTCTCGAGTAGTTCTTCTAACCACTCGAGTAGTTCAATTCTGCCTACTCGAGTAGTATAACTTGTACTCGAGTAGCTCAACTCCTTCCCGAGAAACTTTTTCGTGTACTCGAGTAGATATTCTAAAGTACTCAAGTAGTTGATTATATCCACTCGAGTAGTTGTCTTCTACAAACTCGAGTAGTCATGAATTATATACCCGAGTAATATTTCTCTGCCTACTCGAGTAGTCCTTGACCTACTCGAGTAGTTTTATACATACTCGTGTATATGACCTCATTTTCTCTGAAATTTCATCTAAGTCCAGATTTGACAGATTTTCAAATCCTGTGACATGATTGGTCCATGTGTGCGTCATTAAAACCAATTATGACCGTTATTAGTACTCTTATAAAAGATCTTGTCTAATCGACAAACACTAATCAGAAAACAAATCTTTCAAGAAGAAAATTATTCTAAGTTTTGCAACCGCCATTTTTTTTCCAAAAAGAATCGTTGTTTCCTCTCTCTCTCTCTCTTCACGGAACGAAAGCTGTCGCCGCCTCTGTTCTTCTCCGGCAAGGGTTTCGATCTTCAGAGGAAATAGACTGAAAAAGCTCTCCAGATCGAGATCGATTTTCACATACTCATCATCTGTCCGATCGTGGAAGCAAGGAGTTCAGATCTACTGTTGCCGAGAATCTTTCTTCAACTTTTCTGATAAAGCCGCACGCCAAGAAGAAGATTCCAGTTCCTGTTTCATTTCCAGATCTGAGCCAGACAATATTACTATTTGTATTTTTCAATACTTGTATTTCATTTCTGTAAGAGAATTTTTCTCCGAGTGTAGGAGTTTTCCACTTCGAGTTTGTAGGAAGATGTTTCTTCCGAGTTGTAGATCCAGTTGATTGGATTGAGATTGTAGGAACTTTGTTCCGAGGGTAGGATTGATTTTCAATCTGAGATAGTGGAGTAGCCGAGTCTAGTTAATTGCTAGATCGGTGAGGAAAAGTGGATGTACCCAAGATCGGGGAACCACTATAAAATCTTGTCTCGTCGGTGATAGTTTGGTAGATAGATCTGTGCTGTGATCTAAGATTTTTTATTCCGTAAAAGACGGAAAACTCACCTATTCACCCCCCTCTAGGTGATTTAGGTTGACAACTATTATCTTTCACAAACCGTTTGATGTTCGTCGAACGGGTCAAAACCGTTCGACGTTCGTCGAACGGGTCAAACCGTTCGACGTTCGTCGAACGGGTCAAACCGTTCGACGTTCGTCGAACGGGTCAAACCGTTCGACGTTCGTCGAACGGGTCAAACCGTTCGACGTTCGTCGAACGGGTCAAACCGTTCGACGTTCGTCGAACGGGTCAAACCGTTCGACGTTCGTCGAACGGGTCAAACCGTTCGACGTTCGTCGAACGGGTCAAACCGTTCGACGTTCGTCGAACGGGTCAAACCGTTCGACGTTCGTCGAACGGGTCAAACCGTTCGACGTTCGTCGAACGGGTCAAACCGTTCGACATTCGTCGAACGGGTCAACCGTTCCACGATCATCGAACTTCGTTCGTTCGACGATCGTCGAACGGGTCAACCTGTTTGACATTCATCGAACGGGTCGTCAAACTCCATCCGTGCGATGATCTGGGTCTAACGGGCGCAGGTGGCAGAGCCGCCGGCGCCGGAGCCGACAGTTCCCTCCGACGGGTTTGCCGGCCTCCGGCGAACACACCGGGGGTTTTCGGGCGGCGAGCGGGCAGGGCCACCTCCGGCAGTGGTCCTGCCCGCTCGCTGTCGGACAACCCCCGGCGTGTTCGTCGGGGGCCGGCGAACCCGCCGGTGGGAGGCGGCGTCGGGAATGGGCGCGGGCTATTCTCTTCGGGAATAGGCGCGGGCAGCTATCGGGATTTTTCCTGAAGTGAACAGTGCCGTCGAATGGTGGAAATATTATAGTCAGTTCTCTTCTTTTGTATCCAACGGCCCATATTTGCAGATGCTTGATCAGACGGTTCCTATTCATTTCTTAGTGTGCTTCAAGATATGTTCATTGTCTTATATGATAAAGATATATATATATCATTGGAGAGAAAATGCAACAAAATAAGCATTTTTATTGGAGAAAAGCAATTAAAAAATTGTATTGATATTTTAAATGCTATTACCCTCTACACACTCTTAGAATAAGATCACACTTCACTCACTACATTTTGTTTTCACCAGAACCCAATTCGTGTACTCTTACAAACACTAACTATCAAACAACATTAAAATGAGCCTGAATAAAGGGTACCAATTGTTGAAAATTATGAAGTGAAAGTGGGTGATGGAGCAAGCCGTGCTGTCTGGGCGGTCTGAGTCCGCGGCCTGGGCGGACTGTTATTGCGGCCTGGGTGGTCTGCGGCCAGAGTAGACTTCGCGGCTTCGGCGTCTAGTGGAGCGGCCTGGGCGGTCTGTCTTTGGTGCTCTGATTGCGGTGCTCAGCTCGGCCTGCGGTTTTGCAGATCTTGCTCTTGGAGTAACCACGCGGTTTGGACGTTATGTCCGCAGAGATGTGACGGACTTGATTAGAGTCCACGGAGTCTACTATTGCGGACTGGTTTTGGAGATCGGCTTTGGTCCTTGCCGAGTTCTCCGGTGATGCTATGGGTGTTAACCGCATTCTTGGTGGCGGACTGTCCATGGAGTTGGCGGTCTGGGTTTCGTGTCTGCCAAGCTCGCACCAGTTGTTGGTGGGTTGCTGTACTTGGTCACACTCTGTGACAAGTTCATGGTGTTCGCATTGTCCGCAGAGTCCGCTGTTGACCGGATGGTCAGCTTTTTGGTCGTCAACTCTTGCGGCGAACTGAGGTATTGTTCTCGAGCTGTGCGGACTATCGACATGTCCGCGTATGGCGTGCGGACTGATGCAGTATAGGCTGTGGCTGTGTCCGTGTGCTGTGTAGTGTGGTGGACTGGTGGTGTGCTTGCGGGATGTGCGGGCTGTTGTCGTGTCCACATGTAGCGTGCGGACTGACGTAGTGAATGAGATGTTACTGTGTCTGTGTGTTGCATGTGTGCGGACTGGCGCGGTGTCCGCCTGGTGGGGGACTGACCTTGAGTTGGCGCCTGGCGGGTTGTTTGAAGTCCGGCTAAGTCCTTGCGGAGACGACGGACTGCGCTTTGCTAGCTGCGAGCTGGGGTGGTGACTCTATTCATTAGGGTGGTGACCACACTCCTCGCCCCGCCTATAAATAGACCCCCTCCCCCCTGCACGTCTATAGTAACAGAGTGAACAGTAAGTTGAGTTCAGATCAATTGTTGCGGACTCAGTTTTTGAGGTCGCTCGGTTTGAGATTTAACTGTTTGCTGTTTGCAGGTTTTGCGACTAACACTGTGAAGCCGGGCGTCTGGTTCTGATCAAGGTCAGGAAGCAGTGAAGCTTGCGGTTTACAATCAACAGTTGTAGCAGGTCGTAGGTGGCGGCCAACCAGTTTCTCTCCTCAATTTGATCTAAGTTAAATAACCAGGTTGTCGGTCTAGGCGGACTTGGCCGTCAGTTCATTCAGTTCGGGGCAGCTTGTAGAGCAGACGTCAGCAAAATAACGGGTTGTCTGCGCGGTTTGTGCGGACTCCGTAGAATCAGAGTAGCAGCAGCGTCTAAGCGGTCTCGGCAGACTCAGCGGTCTTGGAGGCAGTCCGCCCGGCTTGGAGTTTGTTCTTGCTTGTTTTCTTCTCCTTGTTCTTGGCGAAATCATGTCTCACCATGTATACCTTGCCTTATAAAGTTGATAGTGGATTAATGTAAGATCTGTGTTACTCTTCATTGTCACTGATACATATCTCAGTTTATGGTTGGAGTGTTCCTGCGCTTGTTCTCGTTTCCTCTTGATCAAGTGATCAGCTTGATAGTTTTGGAAGTTTTTTACTTGATACCAGAACTACCAGTTGAATGACTTGTGAAATTACAACATGGTATCAGAGCTAACAGTGGCTTGAGCAGTGAGCTGTGATCAACCTCAGATTGTGCTCGGCGCTTCTGGAAGCCTTGTGATCAATGGTGATTTGTAATGGAAGGAGCCTACAGAAGAGGTCTTGGCATTGAGCTTCTGACAGCGACTAACTTCAAGAAGTGGAAGTCCTACATGAAGAGCTATCTCTTGGGTGAGGAGTTATGGGAGGTCGTCGATGGTGACGACAAGCAAGAGGTTGTTGTTGCTACTGGTACTACTGAGGAACTGAGAGTTTGGAGAAGAACTAATGCTAAGGCAGTGTTTTCTCTCAAACGGGCTGTCTCACATGAGCTCTTTGATCACATCTAGGATGTGAGTCTGCTGCAGAGATTTGGACAACCATTGATGGGTTGTTCAACATGAAGAATGTGGCTAGGCTGCAGTTCCTGGAGAATGAGTTGGCTATGGCAACTCAAGGTGATTTTTTCGTCTCTAAGTTCTTTCTGAAGTTGAAGAATCTGTGCGCTGAAATATCAGCATTGGATCCTGATTAGCCCATCTCTGAAGCAAAGTTGAAGAGGCACATAGTCCGCGGGTTGTGGAAGGAATATGTGGCCTTTGTGACTTCCGTGTAAGGGTGGGCAACTCAACCTTCTCTACTGGAGCTGGAAAACTTGTTAGCGTCATAAAAGAGCTTGGCTAGGCAGATGGCCGGTGTGACTATCTCTAAAGGAGGTAGTGAAGCTCTCATCACTGAGAAGAAGAAGAAGAGATAGGAGAAGAAGAAGAACCCTGCTACTGAGGAAGGGCCTTCAACCTCTTATCAGCAAGAGAGGAGTTATGCTCCTAAGAAGAGTTGGAAGAAAGAGTTGAAGTGTTACAGATGTAATCAGGTAGGCCACTTTAAGCGTGACTGCAAGGTCAAGTTGCAACCTGGCCATGTTACATGCAAGGAGGGAGCTTGTTCCAGTTCTGAGGAAGCCGAGTGGGGAGGAGCTTTCTTGACAAGCACGTGTGTTTGTGTTCTTGACACTGTTGACTACCAAGATGACTGGATAGTTGACTTGGGGTGTGGTCATCACCTCACTGGAGACGAGTCAAAGTTCTCATCTCTGCAACCGTTCACAGGTAACGAAGCAATTATTACAGCTGATGTTTCTATTCATTCTATAGAGAAGGAGGGCGTTGTTTATTTGGAGAGTGCGCAAGGTCCGCTTACTCTAAGGAGTGTGTATCATGTACCCGGCATGAAGAAGAACCTCTTCTCGGTGACCAATGCGGTCGACTCGGGCCTTCATGTTCTGTTTGGCCCGACAGAAGTAAGGTTTCTTTGCAACGTATCAGCGGTAAAGGCCGATGTTGCTCATGTAGGGAGAAGAGTAAGAGACTTGTTTGTTCTATCAACAAGATCTTATGTTGATCAGATGAGAGCCAAAGATAGCGTGGCTATCTGGCATGAGAGACTAGGGCACGTGGAGATGGACAAGCTCAAGGATATGTTAAGGAGGAGCCTGGTGAGAGGCTCGCCGAAGTTGTCCTCCTACGGATATGGTCACGTTTATACGGGATGTCAGTACGGTAGGGCTCATCGTCTTCTATTTGATAAGTCTCAAACAAGGAGCGAGGCACCATTGGAATGCATTCATGGTGACTTGATGGGGCCAACAACAACCACTAGTCTTGGAGGCAGCAGATATATGCTTGTGTGGATTGATGATTACTCAAGATACACTTGGGTGTATTTCATGCAGGAGAAGTCAGTAGCTTTACAATTGTTTGTGGAGTTCAAGGAGCTAGTGGAGAGCCGGTTTAGCTTGCGGATCAAGAAGTTCAGATCAGACAACGATCGTGAGTTTGTCTCATCTGAGTTCTCTAGTTTCTGCAGGAAGCACGGGATCCAGAGGGAGCTTACTTGTGCTCATACACCACAGCAAAATGGAGTAGCGGAAAGGAAGATCCGTCACTTGACGGAAACTTACAAATGCTTGCTTCATGTAAAGGGCATTCATAGGTCCTTCTGGGCGGAAGGAATGGCCTGCGCAATGTATGTCATCAATCGCATGCCTCTAAGTCCGATCAACATGAAGTCTCCGGTTGAAATGATGTTTAAGGAGAAGCCGAGTGTGGAACACCTTCCGGTGTTCGGATCAACCTGTTATGTTCATATCCTGGATGCCTAGAGGACCAAGCTTGATGCAAAGGCAAGGAAGCTTGTCTTTGTGGGCTATGATGAGCGGAAGAAGGGGTGAAAGTTCATGGATCCTGTGACATAGAAGTTCTTTGTTTCAAGAGACGTTGTCTTTGATGAGCTGACGTCATATGGAGGTGGCACCGTTGAACTGCAGGAGAGCAGGGTTGATGAAGGGCAGGAGGAAGCTGCTGAAGATCTTCAGGTGGAGCTGCCTGTGTCACCATGAGATCCAGGTGTTTCAAACTCTAGGGCTGAAGCTTCTGGTTCGGGAAGCAGGGGGAGTGATGCTCCAAGTGTGCCCGGGAATAGAGTTGGTGCTGAAGAAGCAGCAGAGGTGGTGAGCAAGGAGCAGCCTCTTCGGAAATCAAAGAGGATCATTAAACCACCAGCTCGGTTGTAACGCCCCGAATTTTGTGTGCGAGTCGGTCGCGGAAAAAGAGTTTTTGGTGCCTGTAGGGGTACACGGCCTAGGACACGGGCGTGTCCAAGGCCGTGTCTGGCTGGTGATTTTTGGCCGTTTCCAACCCGAGAAGGACACGGCCAGGAACACGGCCGGATGACACGGGCGTGTCATCCGACACGGGCGTGTGCCAACCCGTGTCCCTACCCGTGTCCTGATGGGTCGTGTCCGTTGCCGTGGCGGTTATGCGTGACACGCCCACGAACACGGGCGTGTCGAGGAACCCGACACGGGCGTGTCAGGTCAGACACGGGCGTGTCTTGGCCCGTGTGCATTTCTCAGTTCGACGATCGTGCCTGGATCGAGGCACACGGCCTTGGACACGGCCGTGTGCCAAGCCGTGTGCGGCCCAGGTCTGGGGAATTTTGTGCAGATCCGAGCCGTTCATTTTCTTTAATTAGGATCCGATGGCCCAGATTAAATCCTGCTCTGTTAAGGCCGGGAATAGGGAGTTATTCCCTCATTTTTCTCTCCAAAGTTCTCCCTTCCAAAGTGAGAGAGGAGAGGAAGAAGAAGGAGGTTTCCGGCCACTGGCGGAGCATCGGAGCACCGTTTCGAAATCGGAGAGCGGATCCGTGGAGGGAAGGTCATTGCGAAGAGTTCTAACCGCGTAGTTTTTCCATGGCGCCAAAACGGACTACAAGGGTAACGATTCTCAACTCGAGCGCTTGAATCTCTTTCTTTCTGCATAAGGAATCCCGCTCCCGCGAGTATGCGGTGAGTGCGTGGTGTTCCTTGGGGTTGACGGGAATAGTCCCCCTTGTGTTGCATGTAGAGCCCGGAATCGTAAGTACGGGCATAGGCATTGTGTGTGAAGCCTACCCGGACGTGTTTTGTCTGGATCGGTGATGTTGCATTTGATATGGTTTTGCCGGAGAAGACTCCGTGCTTTGGATTTTCGGGTTTCCATGCGGTAGATTGCAGCAGGGATCCTTGAAGGTTAGCTTCAAGGCGCACCCGGAAAATTGAGCGGAAACGTGTTCTGCTAACTTGGCGGTCTGGGAACCGGCCTTGATCATAACTGGGTTATGAGATTGTTTTGGAAAATTTGGGATCCGAGAGAAGCTTGGCCCGCGCAAAGTTCCTTAAATTGGACATGCGGCGTGAGCAACGGGCAAGTGGAATTGGACCTAGGCTATGTGGTTCGGTGCGAGAGACCCGAAGACGGGGACTGGCCGTTGGCATAGTCGGAGCCTTAGACGGTGGTCAGAAAGGCTAAATGCTCACATGTTGTTGCCATCCTGGGGATGGTGGTGAATGCACTGATTTGTCAGGGTTCACCATGAATGTGCCCTGAGTGCACGGGGTTTTGGCCGTGCGAGCCTACACCTGTGGCGAATTATAATTGTGATATATATATTGTTGGGCTAATGTTTTGTAGGGAAAGAGCACCGCCGTCCCGAGTAAGGGGCGGGGTCGTTATAATTTGGTCGGCTTTTAGCTGACCGTTGCTTTATTTGCCACCGTGCGGTGGTATGTGCTTGCAGGTGCTGCGGAGCCGAGCGCCAAATAGCGGGCTGGAGCCCATGTTGCTGTGCTGGCCCTAGAAGGCCGTAGAATAGTTGTTTTTACATTTCTCATGTGTGGCCGGCCTGCGAGCCGATGTATGTAAGACATGTTATATTTATGAACATTTATAAGGCCATGTACCTATTTCAGTGTATTTTTGGGGTTCGTTCTTGTAGTTGTAAATGTGGACATTCATATTGATGGATTTATTTTTGGGTTCTTTCAACTTTAAAAAATCTTCCGCTAGAATGCTCTGTGATTAGGACGAGTAGTCTTAATTAGATGGTTTGATTTATTCATTTAGTAACCCTTCCGACTGTCTGTGGTATATGGCGTCGGGTTCCAGCTGGACCTTCTGTTATATGTCATGCGACGGATGGGGGTGTTACAATTTGGTATCAGACTTCTGGTTACGATCAATCTTAAATGAATTCGTGGGCGAATTCTTTTAAGGGGAGGTGAGCACATGTGTGCGTCATCGTTATAACATTAAAAAGAACCATGAATGTCCACTTAGGAATGAAAATACACTTGTTTTGTGGAACCTGAGTGTTCCAATGATTGCTTTTAGCAATTTGTTTGTTGTCTAATCGTGTGTCTTTGCTTTTATAGGCTGCTAGGAGCGGTGCTGGTCAGTCAGAGCGTCCGCAATCAGCGGAAAGTAGTGCACCAAGGGACGTGCCTGCTACACCTCCTTCAGCGGAAACCATCAGGATGGTGGCTGAAGCCGTGTTCGCAATGATAAATGCCCAACCTGCGGGGCAAATGCATCGCGCACCTCCTGCGGATGAGCAAGAACCGGTTAGGGCGGCAGAGCCGAGAGTGGTTGAACGCGCAGCAGTTGAGTTAGTAGAGCCGAGGAGAATTACGGAGCGGCAGCTAAAGCACGTGATGGGCTTTAATCCTCCGAGGTTTAATGGGGTTGGAACGCCAACTCAAGCTGAGGACTGGCTTTCTTCCATAAAGAGGGTGTTGACGGCCACAATGACTGAGGAGTGGCAGAAGACCACCATAGCGACTTTTCTTTGGAAGGTGAGGCGAGGCTATGGTGGGACGAGTTGGAGTTTCATCTTCTAGTGGGAAGGCAACTTGCGGATGTGCCGATGGAAGAATTTTCAAGATTGTTCCTAGCCAGATTTGTACCTTCTGCTCAGAAGTTGGAGATGGAGAATCAATTTCTTGGGTTGACTCAGGGATCCAGAAGCGTGGACAAATATTTGCATGAGTTCACACGGTTGGGTCGTTATGCTGGTGCTATGTTTTCAGAAGAAGAGAGGAAGACCAACCGATTCTATGAGGGTCTTCGTGGCGATTTACAGTTACTCCTTGCTGGGCCTAAGGCGCAGGGCTTCCTAGCCTTGGTCAATTCGGCCCGATCGTTGGAAAAGGTTGCGAAGAAAGTTCAAGAGAAGAGGGACCCAGGAGAAAGGAAGACCGAGTTCAAGGTGCCAAGTAACAAGACAGGTTTCCGCAGATGGAACAAGAAGCGGAGGACTTCAAACTCAGCCCCTTCGGCTGATGCATCGGGGGCAACTACAAGTCGAGTCCCCGGAGCTTGCTACAACTGCGGGAAGATGGGGCATTTTGCTCGGGAGTGTTGGAGCGGACGTTCAAAGTCCGAGAGGAGACCTGGAGCGACTTATGAGGAGAAAGGGAAGGCGGTGGAGTGCATCCCATCATGCTCTAGCCCAGCCTAGAGTCTACAACCTTGGTCTACAGGAGGCCATAAAGCAAGCAGACGTGGTGACAGGTATGAGTTAAATTCAGTGGTTTAACTTTTATAGTTATTACCTGTGTATTTGTTAGCTTACGTTTGTTAGTGCTAGGCTTTGTGTTAATCTTTGGGTTTCCGGCGAGAGCCCTTTTTGATACGGGAGCATCACATTCCTTCTTGTCTGAAAAGTTTATATCGCGCATCGGAGTTCCGTTCTCGATGGCAGAAAACAAGTTGGATGTGTTGTTGCCTAATGGGTGCTCAATGCGTGCGGATAGGATCTGTGTTGTAAAGATTCGGATTGGAGAGCGGGAGTTTGATTTGCGGGCGTTGGTTCTACCATTAGTGGAGTTCGATGTAATCTTCGGTATGGATTGGCTCTCAGAGCAGAGTGCATGCATTGATTGCAACCGTAAAGAAGTCAAGTTGGGTCTGGACACTGATCGGGAGACTACTTTTGCGGGCATGAAGGGGTCAGGGAAAGTTATGATGTCGGCCCTTCAGATGTTCAAGGCAGTTCGGTCTGGGGCAGAACTATATGTCACTCTAGTGCAGACTTCGACGCCTAAACCTAGTTTGGGCAACATCCCAGTTGTGTCCGAGTATCCTGATGTGTTTCCAGATGATCTCCCAGGAGCCCCTCCTCAGCGGGAGATAGACTTTACTATAGAGCTGGTACCGGGTGCCAAACCGGTGTCACGCTCCCCCTATCGGATAGCCCCAAGAGAAATGGCAGAGTTGAAGGTGCAACTGCAGGAGTTGCTAGAGCAAGGTTATGTGCGTCCAAGTTCGTCGCCTTGGAGCGCACCAGTTCTCTTTGTTAAGAAGAAAGATGGGAGCTTGCGGCTTTGTATCGATTATCGGGAATTGAACAAACTTACGGAGAAGAACAAATATCCAATCCCGAGGATTGACGATCTATTGGATCAGTTGGTTGGGTCAACTGTATATTCGAAGTTAGATTTGAAGTCTGGTTACTATCAGTTGAGGATAAGGGAGAGCGACATTCCAAAGACAGCATTCAGTACGCGGTTTGGGCATTTTGAGTTCACAGTCATGCCGTTTGGGTTGACGAATGCTCCATCCGTGTTTATGGATCTGATGAATAGGACGTTCAGAGGATACTTGGATCAGTTCGTGATAGTATTTATTGATGATATCCTGGTATATTCGCGGTGCGAGGAGGATCACTACAAGCATTTACACATGGTGTTGGAAACATTGAGGAAAAGTCAGTTATATGCAAAGTTCTCCAAGTGTGAATTCTGGTTATCCTCGATAGCGTTCCTTGGTCATGTTGTCAGTGGAGAAGGAATAGCTGTGGATCCGGCGAAGATAGTGGCGATACGGGAGTGGCCTACTTTGACTACGGTGGCAGAGGTCCGGAGTTTTCTGGGACTTGCTGGCTACTACAGGCGCTTCGTAGAGAACTTCTCGCGGATAGCACTACCACTCACGACGTTGACAAGAAAGGATCAGAAGTTTGTGTGGTCTCCGGAGTGCGAACAGGCTTTTGTAGAGTTGAAGAGGCGGTTAACCACGGCGCCTATTTTATGTTCGCCAGGTGGAACCGAAGGGTTCGAGATTTATAGTGATGCTTCAGGCAGTGGTTTGGGCTGTGTTCTGCTACAGCATGGGAGAGTGATAGCTTAAGGTTCACGAGAGGAATTATCCGGTCCACGACTTAGAGTTAGCGGCCGTGATTTTTGCTCTAAAGCTTTGGAGTCACTATCTGTACGGTGTGAAGGTAGATATTTACACCGATCATAAGAGTTTGAAGTACCTATTGGACCAAAAGGATCTGAACATGAGGCAGAGGAGGTGGATGGAGTTCTTAAGGGACTACACCTTCAAGATACACTATGTACCTGGGAAGGGAAATGCAGTGGCGGATGCGTTGAGTCGTAAGATTCCCGCACAAGCCAATTGGTTATCAGTACATGATGAAAGATTGGTACAAGAGTTGGAGGCATTGGAGATATCTTGCGTTGACAAGCAGTCTAGTGCCGAGGCAAAATTGTTTTGGACAGAGGTGCAGTGTGACCTAGCGGATAGAGTTCGGATGGCTTTGGTTCAGGATGGCAGCATGAAGCAAATACTAGATGGATCTTTGGATGGGTCAAATTCCCAGTTTGTGGTTGAAGATGGGTTGCTAAGGAAGGACGGTCGTCTATGCGTTCCTAGTGCGGATAATATTCGGGAGGAGTTGATGTATGAGGCTCATCATACCAAATACTCAATCCACCCGGGAAGCACGAAGATGTATAGAGACATGAAGAAATTATTCTGGTGGCCGGGTTTGAAGAAGGATGTGGCGCTTTATGTGGCCAAGTGTCGTACTTGTGCATTGGTGAAGGCGGAATGCCAGAAGCCCGGAGGTTTCTTGAAATCACTTCCTATCCCAAAATGGAAGTTTGACGATATATCTATGGATTTTGTGCACGGTTTGCCGAAGTCGCAGAAAGGAAATGACGCCATTTGGGTGGTCGTAGATAGATTGACAAAGGTGTCGCACTTTATCCCAATGAGAAAGGAAGATCCAGTAGAAAGGTTAGCCAAACTCTACGTGGATAATATTGTACGACTGCATGGTGTGCCTCGCAGTATTGTTAGTGATCGTGATGGACGCTTCACGTCAAATGACTGGAGGTTGGTGCATGGTCTGTTGGGTACTAAGCTAAAGTTCAGCACAGCCTTTCACCCACAGACAGGTGGCCAAACCGAGAGAGTCAACAGAACTATGGAGGACATGCTTCGCATGTGCGTCCTAGATTTCGGGAAGCATTGGGAGGATCACCTATACATGGTGGAGTTTGCGTACAACAATAGCTTTCAGGCAAGCATTGGAATGGCGCCTTTCGAAGCTTTGTATGGGAGGAAGTGTCGTACGCCGTTGTCTTGGTTTGAGGCAGGCGAATCAAAGTTGTATAAACGTCAAGCGGTGGAAGATGCCACTTCAATGATACGGACAATTCAGGAAAGGCTGAAGATTGCTCTGGATAGACAGTCAAAGAACTACAATGCCAAACATAGAAATGTGGAGTTCAACATTGGCGACATGGTATATTTAAAAATCAAGCCGTTCAAGGGTGTATCGCGGGTTCGACGCTTGAAGAAGCTGAGTCCGAGATACCTTGGACCATTTGAAATCCTGGAGCGTGTTGGCGAGGCGGCGTATAGATTAAAGCTGTCGACGGAGTTGAGTGGGCTGCATGATGTATTCCACGTATCGGTGTTGCGTAAGGCAGTTCAAGAGGCTTCGCAGATCATTGCAGACGATCAGGTGCCGGTTGATTATGAGTTAACAACAAGGGTCAGACCAGTATGAATTGAAGATGTTGCGGTCAAACGACTCCGCAACAAGGAGGTCAGAATGGTTAAAGTCCGTTGGGATAATTGCGGACGTGAGGAGCTTTCTTGGGAGCGAGAGCAAGCTATGTTGGAGGAATACCCCGAGTTATTCCACTCAGGTATCATTTAGCTTTTGTGTACCTTTGCTTAATTTCGGGACGAAATTCCTTAAGTTGGGGAGATTTGTAACGCCCCGAATTTTGTGTGCGAGTCGGTCGCGGAAAAAGAGTTTTTGGTGCCTGTAGGGGTACACGGCCTAGGACACGGGCGTGTCCAAGGCCGTGTCTGGCTGGTGATTTTTGGCCGTTTCCAACCCGAGAAGGACACGGCCAGGAACACGGCCGGATGACACGGGCGTGTCATCCGACACGGGCGTGTCATCCGACACGGGCGTGTGCCAACCCGTGTCCCTACCCGTGTCCTGATGGGTCGTGTCCGTTGCCGTGGCGGTTATGCGTGACACGCCCACGAACACGGGCGTGTCGAGGAAACCCGACACGGGCGTGTCAGGTCAGACACGGGCGTGTCTTGGCCCGTGTGCATTTCTCAGTTCGACGATCGTGCCTGGATCGAGGCACACGGCCTTGGACACGGCCGTGTGCCAAGCCGTGTGCGGCCCAGGTCTGGGGAATTTTGTGCAGATCCGAGCCGTTCATTTTCTTTAATTAGGATCTGATGGCCCAGATTAAATCCTGCTCTGTTAAGGCCGGGAATAGGGAGTTATTCCCTCATTTTTCTCTCCAAAGTTCTCCCCTTCCAAAGTGAGAGAGGAGAGGAAGAAGAAGGAGGTTTCCGGCCGCCGGCGGAGCATCGGAGCACCGTTTCGAAATCGGAGAGCGGATCCGTGGAGGGAAGGTCATTGCGAAGAGTTCTAACCGCGTAGTTTTTCCATGGCACCAAAACGGACTACAAGGGTAACGATTCTCAACTCGAGCGCTTGAATCTCTTTCTTTCTGCATAAGGAATCCCGCTCCCGCGAGTATGCGGTGAGTGCGTGGTGTTCCTTGGGGTTGACGGGAATAGTCCCCCTTGTGTTGCATGTAGAGCCTGGAATCGTAAGTACGGGCATAGGCATTGTGTGTGAAGCCTACCCGGACGTGTTTTGTCTGGATCAGTGATGTTGCATTTGATATGGTTTTGCCGGAGAAGACTCCGTGCTTTGGATTTTTCGGGTTTCCATGCGGTAGATTGCAGCAGGGATCCTTGAAGGTTAGCTTCAAGGCGCACCCGGAAAATTGAGCGGAAACGTGTTCTGCTAACTTGGCGGTCTGGGAACCGGCCTTGATCATAACTGGGTTATGAGATTGTTTTGGAAAATTTGGGATCCGAGAGAAGCTTGGCCCGCGCAAAGTTCCTTAAATTGGACATGCGGCGTGAGCAACGGGCAAGTGGAATTGGACCTAGGCTATGTGGTTCGGTGCGAGAGACCCGAAGACGGGGACTGGCCGTTGGCATAGTCGGAGCCTTAGACGGTGGTCAGAAAGGCTAAATGCCCACATGTTGTTGTCATCCTGGGGATGGTGGTGAATGCACTGATTTGTCAGGGTTCACCATGAATGTGCCCTGAGTGCACGGGGTGTTTGGCCGTGCGAGCCTACACCTGTGGCGAATTATAATTGTGATATATATATTGTTGGGCTAATGTTTTGCAGGGAAAGAGCACCGCCGTCCCGAGTAAGGGGCGGGGTCGTTATAATTTGGTCGGCTTTTAGCTGACCGTTGCTTTATTTGCCACCGTGCGGTGGTATGTGCTTGCAGGTGCTGCGGAGCCGAGCGCCAAATAGCGGGCTGGAGCCCATGTTGCTGTGCTGGCCCTAGAAGGCCGTAGAATAGTTGTTTTTACATTTCTCATGTGTGGCCGGCCTGCGAGCCGATGTATGTAAGACATGTTATATTTATGAACATTTATAAGGCCATGTACCTATTTCAGTGTATTTGGGGTTCGTTCTTGTAGTTGTAAATGTGGACATTCATATTGATGGATTTATTTTTGGGTTCTTTCAACTTTAAAAATCTTCCGCTAGAATGCTCTGTGATTAGGACGAGTAGTCTTAATTAGATGGTTTGATTTATTCATTTAGTAACCCTTCCGACTGTCTGTGGTATATGGTGTCGGGTTCCAGCTGGACCTTCTGTTATATGCCATGCGACGGATGGGGGTGTAACGCCCCGAATTTTGTGTGTGAGTCGGTCGCGGAAAAAGAGTTTTTGGTGCCTGTAGGGGTACACGGCCTAGGACACGGGCGTGTCCAAGGCCGTGTCTGGCTGGTGATTTTTTGGCCGTTTCCAACCCGAGAAGGACACGGCCAGGAACACGGCCGGATGACACGGGCGTGTCATCCGACACGGGCGTGTGCCAACCCGTGTCCCTACCCGTGTCCTGATGGGTCGTGTCCGTTGCCGTGGCGGTTATGCGTGACACGCCCACGAACACGGGCGTGTCGAGGAACCCGACACGGGCGTGTCAGGTCAGACACGGGCGTGTCGTGACCCGTGTGCACTTCTCAGTTCGACGATCGTGCCTGGATCGAGGCACACGGCCTTGGACACGGCCGTGTGCCAAGCCGTGTGCGGCCCAGGTCTGGGGAATTTGGTGCAGATCCGAGCCATTCGTTTCCTTTAATTTAGATCCGACGGACCAGATGAAATCCTGCTCTGTTAAGGCCGGGAATAGGGAGTTATTCCCTCATTTTCTCTCCAAAGTTCTGCCCTTCTAAAGTGAGAGAGGAGAGGAAGAAGAAGGAGGTTTCCGGCCGCCGGCGGAGCATCGGAGCACCGTTTCGAAATCGGAGAGCGGATCCGTAGAGGGAAGGTCATTGCGAAGAGTTCTAACCGCGTAGTTTTTCCATGGCGCCAAAACGGACTACAAGGGTAACGATTCTCAACTTGAGCGCTTGAAGCTCTTTCTTTCTGCATAGGGAATCCCGCTCCCGCGAGTATGCGGTGAGTGCATGGTGTTCCTTGGGGTTGACGGGAATAGTCCCCCTTGTGTTGCATGTAGAGCCCGGAATCGTAAGTACGGGCATAGGCATTGTGTGTGAAGCCTACCCGGACGTGTTTTGTCTGGATCGGTGATGTTGCATTTGATATGGTTTTTCCGGAGAAGACTCCGTGCTTTGGGTTTTTCGGGTTTCTACGCGGTAGATTGCAGCAGGGATCCTTGGAGGTTAGCTTCAAGGCGCACCCGGAAAACTGAGCGGAAACGTGTTCTGCTAACTTGGCGGTCTGGGAACCGGCCTCGATCATAACTGGGTTATGAGATTGTTTTGGAAAATTTGGGATCCGAGAGAAGCTTGGCCCGCGCAAAGTTCCTTAAATTGGACATGCGGCGTGAGCAACGGGCAAGTGGAATTGGACCTAGGCTATGTGGTTCGGTGCGAGAGACCCGAAGACGGGGACTGGCTGTTGGCATAGTCGGAGCCTTAGACGGTGGTCAGAAAGGCTAAATGCTCACATGTTGTTGCCATCCTAGGGATGGTGGTGAATGCACTGATTTGTCAGGGTTCACCATGAATGTGCCCTGAGTGCACGGGGTGTTTGGCCGTGCGAGCCTACACCTGTGGCGAATTATAACTGCGATATATATATTGTTGGGCTAATGTTTTGCAGGGAAAGAGCACCGCCGTCCCGATTAAGGGGCGGGGTCGTTATAATTTGGTCGGCTTTTAGCTGACCGTTGCTTTATTTGCCACCGTGCGGTGGTATGTGCTTGCAGGTGCTGCGGAGCCGAGCGCCAAATAGCGGGCTGGAGCCCATGTTGCTGTGCTGGCCCTAGAAGGCCGTAGAATAGTTGTTTTTACATTTCTCATGTGTGGCCGGCCTGCGAGCCGATGTATGTAAGACATGTTATATTTATGAACATTTGTAAGGCCATAAGGCCATGTACCTGTTTCAGTGTATTTGGGGTTCGTTCTTGTAGTTGTAAATGTGGACATTCATATTTGATGGATTTAAGTTTGGGTTCTTCAACTTTAAAAACTTCCGCTAGAATGCTTTGTGGTTAGGACGAGTAGTCTTAATTGGTTGGTTTGATTATTCACTTGGTAACCCTTCCGACTGTCTGTGGTATATGGCGTCGGGTTCCAGCTGGACCTTCTGTTATATGCCATGCGACAGATGGGGATGTTACAATTTGGTATCACACTTCTGGTTACGGTCAAACTTAAATGAATTCGTGGGCGAATTCTTTTAAGGGGTGGTGAGCACATGTGTGCGTCATCGTTATAACATTAAAAAGAACCCATGAATGTCCACTTAGGAATGAAAAATACTCGTGGTTGAGGAACCTACGCGTTCCTATAATTGCTTTTTGCAATTTTGTTTGATCACTTATTGGTGTTTTGTATGACTATAGGTGACCGGGAGTGGCGTAGAGTCGACAGAACATCTGGTTTCTGAGGATTATAGTGCACCCAGTGGCGCGCTTGAGACCCTCTTTCGTTAGAAACCATAAGAAGGATCGTTGAAGTGGTGCTCGCTATGACTAGTGCACAGCAAGGAAGCAATGTGCAACCTTTTGTCCCGAGATGACTTCAATGCCGGGTGGTGTGTTGAATCAAATGACATTTAGGAGGCCATCAGGTCAGCCGTTGAATATGTGCTTGGTGCAGGGTACGCACTCAGTTGATGAGTATTTGCAGGCATTCCTTTTGATAAGCCGCTACCCATGCTTTGAGTTGGAGAACGAGAGGTCTATAGTCGATAGATTCTATAGTGGTCTACGTGACGAACTGCGAATTCTACTTCTAGGACCAAAACTAATGGGATTCCGAGCCTTGGTAGAGTCGGCCAGATCTTTGGAAGTGGAAATGGGAAAAATTCACCAGATACCAGTGAGTAGGGTATCGAACTCTGCAATTCCTATGGGGGGTGCATCTTGCAAAATGCTGAAGAAGAAGGTTAGATCATCGACTAGCAAGGTTGCTTACAACTGTCATACTTGTGGAAAGAAAGGACACTTTGCCCGAGAATGTTGGGATGGTGCTCAGAAGATTAAGGAAGCTATGTCAGGAGCAGGTGAGGACTCTGGTACTAAGAAACCACAGTTCAAAGGGCCAAGTTCAAAGTCCGATGTCCGCAGTTGGAATAAGAAGCTGAAGACTTCGAACTCAGCCCCTTCTTCTGGTGCGTCGGGAGCAACTACAAGTCGAGTCCCAAGAGCTTGCTATATCTGCGAAAAAGTGGGACATTTTGCACGTGAGTGTTGGAGTGGACGTGCAAAGTCCGAAAGGAAGTCTGAAGAGTACAAGCTTGGTCAGCAAGAGGACAGAAAGCAAGCAGACGTGGTGACAGGTAAGGTTTAAAATTCTAGCATTTAGCTTTAGACACTTGTAGTCTTTGTGCATGTTAACCTAGAACCGCTTGTGCTAAGCGTTGTTCTGAATTTCGTTTATCCGGCGGGAGCACCGTTCGTTAAAGGGGGCTTTGTGTCTCCGTTTGCCCAAAGGAATTGTATTACGTGTCGGAATATATCTTCCGATGGCAAAAGTCTTAATGGATGTGTTGTTGACTAGTAGTGCTCGATGCGCACAGATAGAATCTGTTGCGTTTAGGTATGGATTGTGAGTCAAAAGTTTGATTTGCAGGCGTTGTTTCTACCGCTAGGAGAGTTCAACGTGATCTTTAGTATGGTCAGGCTCTCGGAGCAGCAGACATACGTTGATCGAAGTTGCTAGTGGGTCAGTTGAGAGCTAGTCATGAGGTGACTTTCGCGGGCATGAAGGGGTCGGGTAAGATTTTGATGTCAGCCCTTCAGGTGTTCCCGGCAGTTCGGTCTGGGGCAGAACTGTATGTCACTCTAGTGTAGACTTCGACGCCTAAACCTAGTTTGGGCAACATCCCAGTTGTGTCCGAGTATCCTGATGTGTTTCTAGACGATCTCCCAGGAGCCCCTCCTCAGTGGGAGATAGACTTTACTATAGAGCTGGTACTGGGTGCCAAACCGGTGTCACGCTCCCCCTATCGGATAGCCCCAAGAGAAATGGCAGAGTTGAAGGTGCAACTGAAGGAGTTGCTAGAGCAAGGTTATGTGCGTCCAAGTTCGTCGCCTTGGAGCACACCAGTTCTCTTTGTTAAGAAGAAAGATGGGAGCTTGCGGCTTTGTATCGATTATCGGGAATTGAACAAACTTACGGAGAATAACAAATATCCAATCCTGAGGATTGACGATCTATTCGATCAGTTGGTTAGGTCGACCGTATATTCGAAGTTAGATTTGAAGTCTGGTTACTATCAGTTGAGGATAAGGGAGAGCGACATTCCAAAGACAGCATTCAGTACGCGGTTTGGGCATTACGAGTTCACGGTCATGCCGTTTGGGTTGACGAATGCGTCATCCGTGTTTATGGATCTGATGAATAGGACGTTCATTGAATACCTGGATCAGTTTGTGATAGTATTTATCGATGATATTCTGGTGTATTCGCAGTGCGAGGAGGATCACTACAAGCATTTACACTTGGTGTTGGAGACATTGAGGAAAAGTCAGTTGTATGCAAAATTCTCCAAGTGTGAATTCTGGTTATCCTCAATAGCGTTCCTTGGTCATGTTGTCAGTGGAGAAGGAATAGTTGTGGATCTGGCGAAGATAGTGGCGATACGGGAGTGGCCTACTTTGACTATAATGGCAGAGGTCCGGAGTTTTTTAGGGCTTGCTGGCTACTACAGGCGCTTCGTAGAGAACTTCTCGCGGATAGCACTTCCACTCACAACGTTGACAAGAAAGGATCAGAAGTTTGTGTGGTCTTCGGAGTGCGAACAGGCGTTTGTAGAATCGAAGAGGCGGTTAACCACGGCGCCTATTTTATGTTCGCCAAGTGGAACCGAAGGGTTCGAGATCTATAGTGATGCTTCGGGCAGTGGTTTGGGCTGTGTCCTGCTACAGCATGGGAGAGTGATAGCTTATGGTTCACGACAACTGAAGGTTCACGAGAGGAATTATCCGGTCCACGACTTAGAGTTGGCGGCCGTGATTTTTGCTCTAAAGCTTTGGAGGCACTATCTGTACGGTGTGAAGGTCGATATTTACACCGATCATAAGAGTTTGAAGTACCTATTGGACCAAAAGGATCTGAACATGAGGTAGAGGAGGTGAATGGAGTTCTTAGGGGACTACACCTTCAAGATACACTATGTGCCTGGGAAGGGAAATGCAGTGGTGGATGCGTTGAGTCGTAAGATTCCCGCACAAGCCAATTAGTTATCAGTGCATGATAAGAGATTGGTCCAAGAGCTGGAGGCATTGGAGATATCTTGCGTTGACAAGCAGTCTAGTGTCGAGGCAAAACTGTTTTGGACAGAGGTGCAGTGTGACCTAGCGGATAGAGTTCGGAGGGCTTTGGTTCAGGATAGCAGCATGAAGCAAATCTTGGATGAATCTTTGGATGGGTCAAATTCCCAGTTTGTGGTTGAAGACGGGTTGCTAAGAAAGGACGGTCGTCTATGTGTTCCTAGTGCGGATAATATTCGGGAGGAGTTAATGTATGAGGCTCATCATACCAAGTACTCAATCCACCCGGGAAGCACGAAAATGTATAGAGACGTGAAGAAATTATTCTGGTGGCCGGGTTTGAAGAAGGATGTGGCACTTTATGTGGCCAAGTGTCGTACTTGTGCATTAGTGAAGGCGGAATGCCAGAAGCCCGGAGGTTTCTTGAAATTCCTTCCTATCCCAGAATGGAAGTTTGACGATATATCTATGGATTTTGTGCACGGTTTGCCGAAGTCGCAGAAAGGAAATGACGTCATTTGGGTGGTCGTAGATAGATTGACAAAGGTGTCGCACTTTATCCCAATGAGAAAGGAAGATCCAGTAGAAAAGTTAGCCAAACTCTACGTGGATAATATTGTACGACTGCATGTGTGCCTCGCAGTATTGTTAGTGATCGTGATGGACGCTTCACGTCAAATGATTGGAGGTTGGTGCATGGTCTGTTGGGTACTAAGCTAAAGTTCAGCACAGCCTTTCACCCGCAGACAGATGGCCAAACCGAGAGAGTCAACAGGACTATGGAGGACATGCTTCGCATGTGCGTCCTAGATTTCGGGAAGAATTGGGAGGATCACTTGTACATGGTGGAGTATGCTTACAACAATAGTTTTCAGGCAAGCATTGGAATGGTGCCTTTCAAAGCTTTGTACGGGAGGAAGTGTCGTACGCCGTTGTCTTGGTTGGAGGCAGGCGAATCAAAGTTGTATAAACGTCAAGCGGTGGAAGATGCCACTTCAATGATATGGACAATTCAAGAAAGGCTGAAGATTGCTCAGGATAGACAGTCAAAGTATTACAATGCCAAACATAGAAATGTGGAGTTCAATGTTGGCGACATGGTATATTTAAAGATCAAGCCGTTCAAGGGTGTATCGCGGGTTCGACGCTTGAAGAAGCTGAGTCCGAGATACCTTGGACCATTTGAAATCCTGGAGCGTGTTGGCGAGGCGGCGTATAGGTTGAAGCTGCCGACGGAGTTGAGTGGGCTGCATGACGTATTCCACGTATCGGTGTTGCGTAAGGCAGTGCAAGAGCCTTCGCAGATCGTTGCAGACAATCAGGTATCGGTTGATTATGAGTTAACAACAAGGGTCAGACCAGTATGAATTGAAGACGTTGCGGTCAAAAGACTCCGCAACAAGGAGGTCAGAATGGTTAAAGTCCGTTGGGATAATTGCAGACGTGAGGAGCTTTCTTGGGAGCGAGAGCAAGCTATGTTGGAGGAATACCCCGAGTTATTCCACTCAGGTATCATTTAGCTTTCGTGTACCTTTGCTTAATTTCGGGACGAAATTCCTTAAGTGGGGGAGATTTGTAACGCCCCGAATTTTGTGTGTGAGTCGGTCGCGGAAAAAGAGTTTTTGGTGCCTGTAGGGGTACACGGCCTAGGACACGGGCGTGTCCAAGGCCTTGTCTGGCTGGTGATTTTTTGGCTGTTTCCAACCCGAGAAGGACACGGCCAGGAACACGGCCGGATGACACGGGCGTGTCATCCGACACGGGCGTGTGCCAACCCGTGTCCCTACCCATGTCCTGATGGGTCGTGTCCGTTGCCGTGGCGGTTATGCGTGACACGCCCACGAACACGGGCGTGTCGAGGAACCCGACACGGGCGTGTCAGGTCAGACACGGGCGTGTCGTGACCCGTGTGCACTTCTCAGTTCGACGATCGTGCCTTGATCGAGGCACACGGCCTTGGACACGGCCGTGTGCCAAGCCATGTGCGGCCCAGGTCTGGGGAATTTGGTGTAGATCCGAGCCATTCGTTTCCTTTAATTTAGATCCGACGGACCAGATGAAATCCTGCTCTGTTAAGGCCGGGAATAGGGAGTTATTCCCTCATTTTCTCTCCAAAGTTCTCCCCTTATAAAGTGAGAGAGGAGAGGAAGAAGAAGGAGGTTTCCGGCCGCCGGCGGAGCATCGGAGCACCGTTTCGAAATCGGAGAGCGGATCCGTGGAGGGAAGGTCATTGCGAAGAGTTCTAACCGCGTAGTTTTTCCATGGCGCCAAAACGGACTACAAGGGTAACGATTCTCAACTTGAGCGCTTGAAGCTCTTTCTTTCTGCATAGGGAATCCCGCTCCCGCGAGTATGCGGTGAGTGCGTGGTATTCCTTGGGGTTGACGGGAATAGTCCCCCTTGTGTTGCATGTAGAGCCCGGAATCGTAAGTACGGGCATAGGCATTGTGTGTGAAGCCTACCCGGACGTGTTTTGTCTGGATCGGTGATGTTGCATTTGATATGGTTTTGCCGGAGAAGACTCCGTGCTTTGGGTTTTTCGGGTTTCTACGCGGTAGATTGCAGCAGGGATCCTTGGAGGTTAGCTTCAAGGCGCACCCGGAAAACTGAGCGGAAACGTGTTCTGCTAACTTGGCGGTCTGGGAACCGGCATCGATCATAACTGGGTTATGAGATTGTTTTGGAAAATTTGGGATCCGAGAGAAGCTTGGCTCGCGCAAAGTTCCTTAAATTGGACATGCGGCGTGAGCAACGGGCAAGTGGAATTGGACCTAGGCTATGTGGTTCGGTGCGAGAGACCCGAAGACGGGGACTGGCCGTTGGCATAGTCGGAGCCTTAGACGGTGGTCAGAAAGGCTAAATGCTCACATGTTGTTGCCATCCTAGGGATGGTGGTGAATGCACTGATTTGTCAGGGTTCACCATGAATGTGCCCTGAGTGCACGGGGTGTTTGGCCGTGCGAGCCTACACCTGTGGCAAATTATAACTGCGATATATATATTGTTGGGCTAATGTTTTGCAGGGAAAGAGCACCGCCGTCCCGAGTAAGGGGCGGGGTCGTTATAATTTGGTCGGCTTTTAGCTGACCGTTGCTTTATTTGCCACCGTGCGGTGGTATGTGCTTGCAGGTGCTGCGGAGCCGAGCGCCAAATAGCGGGCTGGAGCCCATGTTGCTGTGCTGGCCCTAGAAGGCCGTAGAATAGTTGTTTTTACATTTCTCATGTGTGGCCGGCCTGCGAGCCGATGTATGTAAGACATGTTATATTTATGAACATTTGTAAGGCCATAAGGCCATGTACCTGTTTCAGTGTATTTGGGGTTCGTTCTTGTAGTTGTAAATGTGGACATTCATATTTGATGGATTTAAGTTTGGGTTCTTCAACTTTAAAAACTTCCGCTAGAATGCTTTGTGGTTAGGACGAGTAGTCTTAATTGGTTGGTTTGATTATTCACTTGGTAACCCTTCCGACTGTCTGTGGTATATGGCGTCGGGTTCCAGCTGGACCTTCTGTCAAAGAGGATCATTAAGCCACCAGCTCGGTATTGCGAAGGAAACACGGTGAGCTTCATTACTTGTTTCTTCGCAGGCCCCTCAGATGAGCGAGAGCCTTCAAATTTTGAAGAATCCGCTGGAGTAAAGGAGTGGGTTGATGCCATGGATGAGGAGATGGCTGCCCTCAGGAAGAATAAAACTTGGTGCTTGGTGCCCAAGGTGAATGACGTCACTCATGTTATTTGCAAGTGGGTCTACAAGCTGAAGAAGAAGGCGGATGGAAGCAAAGAGCGGTACAAGGCTCGGCTTGTAGCTCGGGGGTTTTCGCAACAGTACGGCGAGGATTATAAAGAGATGTTTAGTCCGGTGACGAAGATGACTTCAGTACGAGTGGTGATCTCTTTGGCGGCTTACCAGGGTTGGAAGATGTGGCAGCTGGACGTAAAGAATGCTTTTATTTATGGGGATATTGACAAGGACATCTTCATGGATCAGCCGCTCGGGTACATATCTGAAGAACATCCGGACTACATTGCAAGCTCCGGAACGCAGTCTATGGGTTGAAGCAAGCTCCTCGAGCCTGGTATGGGAAGATTGCAGAATATCTTCAGTTCTGTGGGTATCTAGCTTAAAACTCAGATTCGAGCCTCTTCGTCATGAAGAATGGGGAGCTTCAAGTCCTGGTGTTATTGTACATGTATGACATGATCATCACGGGAAATTCCAAGGAGGAAGTAGCTAAGCTCAGGGCAGAGCTAGCTATCAGGTTCGAGATGAAGGATCTGGGTGAACTTCACCATTTCCTTGGACTTGAGGTGGAGAGCAAGGAGAGCGGCATACTCGTATCCCAGAAAGGCTATGAGGAACGGATCGTTCAGCAATTCGGCATGCAGGAGGGGAAGAGTAGCTCTACTCCATTTGATTCTGGCATCAAACTTTGGCGGAATGAGGGGAGGATTCTTCCGGATCCTTTAGTGTTTCGGGCTCTAGTTGGGAGTCTTATTTACTTGACGATTATGAGGCCAGATATTGCTTATGCAGTTGGTCGCATAAGTCAGTATATGGTGGAACCTAGGAAGCCTCATCTGATGGCAGCCAGGAATATCTTGAAGTACGTGAAGGCCACTTCTGACATGGGTCTCCGGTATAGGAGTGGCATGGAGTTTGTTCTTCAAGGGTACTCTGATGCTGATTACGGGAGAGATTCAGACGACCGAAAGTCAACATCCGGTTACATCTTCACTTGTGGATCAGGGAGTATTTTTTGGTGCAGCAAGAAGGAAGACTTGGTGTCCGTCTCTACTACGGAAGCGGAATACAAGGCCTCGGCCTTGGTAGCTCAGGAAGCCATTTGGCTTAGGAGACTAGTAGAGTACGTCTATGAAGAAGTGTGCAGTCCTACTCTGCTGAGTGGTGACAATGAGAGTGCCCTAAAACTGGGAAATAATCCAGTTTGTCATGCTCGGACCAAGCACACCGAGATTGAGCACCACTTTGTTGGATCCCTAGTTTGATTTGGGCTAGGTTGACTAACTTAGGATCTTGTGACCCGCAATGTATAGCCAGGGTCATAGTTGTGCCCTAGAGTCTAAGCAAAGTCCTTAGAGTCAACATCACATGCACCAGCTATCAACAAGACTGCGAGAGACTCAAGACTTAGAAGAATTCAAGACTCTATAAAGTGAGTTCGACATTCGTCGAACTCAGGTCGACGATTGTCGAGCTCAGCTCGACGATCTCAGAGAAAATTCTCTGAACTAAGCTCAACGAACTTTATTCTTTGGTCGATGAATCTTTGGACTACTACAGCATTCTGTCAAGACTATGTTCTCTAGTCTCAGGTCGACGAACTCAGTTCTCTTCATGACAAATTCTAGATTATCTACTTCAACAACTTAGAACTAGAAGACTTGTGTCGACACTCAGAGTATATGTTGACACCAACTGAGTCGACACAAGAAGAACTTATGTCGACACCCAGATCATCAATCGACACTTCAGAAAGGTTGTGTCGACACCACATAGAAGACTTGTGTCGACACATAGGATATCAGTCGACACACAGAATATTTGACAACTCCAAAAACTCAGCTCGACGAAATCAAATCTTAGGTCGACGAATTATGGAGACCTTAACTTTCATTTCAGATACAACTATGAATATTCTAAGTCCATAATAGTTGCTGAACTCCAGTCCTGTATCTGAAGTTCGTCGAGCTGGTAACTGTGTTCGTCGACTAACACAGCAATTCACGAAGCTGTTTCAC
This sequence comes from Platanthera guangdongensis, assembly GCA_039583875.1. NCBI lineage: Eukaryota > Viridiplantae > Streptophyta > Magnoliopsida > Asparagales > Orchidaceae > Platanthera > Platanthera guangdongensis. The sequence goes on from CM077165.1 coordinate 109,189,849, forward strand.
AGTTCTGTTATCAGATCGACGATCTTGAAGTTCGTCGAGCTGGTAACTTCAAATAGTCGACGAACTGGGTTCACAGTTCTGTTATCAGATCGACGATCTTGAAGCTCAGCTCAATGAACGGAAGTTATCTGATCGACGAACACAGCAATTCAGCTCGACAAACTGTGAACTCAGCTCAACGATTTCTGTCATCTGTTCGACGATTCCAGACTAAGTCATTTCCAGCCCTGTCCCCATTATTACTGCAATAATTCCCGAGTAATCAATGCTCTAATATTTTCTGAATATAACCGTTAGAGGAGCATTGATTAGGATATTCTCCAGGATTATTGCTTGCCATTTTTCCACAGAACAGTTGGGGAAATTATTCAATGCTGCTTATTCTATAGGATGTCAGCATTGAATGTAGAAGGAATTCAAAATTTGAAAGACCAATTTCCCCAGAGAATATAAAAGAGATTTTTCTCTCTTTCCTGATAGCACATGAGACGAAATAAAGCAAGAACAATCAGAGCACCAAAAAAATTACAGAGACAGCATACACAGACACAGAGATTTTCAATCAGTCTGTCTTCAACAGCTTCTCTGATCCTTTCACAAAAGCTCTGATACAAAAAGAAGATCTGTCATCTGAATAAGAAGAACAATCATTCAAATATCAAGAGTCTTCATTCTTCAAACTCTCGAGGACACTTCACAGGACAACAAATCTTCCATCTGTCAAAGAAGTTCCTGAAGATCTCTCTGATCAAGGCTGAAAGCTTGAAGGCATATCACCCTGTGCAAAGCTCCAGTTCTCCTGAACTCTTCTACATCTCAGGGGGAGCTTTGACAAAATCACTGAATCCACATAGTCTTCTCATTGTGATTGAGAAAAGAAGACTTTCATCACTCTCTCATCCTCACCTCTGTAAAGGGTTGTCATCTCCCTTCAAAAGTGATTCATGTTTACAAGTCACCTGATCAAAAGACTTGAGGATTTGGTTTTTGAGCACCTGATCAAAAGCTCGTTGGTGTCAGGCACCTGATCAAAAACCTGAGTGGATTCCTACCAGGGTGGTAGAAGAGTGGATGTACCCATGTTGGGGAACCACTATAAAATTTCTTGTGTCGTCTGGTTGCCCCTTTTCTTTTTGTTATTACTGTGCTTGTGTTTTTAGGACTGTTGTGTGCTTATTTATTTTAATTTAACTCTACACCTTTTAATTACAGCAGAAGCTGTAATAGTTTTATAAGGACCTACAAATACTCTATTCACCCCCCCCCCTAGAGTATATTAGATCTAACACATCACTTTCACACTTCATACGGGAGGTGTTGGAGGGATCTCTGATGGTGCAGCATGTGCAGAGTGAGGATAATGTTGCGGACATTTTCACGAAGCCGTTGCCAAAGGTTTCGTTTATTCAGTTATGAGGTTTGCTAGGCTAGATCACCACTTCTCACTTCAAGGGGGAGTGTTGAAAATTATGAAGTGAAAGTGGGTGATGGAGCAGACCGCGTGTGTACAACCCGTATTTGTCGATAGTGGGTCCTACTACAGCCAGGTTAGTGAAAGTCAGGGTCAAAAAGTCAAGACAGGAGTCAAAGACAGAATACAAGATCGTGGAAGGCCTGGGCGAGTATAGGCGAGCTCCCCCCGCATACTCTCCAGGTAGGAGACTAGGCGAGATACTCGCCCAGCCTATACGAGTTCCTCTGGAAGTCGCCTAGTCAACAGAGGGTGGGGTATAAATATGACCCCCCCCCCCCCTCCTTGGATTTGGCTATAAATAGGACCCCAGGGGTACGAGGTGAGGCACTTGAAATCCTCTGCAGGATACTCGCGCGCTTCATTTTCGAGATACTAGCTGGGTCTTAGGATTCCTTTTCCTTAGAGAGCAACTCGCGACCTTGCGACTTTGCCAGCTAGCTTCCCTCGTACCCAGTTCGGCCCTCTTTGGTTGAGAAGGGGCTGCTCCTTTCGAGCATCCGGGTACGCAGTGGGACCTTCCTGCCGCAACATCTGGGTACTGTTTTACCTGATTCTTCATCCTATTCACCCTAACCGTCTGATCTAACTTCTGAGCCGGTAACCTTAGGCGGTTTTGATACGAATTCTGAGGTTAGGATTTTTCCTAGCTTCAACATTTGGTGCGGTGAGCGTGGATCGCAACCAAGGAGGAAAGTTTGGAAGTTGAGTGAGATGTCCATTGGTGGCGAGCAAGGAGAGTTGGTCGGCAACTCGGCAGTAGGAGGAGACACCGCGCGAGGTGGCGAGTTTGTAACAGTGGCTACATTTGAAGAGTTCGCGAAGAAGATTGAGCAAACCATTCTCGCCGGGTTCGATCAGCGCCCAGAGGTCACGGCGACTTCTCCCCGTCGCCTAACACCGCTAGAAGAGGAAGCGCCGCCGAGGCGAGCTGGAAAGGATCTCGCTTGGGCAAGGGAAGAGCGACCTATGCAGTCACGACATTACCCGACGAGTAGCCAGGGGGTCTGTTTTCGGGATCCAATGTCGCCGGCGAGATGCAGGGATACTCGACACTATGGCGAGTACGACGTCTCTAGCGAGGATGAAACTCGTCACCGCCAGGGAGGGAGGAACCCCTTCTGTGACGAGATCCTCGCCGCTCCAGTTCCAGAAGGGTTCAGGGAACCCGCTCTCACTTACTACTCTGGCAGAGACGACCCTATCAGACACCTCCAGTGGTTTGAATACGTCGTCTCCATCCGCAACATGTCTGACGCCTTCAAGTGCAGGTTCTTCTCTATCAAACTCAAGGGGGATGCTAGGGATTGGTTCCATCAACTAACAGTAGGGTCCGTGTACTACTTCTCAGATCTGCGTCGGGGCCTTATGGCGAGGTTCGCGATATTGAAGAAGAGGAAGAAGGAAGTGACGGACCTCTTCAAAATCGTCCAAGGGAATCATGAGAGTTTGGGTCATTACATTGACCGCTTTCAGGAGGAGATTTTGGAGGTGGAAGAAGTGGACAGCTTTACCTTGATGGTGGCCCTGAAGTTTGGGTTGAAGCAAGGATTGTTCAGTCTAGAGATGGGGTCCAATCCCCCAAGATCTTTTGAAGAAATGATAGAGAAGGAGAACACGTTTATTCGGGGAGAGGAGAAGAACAAGGATTTTCTAGCGAGGCTGGATGGGGAGATTGCGACGGAGAGGGGGAGAGCAGGACCTTCGGGGTCGAAGTCAAGGAGGACGTCAGAAAGGCGAGAGGAGAGGAAGAAGGAAGAACCAAGGAGAGAGGAGAGAAGGAAGAAGGAATAACCCAGGAGGGTTGAAGAGAGGAGGTAGGAGAGGCCTCGAAGGCAAGAAGAGAGAAGGCCAATGGAAGCTCGGGAAGAAGGAAGGGGGGAAAGACGATTCCAGTATCCAGAGAATCGCCCCCAATGGAGACCAGCAAGGCAGCGGTACCAGAAAGAGAGGAGGAATGGAAATCGACAGGAGGGAGGCCTAGGAGGAGGAAGAAGGGAGACGATGGTCATCGCTCGCCAAGACAATAAGCGGCACCGGAGGGAGCAGCGAGCGATGTTCCAGGAGGCGGAGATTCCCCTTTACTACGATATTCATTGGGTAGAGGGGCACGGGACCTTGGCTTTCCCTGAGTTTTGGGAAGCAAGGAGGAGGCTGGATGCGGGAGCGGCAGAAAGAGAGCGGCAGAGGTAGGAGGCCCCGGTGGGGAAGGTGGCATTCCAAGATCCGACGAGGAGGAAGAATGAGGACCGAGTCGACTTAGGAGGTCGCATGGAAGTGATACATGACCCAGGAGGTGGGCATGTAGGCGTGATCAATGGAGGGGCCGGGATGGGAGCTTCCCGCAAGGGGAGTCTCCACCAAATCTATCGGAAGAACGTCGCCTCGACGTCATAGACCCCGCCGCCATTAGAGGAGATCACCATCTCGGAGGAAGATATGTTGGGGAATGAGAACCCCTTCCATGACGCTTTGGTAATTCAAGATGCCATCGATGACTTCACCGTCGACCGAATCCTTGCGGACATTGGTAGCTCGGTGAATGTCATCTTCAAAAGAACCTTCGTCGGGCTTCAGGTGGAAGCGTCTCGGGTCCAAGCTACAGATGGACCGCTCTTTGGATTCTCAGGAGAGAAGAAAGAGGTGGAGGGAGCAGTGGAGCTACTGGTTACGCTCGGTGGGATGTTGATCCGATGTCGTGTCATCATTGTCGATGCGCTGAGCGGTTACAACGCCATCTTGGGGCGACCCCTCATCAACTACTTCAGGGTCGTTACTTCGTCGTACCACCAGTGCATGAAGTACTGCCGCAGAGATGTTCAGATCAGGATCAGGGGAGATCCAAAGGCTTCCAGGGAGTCCTACTTGAATGTCATCAGCACCATCAGCTGGATGGGTGACGCGGAGAAGCTGGAAGAGTTGCTGGAGAAGGATAAATGGTTGTGTGCTGCTGAGGAGGTAGAGGAGATAGAGGTGATCTCTCGAGGAGAGGAACTAGGGTTGCTGAAGGTTGGAGGATCTCTGCCGCTTGGAGGGAAGATAGAGATGGCTGCCTGCCTGCAGGACAATGTTGATGTCTTCACATGGAGTGTCGCCGAGATGTCAGGGGTGAACGCCGATGTTGCTTGTCATCGCCTCAACCTGAATCCCGCGGTGTCCCCAGTTCGGCAGAAGTAGAGGAAGAGCGCCGCCATGCTGGCCGAGCCGATTAGGGAGGATATAGAGAAGCTGCTGGAGGCAGGTTTTATCTCGGAGATCTAGTATCCAGGCTGGGTCTCCAATGTTGTAATGGTGAAGAAGCCCGGAGGGGGCTGTCGTCTATGTATCGATTTTTCAATGTTGAATAAAGCTTGCCCGAAGGATTGCTACCCCTTGCCTCAAATCAACGCGCTGGTTGATTCCGTCGTTGGGTTTCCTGTGATGAGTTTTCTTGATGCTTTTTCAGGGTATCACCAGATCCGAATGCATCTCCTCGACTGTCAGAACGTCTCTTTCATAACCAGCGACGGCTGCTATAGCTACAAGATGATGCCCTTCGGGCTCAAGAATGCAGGTGCGACTTACCAGAGAATGATGGATCAAATCTTCAAGGGGAAGAAAGGGCAGAACTTGGAGGTTTATGTGGATGACCTCCTCGTCAAGAGTAAAAGTGTCGCGGATCATATAACGGATCTGGAGGAGACCTTTGCTACCCTGAAGAAGTATAAGATGCGACTCAACCCGGCGAAGTGCGTTTTCGGTGCAGTAAGAGGGAAGTTTCTAGGTCACCTCCTCACTCCCAGGGGGTGGAACCTAATCCAGATAAGGTGAAGGCCATTCTGGAGGTGGTGTCACCAAGAGATCCCAAGGAAGTTCAAAGGATGGCTGGAAGGCTGGCATGCCTCAGCCGTTTCTTGTCCAAGGCAGAGGAGAAGTGCTCTCCGTTCTTCAAGACCCTTCGGGGGAATCAAAGGTTCGAGTGGACGGCGGAGTGTGAGGATGCTTTCGGAAAGCTCAAGCAACAGCTAACTCAAGCTCCTCTCCTCCAAGGCCCGCGGGATAATGAAGATCTTTTCCTCTACCTGGGAGTCAGAGCGGAAGCAGTTAGCTCGGTGTTGGTTCGAGAGGAAGGCAAGAGGCAGCTTCCTATCTACTATGTTAGTAGAGTGCTGCGGCATGTGGAGACGAGGTACCCGATTTTGGAGAAGCTGGTGTTCGCTTTGGTGGTTTCGGCTCGTAGGCTCCGTCCGTATTTCCAAGCTCACTCCATCAAGGTCATCTCCGATCATCCTCTACGGAGTATCCTGGATGGAGTGGAACACTCTGGCAGGCTGGCAAAGTGGGCGGTGGAGCTTAGCGAGTTCGACATTTCTTACTCTCCAAGGGTAGCAATCAAGGCTCGGGCGGTGGAGGATTTCCTTGTCGACTTCTCTGCCGAGGTAGAAGGAGAGGAAGGCTCTTCTAGCACAGTGTCCTGGAAGATGTTCATGGATGGGGCTTCGGGCAGATATTCTGTGGGAGCCGAAGTCGTGCTCGTAAGCCCTCAGGGAACCAGGATCGAGCAGGCAGTCGAGATCCTCTTCCCAGTTACCAACAATCAGGCGGAGTACGAAGCCATGTTGGCCGGTTTGCGTCTCGCCAAGGAGTTGGCAATTCGAGACATAAGGGCCTTCATCGACTCGATGGTAGTCGGGTCCCAGATCAGAGGCGAGTTCGAGGTGAACGATCCGATTTTACAGCGGTACTTGATCAAAGTGAAAGGTTTGGTCAGGGATTTTAATCTTTCTTCGTCGAGCACGTACCCTGAGAGAAGAATTCAAAAGCTGACTACCTTGCTAAGTACGGTCCCCGGGCTGGGGGAACCGTGACTGAACTGTTCCGACCGTCCATCGAGGAAGGGGAGATGATGGAGATCGAGTAGAGAGAATCCTGGAGGGATCCATTTATTTCTTTCCTGACGACAGGTCAGATTCCTGCCAGCGAGGGAGACCAGAGGAAGTTTCTCTACAAAGCTGCCTACTATTTGCTTCAAGAAGGAGAGCTCTACTACAAGACCATCTCAGGCCCTCTGGCTCGGTGTCTGTCAGAGATTGAAGTACCATACATCCTGGAGGAGATTCACTCAGGAGAGTGCGGCAGTCACTCAGGGACTCGCACTCTTGAACAAAGGATTCTAAGGCATGGATACTTCTAGCCCACCATTCAGAAGGATGCGGAGGCCTTCTCAAAAAAGTGTCTCCAGTACCAGCTCTTCGCGCCTCTTCAACTATAGCCAGCTCTGCACCTTTGCTCGATCAATGCTCCATGGCCCTTCTCCATCTGGGGAATGGACTTGATCGGCCCCTTTCCTCAGGCTAGCGGGCAGAGGAAGTTCATCCTTGTCATGATCGACTGCTTCTCCAAGTGGATCGAGACAGAAGCTTTAGCCAAAACCACGTAGCAGATTGTGAAGAATTTCATTTGGGGAGAAATTGCATGTAGGTTCGGGATTCCTCTTGCCATCGTCACCGACAACGGGCCGCAGTTCGCCGGTTTGGGGTTAGAGGACTTTTGCAAGCAGCTAGGGATGGATCTTCGATTCGCCTCTGTGCATCATCCTCGCAGCAACGGGCAGGTGGAGGCCGCCAACAAGTTGATCATCAACCTCCTGAATAAGAAAGTCACCAACTTGAAAGGCAATTGGGCGGAGCAGCTCCCCTCGGTCCTCTCGGCCCTGAGAATAACTCCAAACTCGGCTATGGGGGAAACTCCCTTCAAGTTATCCTACGGGTCCGAGGCACTCATCCCAGTGGAGTTCGAGGTTCAGAGCCCCAGAGTTATAGCAGCTGGAGATGGTGGCGAAGAATGGCGCTTGGAGAATGAGGACGCCCAAAGACTCTCACTGGATTTCGTAGAAGAGCTTCGTGACTTGGCCTCCATCCGCCAAGAGGATATCAAGCGGTGCATGGCGAAGCACTTCGACAAAAACATCTTCCTAAAGCACTTCCTCGCCGGAGATCTGGTTATGAAGAAGGTGGACGTGGCAGGAAGAGGAGCAACAGTTGGCAAGCTACATCCAAATTGGGAAGGTCCATTCATTGTCCAGGAAGCCTTGGCCACCTGAGGCTATTATCTCCAGTATCAGGTTGGAGAGCATCTTGGGGGTACTTGGAGCGGGGATGACCTGAAAAGGTTCTATCCTTAGCGGCCAATGATGTATTTTGTTTGTACATGCTTTCACATATATAAAATGGCAATTGTTTTGCTTTTGTTCATTCTTTTTTCATCTCAAGTCTTCTGGGAAGTCAAGGTGTTGCTCTAGGATCGATCCGAGAAGTCGGCCATAAACTTGTTTCCCCTGGATAGCCCAGTGCGGACGATGGGACGATGCCTCGGGATCTAAGCGTCCTTGTAAGACCGGACCCCTGCATTGACGGTCGAGATCAGCTCCCCCCTTGCATGTCGACCTAACTACCCCTGATTACATCTCTCCTCCGATTGGAGGAACTAGCGAGAACATGTTTGGACTCCAACCTCTTGGATTTGAGGAAGGATCAACCTTGCCAAGCTCTCCTTTCGGGTAACGGCCTTTCAGCTTATTTTTCAAAGGCAGGATAACTAGTCAAAGGGCCAAGGTAGGCCCAAGGGAATATGTTAGTCGCGAGTGCGTCCTGGAGGACCCTCTGAAAAACATTGCTCCTCGCTCTTACATTTGCGCTCGTAACCAGTTGGCAGAGCTGAGAACGATCACAGCGGTTGGATTGGGAAATGTGCCTTCGACCTGTTTCTCGTAGATAGCCTAGTTAGGACGATGGGATGATGCCTCGGGATATAAGCGCACTTGTAAGACCGGACCACCCCTGCATTGACGGCCGAGATCAGCTCCCCCTTGAATGTCGGCCTAGCTACCCCCGATTGCATCTCTCCTCTGACTGGAGGAACTATCAGGAACAGGGTTGAACGCCAACCTCCCAACTCAACGTCGGCGAGATCATCGTTTGATTTTTATTTCTTTGTTCTCAAAGATATTGATGCGCTTAATCCTTTTTCAAACTCTTGAAGCAGCAGGAAAAATGTATCAAGTCCTCAAGTGGCAGGTCCTCGTAAGTCCAAGTTCCTACACGAGCTCCTCTCCTGCATATTGGCCAACGACCTCCTCGAGTGAGACCAAGATCCTCGCTGGAATGATGTCGTAGTCTGAGACTTCTGTACGAGCTCCTCTCCTGCAGACCGACTACATGCCTCCCCGAGTCGACCTACACCACTCTAGTTGAGCAAGGCTCCTGAGAGCTGTCGACTCCAACAAACGCTCAAGTCCTCGAGTGGCAGGTCCTCGTAAGTCCAAGTTCCTACACGAGCTCCTGTCCTGCATATTGGCCAACAACCTCCTCGAGTGAGAACAAGATCCTCGCTGGAATGATGTTGTAGTCCAAGATCTCTGTACGAGCTCCTCTCCTGCAGACCGACTACTTGCCTCCCCGAGTAGACCTACACCACTCTAGTTGAGCAAGGCTCTTGAGAGCTGTCGACTCCAAAAAACGCTCAAGTCCTCGAGTGGTAGGTCCTCGTAAGTCCAAGTTCCTGCATGAGCTCCTCTCCTGTACTTTGGCCAACGACCTCCTCGAGTTAGATCAAGATCCTCGCTGGAGTGATGTCGTAGTTCGAGACCTCTGTACGAGCCCCTTTCCTGCATACCGACTACTTGCCTCCCCGAGTAGACTAGCTCTCACCCACAGTTGAGCTGGGCTCCTGCTGGGTGTCGACTACTCCCAACCACATATCAGGCTCAGCTCCTCACAGGATGTCATTCTTGGTAACAAAATAAGTCGTGCAGGAGCGGGCAGACTCTGGCGACTATGCGAGCAGATATGGGGCGAGTATGCTAACAGGTATAGGCGAGTATGCGAGTACGCCACGACGAGTATATGTGCAGGACATGGGCGATTATTGGGATTCGAGCTATGAAGAGCAACTATGGACGTGCGAGTATAAATTAGGCGACCATGAATGATGCCAACGCACGGGTAAAAGCGAGCATATGAGCCTAGCGAGTATCATCATCAAGCAAGTATGAAAGCAGGAAAACACAACATGGTAATTCAGACTTGTATTTATATTTTTTCAAAAAAATGTACAAGTTACAAAAGTATCTATTACAAAATATCGCTAACTGTTATTCGCGAGTATGACAAATATCGGCGAGCAACTAGGACTCATCATCGCTAGTATCAAGCCGATATTCCTCATCTCCGAGGTCAGCATCCTCTTCCTCGCCACTTTCCTCGTTCTCCTCCTTGCCGCTGCCACTTCCGCTGCCGCTGTTGCTGGAGCTCGTCGATGATGAAGGTATGTGATCTGGCGAGATTGTTGCCTCAGCGAGCAGCTCAGGGATCAGCTCATCCACGGTGAACTGCTTCTCCCCCTCGTCAAGTTTCCTGCTGATCCTCAGCCTCGCGAGCACGACGTTGTCGGCCGCGCGGGCTATCTCATGGCGAACCGACGACCTCTCCTCCCACAAGACGTGAAATCGTTTGATGGCATAGTGAGGGTCGTCCTCCGGCCGCGGCTGAGGAGCGGAAGAACTCGCGCCGGCTTCTAAAATGGCCAGGCGAGATTCCATCTCGGTTGCGTGGACTTGGGCTGCCTCCAGATCAGCCAGAGATTTGGCGAGCTTCGCCTTATACTCAGAAAGCTTCTTGGCAATTTCTATATCGGCAGCCTGCGACAAAGAACAAAGAGTCAGCAAAAAGAATCCAAGTTTGGCAAACATCAACATCGTGCATAGGAGGCGACTTACCTCATAATCTCTCCAGCAGACGGATTCCATGCCGAGATCAATCTCCTTCTTGCTGACAATCTTCAAGGCCTTATTCCTCTCCAACATCCTCCTTGCCGCGAAATGATTCAGTTCAACGGCTCACGCGAGCGAGCAGGATGCCTGCTGGGCGAGTTCCTCATCGCTGAGGTCCAGCATCGATTCGGCGTTGCCTCGCCCATACAAAGCATGGAGGACGACGAAGGCCTCCCCATTGTCCTCCCAGTCCGCCGACCAGGAGGGGAGGTTGGTGCTCTGCGTCACCAGGTTGTCGTCGGCCTACCAGGTCACCAGCGGGTGACCATAGGCGTCCGCCGCCTCTCGCCCCAAGTTGAAGTTGGGATGGAAGCGGGGAAGTCGAGCATCCAGTGGCGGCGATTCTTGGTCGTCAGGCTGCGACGACGACACCTTCAGTTTTTTGGTCGCAGGGCACGGCGACCTGGCTTTCCCTTTGCCCTTAGAGAGCCTTTTCTTCTCGCCGACATCAGCCAGCGAGTTGGTCTCATGTAGCGAGGTGGCGACTTCCTTCACCGGAGGGAGCGGTTTCTCCGGGAGCTCGCATGGCACTACAAAATGGCGAGTAAATTAGTATCGAGCTTCTCATGTCGCGGCGAATATGTAAACAAAGTGATTCTCGCCCAAAGCTTACCCTCCTTGGAATGTATCTCCAACAAGCTGTTGACATTTAGTCGCTAGAAGTTGACATCGAACCGGCAACCTCGGAACAATTCAACTAGCTACTCGCGGACGCCCTCCAATATCGGCAGGAGGAAGGCGATGTCGGCAGGTTGGTGCGGCCTTCCCAGGACGCCATCGAAGTCGCCCTCGACGACGACTAGCAGCTCGCTCCAGCGATGCACCTTATTCGCCATCCTCACCAGAGTGCAGACATGACTGCTGAAGTAGACCATACCCTCGGCAGTCGCGGCGAAGGCGAATATCTTGCGGAAGATAGATAGGTCGAAGGCGACCCTCTCCTCGCACAAGTAGCAGAGGAACCCCATGATGATCGCGATGTCGTTGGGGTTGATCTGCGCGGGGACGATGTCGAAGTATCGCAAGATCTTGCAATACTCCGGCCACAACAGAAGTTGCAGGTCCGCGTCGAAATGGCGAAGGGGAAGGACCAGCGCGCCCTCTATATATGTGTTGAGTCGCTTGCTACGGCTCGGGAGCCTGGCCGAGTATCCCTCAGGGAGGAGCCTTTCCCTAAAACTCTCTAAGTTGCGCTCGGTGGTGATCGACTTCTTGAAAGCCGCATCTGCGAAGTTGGCGGCATGGCTTGGCGGCGAGCACTGGCATCATCTCCAACCTTCTTGTAAGATTTAACGAGGAAGAAGAAAGAAGAGCGAGGAACAAAGCAAAGTCGCAGCGCGCGAGCAGGAAACGATACTCGCGAGTTAGGGGTTGAAAAGCGCAACAGCGTACTTATGTCCTACCTACCCCCTCTATTTATAGGCGCCAGGGTGGTATATCTTCACTACGGCGAGTATCGGCCCAAGTCGTGCCCTAAGCGAGTAAGCTAATTCCGTTGCATAGGTCGCACAGTACAGATAAAGCATGATCGTAACCTGCAGAACAAACTCGGCACAATCCAGACAAGATATCACACAAACATTGGAAATAGGAAAAAGTTAATAATGTCGCGAGATCCAAGCTCGCTTATTACAATCAATAAATGTTCATAAAGTAGCACTCGGCGAGCTTCAAATAAACGAAAGAAAAAATTCTAAGGCCTAGGTCTCTCTGGAGGGTGAGGATGTCGCCCATCCCAGCCCATCTCGCACGCCCGCCGAAAATGCTCCGTCGCCAGCACCATCGCGTCATCGCCAAGCCGCAACTGCTCCTCCATCCTCGTCAGCCAGCCAACAGAGCCCATGCACGCGCGAATACCGGCCAGCTCGTCTAGAACAAGCTGGAGGCGATGGTTGTTAATTGCCAGTTGGCAATCATTCTCCTTTACCATGTGGAAGCGGGCTTCAAAGCTCTCCAGAGTACTCCGGAGCTATTCCATCTTCGACATCCGCGCTTCCAGCGATGATATTCGTCGATGAGGTTCGCAGATCGCTAATTTGTCGAACTTGCTCTCTAGCTCCAGGTAGGCGCGAGCAGCAGCATGGCGATATTCGATGCTCGTTAACCCAATGGCATCGATGAAGGCCGGCCCTGGAGTCGTCGGTCTGTTGGATCCCTAGTTGATTTGGGCTAGGTTCACTAAACTTAGGATGTGACCCAACATGTATAGCCAGGATCAAATTTGTGTCCTAGAGTCTAGGCCAAGTCCTTAGAAACAACATCAGATGGACCAGCTATCAACAAGACCATCAGAGACTCAAGACTAGCCAGGATGTGACCCAACATGTATAGCCAGGATCAAAATGAGTTCGATGTTCGTCGAACTCAGGTCGGCGAAAGGCGTTCTCAGCTCGACGATCTTGAGATATTTCTCTGAGTTGAGCTCGACGATCTTCATTCTCTGCTCGATGAAAGCTGGGATACTTCAAGAGACTAAAGTCATGATAAACTCAAGATTATTCTAAGTCCAACTTCAAGCTTTGGTCGACGAACAAGATTCTGAGCTCGACGAATTTGGACCTCGAGTTCACAACAACCTTCTGATAGAAGATCTCAGGACGATGAAGTCAACTTCTTAGGCTGACGAATTCTCAGGTCGACGAACTGTGTTCTTTGGTCGACGAATTCTGGAGCCGAAAGTTTTCAAGTCAACACAAAATATTTGACTAAGTCCAGAGTTATTGCTGAACTCCAGTCGACGAATGCAATTGTCAGCTCGACGAACTTCAGACAGAAAAGGCAAAGTTCTGAAACATGCAAGTACTGTTATCAGCTCGACGAACTTGAGACTCAGTTCGACGAACTAGTAACTCAGCTCGATGAATTCTGTTATTCGTTCGATGATTCCATACTTAGCCATTTCCGGCAATCAATCCTCACTCAAATGTAATAATTCCTGACAGATTAATGACTCAAACATTCTCTAAATGTAGCTGTAATACGAAGCATTAATTGCAATCTTTTTCAGGAATATTACTTGCTGATTTTCCACGGGACAGTTGAGGAAATGAGTAAATGCTAATTATTCTCAAGGCATCAGCATTTATTACAGAGGATTCAAATTTTTGAATAGACATAGAAGAAAACAAGATCGACACTCTGTAGCACAGATTAGAGAACAAGAATATACTCAGTCAAAAAGACAGACAGACTGAAAGATTACACACAGCCCCAGAAAAGCTTCACAAAAAGAAACTCATACTGAAGCTTACAGTGATAGGCAGTGATATTCATTCATTCAGAAGAAGAACAATCATAATATATCAAGAGTCTTCTTCTTCAATATTCTCTCCAGGACTTCCCCAAGGACAATAGATTTTAAATCAGTCAAGAAGATCTCGTATCACTGCTTGTCAAGAAATCTGATTGAAGACCTATCATCCGACAGCAAAGCTCCAGATCTTCCGTGAACCATTCTGCATTTCAGGGGGAGTTGTTTGCTAACATCATTCCACATTAGTCCTCTCTCTGATTGTTGATAGAGAAGACAAAATCACTCTCCCACCCCCTCCTGTACAAAGGGTTGTCATCTCCCTTCAAAAGTGCTTCCTTGTTGCAAGTCTCCTTACCAAAAAACTTGAGTTGGATTTTGGGGACCTGACCGAAACCCATTGGTGTCAGGCACCTGGTCAAAAATCTGAGTGGATTCCTACCAAGGGTGGTAGAAGAGTAGATGTACCCGGTTGAGGGGTAACCACTATAAATTTCTTGTATCGTCTGGTTGCTAATCTTTTATTTTTGTTCTTGTTGTGTGGTTGTGATTAGGTTTAATATTATTTGTATTTCAGTTTTCTATTTACTGCACTTCTTCAGTTTACAGCAAAAGCTGTAGCAGCACTTTTTGTTTTGGGACCTAATAAATTTTTTAAATATACTTTATTCACCCCCCCCCCTCTAGTGTATTGTAGATCTAACCCTCACTTTTAATTTGTATCAAAGCAAGGTTCCTTTGGTTGCACAAGTTAATCCTTGAACCAAAGATCCTGTGTTAGATCTACATATCACTTTGTTCACATTTTAAAGTAGAACCACAGCCATGGAACAGAACAAAGATTATGCAAGCACCAGACCTACAGTTTGCAACTTGCAAAAGTTTGGAATCTGGAAGGCAAGAATCAAATTGTATATGAATTCTATTGATGAAGATATCTTTGCTTCCATCTTGATAGGAGTACCTCAAGCACCTGCAGATTCTCCAAGCACTTCCACAAATATGATTGCAGTACCTCCTCCAGATTATAATGATGCTTACAGGAAAGTCAAGATGGCTGATGCAAAAGCCATGAACATATTGGCACAGACAATGTCTGATGATATTTCCAGAAGGTTGCTGAGTGCACATCAGCAAAGGCTATTTGGGATTCCCTGAACCAAATGGTTGATTGATCAGTTGATTAAAGGAAGGACAGGAGATCAAATCTCATATCCCAATATGAGAATTTTAAGAAGCAGGAAGCTGAAACAGTCTCGGAGATGTATAATAGACTAAGCTCAATCATTAATGAGCTAAAAACTCTGGACAAGGTCATCACTCTCACTGAAGTGAATGACAAAATTCTGATGTACTTCCCAAGCTCATGGGACACAAGAATCTGGCCTATCAAGGAGGTTAGATGCCGGAATGAGATATCAACTGAATCACTATTGGGCAAACTGAAATCGTATAAGCAGTTAATTAAGACAAGGGAGGCTGATGAACAAAGAACACCTCCTGTAGTCAGAAGAGATCAGAACATAGCATTCAAGGCCTCAGAAGAATCAGAATCCACTGCATCAAATGAAGAGCTCATGAGTCTCTTTGTAAAGAGATTCTTCAAAATGGCTAGAAAGGACTTCAGGAGGAAGTCAGCAAGAAAGGATGACAGGCCAAAGTATGACAAGACACCAATAAAGGAAGTGGTGTGTTATGGATGCAGAAAGCCTGGGCACTTTCTCTTTGAGTGCCCAGAGAATCAGAAGAAAGAGAAGAGAAGAGAAAGGGAAAAGGATTTCAGAAAGCATTTCACCAGCAAACACAAGAGGAAGGAAAAGGGGTTTGTAGCTGAGACTTGGAGTGAGACTGAAGAGGAGTCAACATCTTCAAGCTTCAGTGAAGATGATGAAAAAGAAAGAACAAAAGAGGTTTGTCTTATGGCAATTGATGCCTCAAGGAGCAACTCAGAAGAAGGAGAGTCAGACAATAAGAAAGCTTCTGAATCAGAAGCTGATCAGGTATTATCATTGTTTGATTATAATTCAGAATCTTTTAAGTCAGACTTTAAAATCATGTGTTTAGACTTAATCAACTCTGAGAAGGAAATCAAACTTCTCAGAGATAAGCAAGTTAACTATGATAACTTAGTATTAGAAAATACTAAATTAAAAATGAAATATGAATGTTTAGTGAACAAATCATCCTTCTAAAAGATGAATTAAATAAGGCAAAACAGCTAAAAGAATCACTAAATGGAAGAAGTAAACAACTAGCAGAAATCACTAACACATCTAATGCTAGGTTTAATGGAAGTAGGTTAGGATTAGGTGCATCATCTAGTGAACTACCTGTTCTTCAGAAAAACCATCTATCACAACCCATCAATTTTATCTCTGAGAAAGGAAAGAAGAATACTGATCAAGTAAATAAAGTAAATAAAATTCTTGAACAAATTAAAACTAAGGACAAAATGGAAAAATAGAAAACACCAAGTAAAATTAAAGTTCAGCAATTTTCGTCGAACTCAGATCGACGAAAAGGGGCCAATTCGTCGAACCCAGATCGACGAACTCTGGACGCCAACTATAGTTATCATTATTCGTCCAACTACGATCGACGAACTTTGTATGGTTCGTCGAGCAGAGATCGATGAACGTGTGGCGCAGAGAATGAACATGTTTATTCTCTGGGCAGAGATCAACGATCTCAACCCAATTCGTCGAACTCTGGTCGATGAGCTTACATAAATTCGTCGAACACAGGAAGACTTAACTAAAACTTTAACTGCAACAGAAACTTAGATACTTCTAGGAGATCATTTAATCCCCTAGCTGACTGGACCATTCCACCTAGGAGATACCACCCCCTAGGATATAAGTCCCAGCCAGAATTTTCTGTTATTTCTAGTTTCTCCTATCAGCCATACAAAGGGCCCAAGGTAACCTGGGTCAAAAATCACTAACTGTTTATATTGCAGGTGAAAAAGTGTCCAGGGATAAATGAAACTTGGTACCTGGACAGTGGCTGCTCCAAGCATATGACTGGCAGTAAGGACATCATGTTCAACTACAAGTCCAAGTTGGGGCCAAAGGTTATTTTTGGTGACTCAAAATATGGTCAATCAGAAGGAGTTGGAGAAGTAAAAATAGGAGCTGTCACATTCAGAAAAGTGACATATGTAAGTGGACTAAAGCATAACCTCATCTCCATAAGTCAATTATGTGATGATGGTTATCAGGTATATTTTAACCCTTCTACCTGTTTTATTATTGATAAAAATAACCAAACTGTTTTAACTGGAAGTATACAAGGCAACATTTATTTAGTAAATTTTTCTTCTGCCACTACTGATATTTGCTTACTGAATTTAACTAGTAATCAGAATGATTTATGGCACAAAATATTAGGACATGTAAATCTGAAAAATATTGCTAGGTTATCTAAGCACAACCTTGTTAGAGGTCTATCTTCTATTCCCTACAATAAGGAAGGTCTCTGCAGGGCTTGTCAACTAGGCAAGCAAACTAAAACTAGCTTCAAGTCAATTAATAAGAGTGATTCACCTACGATCTTGTACTTGCTACACTTGGATCTATTTAGACCCATTGCAGTACAAAGCCTAGGAGGGAAATCCTACACCTTGGTTATTGCGGATGACTTCTCTAGATTCAGTTGGGTTTTCTTTCTGAGAACAAAGTCAGATACATTCAAGGTTCTTACAGATTTTCTCAGGACCATACAGATTGAGTTCTCTACTCATGCTGCATTGATCAGAAGTGATCATGGCACAGAGTTTGAGTCTCTTCTTATGCATGAGTTCTGTGAGAAGGAAGGTATCATGCATTGCTTCTCAGCTCCTAGAACTCCCCAACAAAATGGGGTAGCTGAAAGGAAAAATAGAACACTCATTGAAGCTGCAGGTACATTACTTGCTGATGCATACATTCCACTAACCGTTTGGGCAGAGGCTGTAAGCACAACAAACTATATCCTGAATAGGAATTTAATTCACAAACTAAAGAATAGGACTCCCTATGAATTGCTCAAAAGGAAGAAACCTAAAATTAACTATTTTAAAGTATTTGGCTGTACATGCTATATACACAAAAACAACAAGAAATACATTAGAAAGTTTGAAGCTAAGGCTGAAGTGAGAGTTTTTTTAGGATACTCCCAAGTAAGAAAGGCTTATAGGGTATTCAATAAATCAACCTTAAAAGTTGAAAAGTTTATTCATGTGTCATTTGATGAGACTAACATGTACTGCAAGGAGAAAGAAGTTTCTACCATTAGCAACTTGCGGGTACCTCACTTGTGTGAGACATTGGATGCACTAAACCTCACCCAAGAGGTTCCCACTCATCCTTCTCCACAGGTCATTGAAGATAGTGAAGAAGATGAAGCTGAAGAATATGAGCCTCAACCAACAGCAAATATAATTCCACAAGAGGAATGTATTCAAAATGTTGTTACACAACCAACTCCACCCACTGATTTTGTCACACTTAGGGATCACCCCATATCTCAAGTAATTGGAGATATTTCAGCAGGTGTACAGACAAGGCATCAACTCAACCAAGACTTGATGCATGCCTGTTTTCTCTCTCAGGTTGAACCTCTAACCATTCATGATGATGAGCAAGATCCCCACTGGATCCTTGCAATGCAAGAGGAATTAAACCAATTTGAGAGATGTAGAGTTTGGGATTTGGTTCCAAGACCCCAAAACTATCCAGTTATTGGAATCAAATGGGTTTTCAGGAATAAGCTTGATGCCCAAGGAGTTATTGTGAGAAATAAGGCTAGGCTTGTTGCTCAAGGATATAGGCAAGAGAAAGGAATTGACTATGATCAGACCTTTGCACCAGTTGTAAGGTTGGAAGCTATAAGGATATTCCTTGCCTATGCAGCATTCAAAAGGTTCAAAGTTTTTCAAATGGATGTGAAGAGTGCCTTCTTAAATGGAGTGCTACAAGAAGAGGTTTATGTAGAACAACCTCCAGGTTTTGTTTCTCCAACTTATCCCTCTTATGTTTTTAGATTAAATAAGGCTCTTTATGGTCTAAAGCAAGCTCCAAGAGCTTGGTATGAGACCTTGACAAGTTTTTTATTAGAGCATAAATTTACAAGAGGAACTGTAGATAAAACCATTTTCAGTCGACATCATAAGGACCAAATTTTGTTAGTACAAATCTATGTAGATGACATCATATTTGGCTCTACAGATTCAAAATTGTGCAAGAGGTTTTCTGACCTCATGCATTCTAAATTTGAAATGAGTAGCATGGGAGAGCTTTCATATTTCCTTGGTCTCCAAGTGAAACAACTCCATGATGGCATCTTCATCTCACAAGCAAAATATGCTAAAGAACTTCTAAAGAAGTTTGGGATGGCTGATGCCTCAGCAAAGAAAACTCTCATGGCCACAAATGCTATTGTGGATTCTGGTATACCAGGAAAACCTGTAGATCAGAAACTTTATAGGGGCATTGTTGGGTCCCTATTATACCTCACAGCAAGTAGGCCAGATATTATGTTTGCTACATGCCTTTGTGCTAGGTTCCAAGTGAACCCTAAAGAATATCATCTAATTTTCTTAAAAGGATTTTAAGATATATAAAAAGTGGTCCTAATCTAGGCCTATGGTATCATGCTGAATCAGAGTTTGAGTTAACTGGATACTCTGATGCTGATTTTGCTGGATGCAGGGTAGATAGAAAAGTACTTCAGGAACTTGTCAGTTCCTGGGTATGAGATTAGTATCATGGTTCTGTAAAAAGCAAACATCAGTGTCAACTTCAACTGCTGAAGCAGAATATATTGCAGCAAGCAGTTGTTGTTCACAGATGCTCTGGATACAGAATCAGCTCCTAGATTATGGGTTCAACTTAAATAATTCAACACTATTCTGTGATAATACTAGTGTTATAGTCATAGCACAAAATCCAGTTCACCATAGTAGGACAAAACATATTGATATAAGACATCATTTTATTAGGGAGTGTGTAGACAAAAATAAGATTAAGCTTATCTATATCTACACTGATTTACAGAAAGCTGACATATTCACCAAACCTCTGGATGAGAAAAATCATGCTTTCTTTCTAAATCAGCTGGGAATGATCAATGGATAAGACTTAGCTTAAGTTCTGTCTGCATTCGACGAATTTTCCAAAGTTCGTCGAACGGAGTTCGACGAACCGGGGAAGGTTTGAGAGATATTTGTCGAACGGAGTTTGCCTAATTCTCTGTGTGAAATAATTTTCGTCGACCGGAGCTCAACAAACTTTGCTTCAGAAGTTATTTGTCGACTGGAGTTCGACGAATTGTCTTCAAGTCTTCTGAATGAGATCGACAAATTATTTATTATTAACTCATTTCGTCGACCTCAGTTTGAAGAATTAATTTTATTTTCGTGGAACGGAGATTGTCGATTCATATTCTGGAAAACCTTATATTTAGGTTTTCTTCGACCTCCATCCCACGCTTTTTGTTCCCTTGCACTTGATCGACGTTTTCTCTGTCTTTCTTGCAGGTGATCTCAATGGATATTCCAGTAGGAGCTCTAGCCACTATGAAGTTTGACACTGGCTTTGATGTCGACTTCAAATCATTCCAGCACTCAGATCAAATCTTCCTATATATTCTGGAAATTCTGGAAGAACAGAATCTGAAGAACTTGATGACCACCAGGATAAAGTTGGCAGGAACAGAAATCCTAGAATGGGACTATACTTCATCAATTTCTGAAGACAATGCTATGACAGGATCAATTGCCGGTAACAATGTCTCCTTAACCCCCGCGGTTTTAACTGAAATATTTGGTTTGACAAATGTAGAGGAGGAATTAGAAATTGACTCTGAAGAGTTTACTATGATGCTAAATCTGATGGGTTATGCTGGTGACAACCCACACAAACTGTTAAAGAAACATCTGTTTGCGCCATATAA
Source organism: Platanthera guangdongensis (assembly GCA_039583875.1). Taxonomy (NCBI): domain Eukaryota; kingdom Viridiplantae; phylum Streptophyta; class Magnoliopsida; order Asparagales; family Orchidaceae; genus Platanthera; species Platanthera guangdongensis. The sequence goes on from CM077165.1 coordinate 109,210,312, forward strand.
ATTCTTAGCAGACTTGGTTGGTAAAGTGTTACTCGGAAAACACATAGCACACGACTACATCACCAGACAACAGTTTCTGGTTATGTGTGTCATTGTCAACAAGAAGCAAATAGACTGAGCACAACTACTGTTTGACTTGATAAAGAAGAAGAATACCAAGAAGGAAGTATGTTTTGGAAGGATCCTAAGGATCTTCCTCAAGGAAAAGGCTGCTGAATCCCTGGTCTCCCAGACCATATTCATTAATGCCAGTAAAAGGCTCACTTGTGCCTTATTTGGCAGGTGGGAGAGGACAATCACCAAGCCCACTAAGGCTTCTACCTCTTCCACCCCAGCTTCTGAAGGCACCAGGGCTATTAAAGCCACTCCCACACTAACTGAAGAGATTCATTCCACTCCACCATCTCTTCCAGCACCCCTTCCAGCACAACAAAACACTTCTTCTCCCATGATTTCTTCAACACCCTAATCACCAAAGCATACTGATGTTCCTACTCCACCTCCATCTCCACCACTTGACATCACTAACATTCCATCTACCCCTCTTCAAGAAAATCCACAACCAACACCTCCTGAATCACCTCAAGACACCCACATTTCTACACCACCACAGTCTCCACTTCCCCCACATTTATCTTCCATCTCATCTTACATCCTACCCACAGACACTATGATGCAAGATGTCATCCCTCCATCCTCATCACCATCAAATCTTCACATATCTGATGTTCCACCCTCCATTCCATCACTGGTTTCCACCTCTTCCACACCAATTGCAACACCACCTACCACTTTCTCTCTGGACACCTCTACCATATCCTCTATCATCACCATCATCACTCCCCTTCTGAAATCCCTCATAGCAGAGGCCATTACACCTCTTACTACCACCATTACCTCCTTATCTGATCAAATATCTGCTCTTACTACTGCCCCCTCCTCAGTCAGGGGCCTGGCCTCAGTCCCCACTGAAACCAGGCAGGGGGAGATGCCTGATTATGAAGCGGCAGCAATAGCTTCAGATACTTTAGCACCAGCACCAGCAGATACTTCAGCCCCAGCAGCATATACAGATTGTATAGATGCAAATTTAATTGATTTAATTGATTTTATTGATACTGATATGGACATTGATGAAACTGTTGGTGATTTTATCCTCAATCGCACAGTTAATTTACAAGAATTGCTGAAACGTTTTGACACTGTACATATGCAGTATCTTCTAGAAGACTTTACTAAGCCACAGTTGGCTATTATTCCTTATACTTCTCCTATCAGTCTAGAAGTTGCTAAGCAACTATGTGACAGTTTTGAAATTCCAGTTTCTGTACCAACCTCTGCAGTCATTCCATCCTCTCCAGAAGCTATCTCAGCACCAATCTTTGTGATGGATGACTCCCCCATGCAAGATCTAGATGAGCTGATCTTTGCTGATATTGAAGAAGAAAATAACGCAGCAGCTGAAAGCTCTGTTCCAATTATTTCTGATTCTTGTATAGTCTCTTCTTCAACTACTGCTGAAACTCTAGCTTTTGAACCTTCTGCTCCTACTCCAGAAAAGACTGCTCTTTATGATAAAGCCCTGAAAGCATTGGATGCTCTGTATGATAATCCTCAGGGTTCTGCAAGTGATGATGATGAAGATGATTCAGATGAAGAAGCTGCCAAGAAAAAGAAGAAAATGCTGTCAAAGAAAAGGAAAGCCCCTCCTCATCCTGCTGCTAAACCAAGCTCAAAGAATGACACCCCATTCTACATCCTTCAAAATATTACTCCTTATAAAGGAATACCAGCATGGATGTGGTTGTCTAAGAATCAGCAAAAGGAGAGGAAAAGAAGTAGGAAATATTCTTCACCACCAGTTCAGAGATACAGAAGAGATCCACCTCCTCCAACAGCTGGTGCCACTGGCTCGAGATCTCAGAGATCTGCCCCTATGCAAACTTATCAGAGACATCAAGGGAGATCCTCTGAAAGCAGTCAGCAAGGGCATCATTCTTCAGGAAATCAACAACAGCAACATCAACAACATCAACAGCATCAATAGCAACAGCCAACTCTCTCTGCAGAACAGAAAACTGACAGTCCCAACAAGCCAGATTCACCTTCTATTCCTTTTGAGGATCCTGAGACAGCAAACGCTGCTAGAATGGCTAGATTTCAGGAACTTGTTGGTCTGTTCTTGATTAATAAAGCAAAAACTGAAGGCAAAGACATATCAGAATATACAACTATGTCAAAATACAGGAAGGAAGAACTAAAAAGATTTGATAAAGCAAACAAACTGTTTAAAGTTGATGATTACATGAGACTCCATCCTGAAGCAGTTGTCCCTAGAACTACATCTCTGAAGATTTTTGGGGCAGCTGATATGATAATGACAAAGGCACAGGCTTTAAATCTAAATAGAGAAATCATCTTTACAAAGCCAGAAGAGAAGACAAAGGAATACAAGTTCATGGAAAAGAAGCAGAAGAAGTAATCTTTACTTTGTTTTAATTTCTTTCTGCATTTGCTTTCAAACCATGTTATTTGATCAAACAAAGCTTATGTACATATATATCTGCTGCATGTTTTAGTAATTATCTGCCAGATATATCTTTTTATTGCTTTGTTTATCTTTATATTTATGTTTTGAGTCTATTAGTGACCTTACCCAAATAGGGGGAGATTGTTGGATCCCTAGTTGATTTGGGATAGGTTCACTAAACTTAGGATGTGACCCAACATGTATAGCCAGGGTCAAATTTGTGTCCTAGAGTCTAGGCCAAGTCCTTAGAGTCAACATCAGATGGACCAGCTATCAACAAGACCATCAGAGACTCAAGACTTAGAAGATTTCGAGACTAAGTAAAAATGAGTTCGACATTCGTCGAACTCAGGTCGACGAAAGGCATTCTTAGCTCGACGATCTTGAGATATTTCTCTGAGTTGAGCTCGACGATCTTCATTCTCTGCTCGACGAAAGCTGGGATACTTCAAGAGACTAAAGTCAGGATAAACTCAAGATTATTCTAAGTCCAACTTCAGGCTTTGGTCGATGAACAAGATTCTGAGCTCGACGAATTTGGACCTCGAGTTCACAACAACCTTCTGATAGAAGATCTCAGGACGACGAAGTCAACTTCTTAGGCCGATGAATTCTCAGGTCGATGAACTGTGTTCTTTGGTCGACGAATTCTGGAGCCGAAAGTTTTCAAGTCAACACAAAATATTTGACTAAGTCCAGAATTATTGTTGAACTCCAGTCGACGAATGCAATTGTCAGCTCGACGAACTTCAGACAGAAAAGGCAAAGTTCTGAAACATGCAAGTACTGTTATCAGCTCGACGAACTTGAGACTCAGTTCGACGAACTAGTAACTCAGCTCGACGAATTCTGTTATTCGTTCGACGATTCCAGACTTAGCCATTTCCGGCATTCAATCCTCACTCAAATGCAATAATTCCTGACAGATTAATGACTCAAACATTCTCTGAATGTAGCCATTAGAGGAAGCATTAATTGCAGTCTTCTTCAGGAATATTACTTGCTGATTTTCCACGGGACAGTTGAGGAAATGAGTAAATGCCGACTATTCTCAAGGCGTCAGCATTTATTACAGAGGATTCAAATTTTTGAATAGACATAGAAGAAAACAAGATCGACACTCTGTAGCACAGATTAGAGAACAAGAATATACTCAGTCAAAAAGACAGACTGACTGAAAGATTACACACAGCACCAGAAAAGCTTCACAAAAAGAAACTCATACTGAAGCTTACAGTGATATTCATTCAGAAGAAGAAGAACAATCATAATATATCAAGAGTCTTCTTCTTCAACATTCTCTCCAGGACTTCCCCAAGGACAACAGATTTCAAATCAGTCAAGAAGATCCCGTATCACTGCTTGTCAAGAAATCTGATTGAAAAGCTATCACCCTATAGCAAAGCTCCAGATCTTCCCTGAACCATTCTGCATCTCAGGGGGAGCTGTTTGCTAACATCATTCCAAATTAGTCCTCTCTCTGATTGTTGACAGAGAAGACAAAATCACTCTCTCACCACCTCCTGTACAAAGGGTTGTCATCTCCCTTCAAAAGTAATTTCTGGTTGCAAGTCTCCTTACCAAAAGACTTGTGTTGGTTTTTGGGGACCTGATCAAAACCCATTGGTGTCAGGCACCTGATCAAAAATCTGAGTGGATTCCTACCAAGGGTGGTAGAAGAGTGGATGTACCCACTTGAGGGGGAACCACTATAAATTTCTTGTGTCGTCTGGTTGCTTATCTTTTCTTTTTGTTCTTGCTATGTGGCTGTGATTAGGTTTAATATTATCTCTATTTCTGTTTTCTATTTACTGCACTTCTTCAGTTTACACCAAAAGCTGTAACAGCACTTTTTGTTTTGGGACCTAACAAATTTTTTAAATATACTCTATTCACCCTCCCTCTAGAGTATTGTAGATCTAACCCTCACTTTCACGGTCGATCTGTTAGCAAAAGAAAGTCGCCAGATTAGACAGGGTACTTAGCCGCCATATGCGACATCAATAGCGACACATATCGTGGTGAGGAGATCTAGATCGGCGAGGAGAGGATTCGCGAGTTGGCTCATCTCCCCAGTTAGAAGATGGCCCACCAACGTGCTTGGCCGCCTTGCCTTGCCCGCATCCCCCTTGTCCGGAATCCGAAACCCTCGCCGGGAAGTAACTCGGCCGCGACTTGACCGGCTTACTAACCGCGGGATGCGATGAAGGGGGCAGGGGCAGCGACGAACTCGCCGGTTGCTGAGGGTTCTTCAGTGGAGGAGGCGGAGGAAGTCGCGTCGTGGCAACTTGGGAAGGCACGACAAGAGGCTGCGGCAGCGGCAAGGATGCAGTTACCGACTGGATGGTGGAGACATTTGTAAGACGCAGTGGCGGGGGCAGCGAAGAGCTCGCCTCAGGCAGAGAATACCTCGCCGGAGGCTATGCAGAACTCGCCACGGGCGGCGCAGAGCACTTCGCAGGCAGCGCAGAACTCGCCGGAAGACCCTTGCTCACCGGCAGAACCTTCTTTGGCAGAGGGTCCTTCGGCAAAGGATCCTTGCTTGTCGGGGTCGTCTTCCTTGGAGGATTCTTCAGCGGCTGTTCCTTGCTCGACGAAGGAACCGAGGCCTCAGGTGTCCTCTTACCGCCGACAAGGATCCGCACCATGTGCGCAGTCTTTACTGGTCTCCCGGCAGGCAGGGCGACCAGTGGCGCGGAGCTCAACGGGGCGACATTCAGAACTGCGTCAGCGCCCACCGATGGAGAATCTGCGAGTATCATTGTAAAGTTAGCGAGAAGTGGAAACGACCATCAATGTAGGACAGCATCTCGACAATATGACAACCTGGCAGGTCGACGACTTCAACCTGCTGCGGCACCGGAGTGGAGGTGAGTTCCGGGGCCAGGGTCGTGGCGAGTTCAGGGATATCGAGAGAGTCGAGGAAGCTCACATCAGAGGCGGCGACATTGGGAATATCGTCAAGCCCCAGGTCGCTAAGCAGCTGCTGCGTGCTAGCAGAGCGTACGGGGTTGCTAGTGGAACCCGCGGATTGAGAAAGAGGTGGCGGCGAGTTATCGTCACCGGAGGCGGGTTTCTTCTTGGACTTTTTAACTTTATTCTTCTTGAGGGGGGGTAAGTCGGCAACGGCGTCCTCCTCCCGCGGCCTTTTCGGCTTAGCGACGCCAAGACCACCGGTCAGCGCGATAAGGCTGTCATGAAGAAATTTCGCAGCGTCCGACATTATGCGTGAGTTCTGAAGATCCGGCTAAAGAACCACCCCCCCCTATTTATAGAGATCCGTAGGCAGGTACAAGAGGCGAGTAATGCAGATACTCGGCAGAGCAGCTCGCCGAATAAGTGTTGGATGTTTCTTTCTGAGTTCCTTCGTCGCTCAAAAAGAGAGGGGATTGTGTACAACCCGTATTCATCAAGAGTGGGTCCTACTACAGCCAGGTCAGCAGAAGTCAAAGTCAACAAGTCAACACAGGAGTCAAAGACAGAATACAAGATCGCGGAAGGCCTGGGAGAGTATAGGCGAGCTCCCCTCGCATACTCGCCAGGTAGGCGACTAGCCAAGATACTCGCCCAGCCCGTGTGAATTCCTCTGGAAGTCGCCTAGTCGCCAGAGGGGTGGGGTATGAATATGACCCCCCCCCCCCCCTCTCCTTGGATCTGCCTATAAATAGGACCCCAGGGGTACGAGATGAGACACTTGAAATCCTCGGCAGGATACTCGCGCGCTTTATTTTCGAGATACTAGCTGGGTCTTTAGATTCCTTTTCCTTAGAGAGCAACTCGCGACCTTGCGACTTTGCCAGCTAGTTTCCCTCGTACCCAGTTCGTCCCTCTTTGGTTGAGAAGGGGCTGCTCCTTTCGAGCATCTGGGTACGTGGTGGGACCTTCCTGCCGCAACATTTGGGGTCCTGTTTGACCTGATTCTTCATCCTAGTCACCCTAACCGTCTGATCTAGCTTCTGATCTGGTAACCTTAGGCGGCTTTGATCCGAATTCTGAGGTTAGGATTTTTCCTGGCTTCAACAGCGTGGTCTGGCCAGTCTGAGTCTGCGGCCTGGGTGGACTGTTATTGCGGCCTGAGTGGTTTGCGGCCAGAGTAGACATGGCGGCTTCGGCGTCTAGTGGAGCGGCCTAGGCGGTCTGTCTTTGGCGGTCTGATTGCGGTGCTCAGCTCGGCCTGCGGTTCTGCAGATCTTGCTCTTGGAGTAACCGGGCGGTTTGCATGTTATATCCGCAGAGATGTGACGGACTTGATTAGTGTTCGCGGAGTCCGCTATTGCGGACTGGTTTTGGAGATCGGCTTTGGTACTTGCCGAGTTCTCCGGTGATGCGGTGGGTGTTAGCTGCATTCTTGGTGGCGGACTGTCCATGGAGTTGGCGGTCTGGGTTTCGTGTCCGCCAAGCTCACACCAGTTGTTGGTGGGTTGCTTGACTTGGTCACACTCTATGACAAGTTCAGGGTATTCGCAGTGTCCGCAGAGTACGTTGTTGATCGGGCGGTCTGCTTTTTGGTCATGGACTCTTGCGCCGAACTGAGGCGTTGTTCTCGAGCTGTGCAGACTGTCTTCATGTCCGTGTATGGCGTGCGGACTGATGCAGTATTGGTTGTGGCTATGTCCGTGTGTTGTGCAATGTGGCGGACTGGTGGTCTGCTTGCGGGCTGTGTGGGTTGTTGCCGTGTCCGCATGTAGTGTGCGGACTGACGCAGTGAATGGGATGTTGATGTGTCTGCATGTTGCATGTGTGCGGACTAGCGCGGTGTCCTCCTGGTGGTAGACTGACCTTGACTTGGCGCTTGGCGGGTTGTTTGAAGTCCGGCTAAGTCCTTGCGGACTCGGCGAACTGGGCTTTGCTAGCTGCGAGATGGGGTGGTGACTCTATTCATTAGGGTGGTGACCACACTCCTCACCCCGCCTATAAATAGACCCCCCCCCCCCCCGGCACGTCTACAATAACAGAGTGAACAGTAAGTTGAGCGCAGATCAATTATTGCGGACTCAGTTTTCCAGGTCGCGCAGTTTGATATTTAACTGGTTGTTGTTTGCAAGTTGTTGTTTGCAAGTTGTGTGGCTAGCACTGCGAAGGCCGCCCGGTGGCGGGCGAAGGCCGCCCGGTGGCGGGCGAAGGCCGCCCGGTGGCGGGCGAAGGCCGCCCGGTGGCGGGCGAAGGCCGCCCGGTGGCGGGCGAAGGCCGCCCGGTGGCGGGCGAAGGCCGCCCGGTGGCGGGCGAAGGCCGCCCGGTGGCGGGCGAAGGCCGCCCGGTGGCGGGCGAAGGCCGCCCGGTGGCGGGCGAAGGCCGCCCGGTGGCGGGCGAAGGCCGCCCGGTGGCGGGCGAAGGCCGCCCGGTGGCGGGCGAAGGCCGCCCGGTGGCGGGCGAAGGCCGCCCGGTGGCGGGCGAAGGCCGCCCGGTGGCGGGCGAAGCCCGCCCGGTGGCGGGCGAAGGCCGCCCGGTGGCGGGCGAAGCCCGCCCGGTGGCGGGCGAAGCCCGCCCGGTGGCGGGCGAAGCCCGCCCGGTGGCGGGCGAAGCCCGCCCGGTGGCGGGCGAAGCCCGCCCGGTGGTGGCGGGCGAAGCCCGCCCGGTGGCGGGCGAAGCCCGCCCGGTGGCGGGCGAAGCCCGCCGGTGGCGGGCGAAGCCCGCCCGGTGGCGGGCGAAGCCCGCCCGGTGGCGGGCGAAGCCCGCCCGGTGGCGGGCGAAGCCCGCCCGGTGGCGGGCGAAGCCCGCCCGGTGGCGGGCGAAGCCCGCCCGGTGGCGGGCGAAGCCCGCCCGGTGGCGGGCGAAGCCCGCCCGGTGGCGGGCGAAGCCCGCCCGGTGGCGGGCGAAGCCCGCCCGGTGGCGGGCGAAGCCCGCCCGGTGGCGGGCGAAGCCCGCCCGGTGGCGGGCGAAGCCCGCCCGGGTGGCGGGCGAAGCCCGCCCGGTGGCGGGCGAAGCCCGCCCGGTGGCGGGCGAAGCCCGCCCGGTGGCGGGCGAAGCCCGCCCGGTGGCGGGCGAAGCCCGCCCGGTGGCGGGCGAAGCCCGCCCGGTGGCGGGCGAAGCCCGCCCGGTGGCGGGCGATGCCCGCCCGGTGGCGGGCGAAGCCCGCCCGGTGGCGGGCGATGCCCGCCCGGTGGCGGGCGATGCCCGCCCGGTGGCGGGCGATGCCCGCCCGGTGGCGGGCGATGCCCGCCCGGTGGCGGGCGATGCCCGCCCGGTGGCGGGCGATGCCCGCCCGGTGGCGGGCGATGCCCGCCCGGTGGCGGGCGATGCCCGCCCGGTGGCGGGCGATGCCCGCCCGGTGGCGGGCGATGCCCGCCCGGTGGCGGGCGATGCCCGCCCGGTGGCGGGCGATGCCCGCCCGGTGGCGGGCGATGCCCGCCCGGTGGCGGGCGATGCCCGCCCGGTGGCGGGCGATGCCCGCCCGGTGGCGGGCGATGCCCGCCCGGTGGCGGGCGGGCGATGCCCGCCCGGTGGCGGGCGATGCCCGCCCGGTGGCGGGCGATGCCCGCCCGGTGGCGGGCGATGCCCGCCGGTGGCGGGCGATGCCCGCCCGGTGGCGGGCGATGCCCGCCCGGTGGCGGGCGATGCCCGCGGTGGCGGGCGATGCCCGCCCGGTGGCGGGCGAGCCCGCTAGCGAACAAACGACTAAAAACAAGCCAGAGATTTGAATAATTAAAGTTTTATTATCCAAAAAGATATTATTTATAAAGGTATGGTCTCCCTTTTATAGAATGGAGGGGATAGGAGAGATTACAAGAAAACAATGTGGGACTAAAAATATACATAGTTGTGCGGCTAGAAAATAAAGAGACCGAACAGGCCGAGCGGTTAGACCAATGGGCTAACCGTTCGACAACACCAGTGAAAGATATTGTACCTAAACACCTAGAGGGGGGGTGAATAGGTGACTTGAATCTTTTTAACTTTTTATGGCAGCAATCACTTTCTAACACAGATTTATATCTACTTTTGCACAGCAATCACACAGCAATCACAGCACACCACAACACACAGTAGACACACAGTTTTATAGTGGTTCCCCAAGGTTTGGGTACATCCACTTTCCCCCTTCGCCTAACTAGCAGTGTACTAGATTCGGCCCAAATTCCTCCACTATCTCAGAACCCAAAACAGGCTCCTACACCTCAGGCCCAAGGCCCTACAACTCAGCTTCTTCACAAAGCCTACACTCAGCCACAAAGGCCTACACTCAGCCACCAAGGCCTACACTCAGCCACCAAGGCCTACACTCAGCCACCAAGGCCTACACTTAGCCACCAAGGCCTACACTCAGCCTTTATAATTACAGGCTTACAAGACTCAGATCCAAAGGATCCTACAACAAAATAAATGAATACAAAAGTATATACTCAACAACTCAGAGAATAGAGAGATGAGATGTGAGTTTCTTGATGAGTTCTTGGAAGAACTCAGCTGGAATCAATCTGACTTGGCTTTCTTCAAAGCTTCTTGAATGTAGAACACAGTAAGATTGATTTCTCTGCAGTTTATCCTTGATCTCTGCTACTTAAGATTCAGAACAATCTGAACCCTTCTTCTCAGCTGGGTTCCAACAGCTGATTTCTTGGATGGAGCTCTCTCTCTCCAACTTCTTAGATCTGCACTTGATTCTTCAAGGAATAGCTAGATCTTCTTTGTATATTGATCACTTGTACTTGTGTTTAATCAACAACTTCAACAACAACTTCTGTAGACTGTATAAGCCTATTTATAGGCCTTCTTCATAGTAACCGGCTGGTCCGGTTCATAACTGTCTTCTGACAACTCTGACAGGTGCAGTAGACCGGCTGGAATGGCAGATGTCAAGTCATCCAGTCAGTTCTTGAAATAACTGTAACTGTCTGTAAGTGTCGAGACTTTCTGTCTTTAAGTGTCGACACTTATAGACCAAGTGTCGACACAAGTTGTCTAAGTGTCGACACTAGTCTACAAGGTGTCGACACAACTCCTTGTGTTGTAGTTTTTATATCTCGACACTGCTTCTTCTTTATGTGTCGACACTGATAATGTGTGTCGACACAAGTCCTTGTAATTCAGTATTTTGCTGAATTCTTGTAAGTGTCGACACATCTCCTTTGTGTCGACACATCTTCATGTGTTGAATCTATTAAGTGTCGACATAGCTTCTTGGTGTCGACACATGTCTTCAGTGTTGATACTTGTTGAGTGTCGACACAGCTCCTTGTGTCGACATATTCTTCTTCTGTCGAGACTTCAGCTGAGTGTCGACACATCCCCTTAGTGTCGAAACTTGTACTTAGAATATTCTTCAGCTTTGCTAATCTTTGCTAAGTGTCGACACAGCTTCTTGTGTCGACACTTTCTTCAAGTGTTGAGTCTTCAGTTGAGTGTCGACACATTCTTTCTTGTGTCGACACTTTCTTCAAGTGTTGACTCTACTGTTGTGTGTCGACACATTGCTCTGGGTGTCGACACTTGTACTTAGTCTATGCTAGCTTTTGCTGAGTGTCGACACAGCCTCCAAGTGTCGACACTTTCTGATGTAGACACAGTTTCACTAGGTGTCGACACAACTGCTATGTGTCGACACTGCTTCACTGGCTTTTCTTCATTGAGTGTCGACACAGCTCCTTGTGTCGACACTTTCTGTCTGGTGTCGACTCAGCATTCCTGGTGTCGACACAAATACTCCAAGTGTCGACACTGCTTGCCTGGGTGTCGACACAAGTCTTCTTAAGTGTTGACACTTTCCCTCTGGGTGTCGATACATGAACTTAGAAACTTTTCTTCTTTCCTGCAAATACTTAGCCTGCACAAGTAAACTCAAAACACATCAAATACATTTTGATGTATATCATTGAGTTGGGTGAGGCTTCTTCAAATCAGGTACATTTAAACCAATGTACCCAACAATCTCCCCCTATTTGGAGAAGTCATAACCCTTAGTCAATGATATACACCATTCATAATAAAATTACAAAATGATGTAAAGCAGGATTATATATAGCAGGACAATCATAAACATGTATCAACCAAACATGTATACATAGACATCATCACAGAACAAATATGAAATAGATTTAACATATAACACATTGTTCTAATATCTGTCATATTCATTTTCAAAAGTTCACAGAATGTTTTACATCAAAAAGATTACATAGTAAACTTTAAGTAAATTCTAATTCTATTCTTGATCAGCATCTTTGATCACTATCCATTTTCCAGATTTTATCCTTGCTTGCACAGGGGCTTCAGCATCTTCTGTTTCAGCAGGCTTTTTGCCTTTCAAGTCCTTTTTCTTTTGCTCTTCTGCTTTGATCGTTTGCCTCTCAAAGTAGTGATAAGGCTTGGGAAAGTACTTGCTAGGCTCCTGGGCAGTAGGAGGTAGCTTTCCCATCTTGGCCTTTCTTCTATATTGGACTATAGCTTCTTGCCTAGTCTCATGCTTTCTCCATTCAGCCTCAGAAAACCACTTGTTCCTGTCTTGAATGTTATCTTTTGCAGCTTTCCATGCAGTTAAAATAATATTTCTTGAGGTGGGGCTCCACTGCTCAAAGTCAGGTCTTTGTTCAGCTTGCTCCCTGAACCTTTTCTTAGACAATCTAGTCTCTTCTTCTTTCTGCAGTGCCTCTTGCATGGCTTCAGATATTGGCTGAACAACTTTCTCAATAATGACATTGTCCTTACCCCCAGGTGGGCTATACATGGACTGTATGTCAGCATGAACCATATCAAAATCTGGAGGAGGGTAGATGACTTGAGCCACTTCAGGTTGCTCCCCTCCTAGATATGCAGGATGAATACCAGATTTTGCCACATTATCATCATCACAAAGAGGAGGATATCCAAGAGTAGCTCTGATATAATTGGATATCCACTTAGCATGATCAGAGCTGGCCTTGACTAACACTCTCTCCCCCTTTATGACTTCTCTTTCTATATGATCTCTGACATCATCTTTCTAAAATCTCACTTGATTATCCAAATAATTAACTCCATCTTTAAAGAAAGGTTTTAACATTTGGAGTTTGTCAGTTATCAACTTTTGAGAATCTTGGATGGCAGTCTTAACAGCAGTTATCTCTTCCTGGAATACTTTGTCAAAATCTGCTTTTGTTGTAGTTGGAGTTTGCTCTGCAGCTAGATTCTTCAGTTCTGTGACTATAGCATTGTGAGATGCAGTCAAATTATCATTCATCCTAATTTGATTTTCAAGTACATATCCTTGCTTGACTGCAAAGTCATCAACTTGTTCTTTAATCTTTTCTTGATGTGTAGCCATGTACACCACTGCATTCCCCCCTTTGTGGAAGCAGTCTGTCATCTCCTTCTTATTAAGATTCATCTCAAATCTTATGGACTTTATGTCCTGTGCCAGATCAAATTGAAGAGACTTCTGTCCTTCATCTACATACTTCTCAATGGCTTGCCTGTGCTCATCAAGTTTAATTTGCATTGCAACCATTAAAGCACTATAATCAACAGTTGGAGCTGGCTGTGATATAGGCTGTGGAGCAACAGTTTGCAAAGCCCTCTTATAACTCTGGCTCCTTCTTCTAAATACTTGAAATTTTCTTTTCTTAGCCCTTGAAGTCTCCTCATCTTCAGAGGCAGATGTGTTGGCTATCTCTACCCTCTCCTTAGGTAGCTCTTCAACAGTTTGGGGCTTTTCAGGTTCTTACCTTACAGGCTCTTCAATATATACTACTTGCTCCCCCTCAAGTGGAGCATTCTCTCCTTCAGCAGCTGTTTCTTTGTCAAAATCAGTTTGATCCAGGTTAAGGAACAGATCTTCCATTGTGTATTCCTGTGGAGAATGGGCAGGAGAAATTCTTTGCTCATCTACCACTTGATCAGATAGCACTTGATCAGAGACAATTTGATCTACAACAGATGTGTCTCTCATGACAACATCTGGGAGTTGGTTATCCAGCTGAGTTTGCTGATTAACATGAACCAATGGATCAGATAAAACAGTATCCATTTTAAGGAAATCTAAAGCATTAAGCTCAGAGATTACCTCTAGGATGATGTTGGTTGCTTGCTCACTTTCAAGAGGAGTGGGTTCTTCCATAACTAGTGGCTCCCCCTGGATTTGAGCCTTGTGTAGAGGGCTAGCTTAAGGTAGCTCCCCCTGCCTTTCAGCATCTACTTGTTGTGTTGGAGACTTCACAGCAGTTCCTGTGTCTTCTTCATCAGGTGTGAAGACCACTTGTTCTTCACTATCAGAGCTGCTAGTGGACACTTGAGCCACTGGGGCAGTTTTTCTCTTCTTCTTTTGAGGAGATACTTTCTCAGGAATTACCTTCTCAGGGGTTGGCATTTCCTTAGACAACACCATGTCCCATCTGGAGAATATCCTCAAATCCATCTTTCTCATATGGTTGATTTTGCTGCCAGCAGCTTGATTCATAACCTCTGGTATAGTACCAGCTAGGTATAGACTTATGATCCTGCCCAGATTTGGCTTCTTCAAGCTTTCCTTGATCTTCTCAAGAATTACTACAGACCAATCTGTTTGCAAAGTGAAGATGATCCTTATCATAATACTGAACATATGGGCCGATACCCTATCATGCCCTCCAGGTTTGCTTAGGATTACTTTGCCTACAATTTCAGAGAGGAATTTCCCTTAGCTATTCATTCCCTTTCTGTTAAACACAGATCCTATTTTCATTTTAGAATCTATACCACACCATGTCAATGCTTCTCTTGTCTTAGAAGCAATTACTTCATCCTCTTCCTTAATTCTTGGTAGCTGTAGAATCTTCCTCAAGCTCTTAGGTGATACCTTCACCTTCTCACCATGAACCCTGGATTTGATCTTGAATCCAGTTTCGTCTACCTTAGCTCCATTGAGGAATTCCAAGACTTCCTTCTTCCAGATCTTTGTAGGCTCTGAAACAAGATATTTTAACCCTGAGTCGGCAACTAGGGTTACTACTGTCTTTATCTCCGTGTCTGCATCAACAAATGCGTCGCCCACCAGTTCATACCCTTCGTTGACGTTCTCCTCAAGCTTTGGCGCCATTAGGGTTTGAAGAATTTGACTTGAGAGAAGAGAGGTGTCGACACAGAAGTTTGGTCTCGAAACTTTTGAAAGCATGTCGACAGATAAAGGCAAAATCCTATTTATACCTTTCTAGGTTTGAAGATGAAAATGCGGGCAGCTAACTTAAATTGTGTCGACACTGGCGATAAGTGTCGACACAGACTTATAATGTCTCAACACATATGTGTCGACATAAATTTTAGTCAACAAATACATGTGTCGACACTTGTTTATGTGTCGACACCACATAACTTGACATTTAGTCGAGACTGTACTTAGATAATACTGAGTAAAGCCTAAGTGTCGACACCACCTTGGATGTGTCGACACCTACTTATCATGTGTCGACACTAATTTTCTGAAGTGTCGACACCAACTTCCTAGATGTGTCGACACCTTTTCCTGAAGTGTCGACACCTTTATTCTGTGTCGACACAGAGATCTCTGTGTGTCGACACCTTTTGACTTAGCCATTTCCTATTCTAGAAACTTACTCTAAGTTTATCATTCCTAGTTCAATTTTGAACCTATTGAACTTAGTTTCCTCTAAGGGCTTAGTGTACATATCAGCTAGTTGATCATCTGTTCTAACATATTCTAGTAAAATATCTTCTCTTTCTACATGCTCTCTAAGAAAATGATATTTTATTTCAATATGTTTTGTTCTACTATGGGAAACAGGATTATGTGCAATTGATATAGCACTAGTAGAATCACAGAAGAGTGGAGTTCTCCTTACCTGAATTCCATAGTCCTCAAGCTGATGTTGTATCAACAGAAGTTGAGCACAGCAACTTCCTGCAGCCACATATTCTGATTCTGTAGTGGAGATAGTCACACTTGTTTGCTTTTTGCTACTCCATGAAATCAGTCTTCCACCTAGAAATTGACAGTTCCAGTAGTGCTTTTTCTGTCTTCTTTGCATCCTGCAAAGTCTGCATCTGAATAACCTGTTAGTTCAAAATCCCCATTCCTAGGGTACCAGAGGCCTAGATAAGGAGTGCCCTTTAGATATCTCAAGATCCTTTTGACTGCTGTCAAATGAGACTCTTTAGGGCAGGCTTGATACCTTGCACAGACACATGTAGCATACATGATATCTGGTCTACTTGCAGTCAACTATCCCTCTATACAAGGTTTCATCTACAGGCTTCCCTGCATCATCCTTGCTAAGAGACATACTTGACCCCATAGGAGTCTTCATGGTACTGGATGAATCCATACCATACTTCCTTATGAGTTCTAGGGTGAACTTGGACTGGCAAATGGATAAACCATTCTCAGTCTGTCTTACTTGGAGACCCAAGAAGAACTTTAGCTC
Organism: Platanthera guangdongensis; assembly: GCA_039583875.1. Classification (NCBI taxonomy): domain Eukaryota; kingdom Viridiplantae; phylum Streptophyta; class Magnoliopsida; order Asparagales; family Orchidaceae; genus Platanthera; species Platanthera guangdongensis. Next base: position 109,226,170 of record CM077165.1, read on the forward strand.
TCCCATACTACTCATCTCAAATTGACCTTGCATTAGTTTTGCAAACTTTTTGCAAAGGATACTTTCAGTAGACGCAAATATAATGTCATCTACATATATTTGGACTAGTATTACTTTGCCTCTGGATTCCCTAAGGAATAGAGTCTTGTCTATTTTCCCCCTTGTGAACTTATTCTCAATGAGGAAACTAGACAGGGTTTCATACCAAGCCCTAGGGGCTTGCTTTAACCCATATAAAGCTTTCCTAAGTCTATAGACATGATTAGGTAGAGTTGAATCAACAAAACCTGATGGCTGTTCCACATAGACTTCCTCTTTAAGATTACCATTCAAAAATGCTTACTTGACATGCATTTGGTAAACTTTAAATCCTTGAAAGGTTGTATAGGCCAGGAACATTCTTATGGCTTCCAGTCTGGCTACTGGAGCAAAGGTTTGATCAAATTCAATACCTTCTTCCTGTCTATATCCTTTAGCAACCAATCTTACTTTGTTATTAATGATGACTCCTTGTTCATCCATCTTGTTCCTATAGATCCACTTGGTTCCAATTATATTGTGTTCTTTAGATTTAGGAACAAGTTCCCAGACCTTGCACCTCTTGAACTGATTCAATTCTTCTTGCATTGCTTCAATCCAATGTGGGTCTAGGATGGCTTCTTCAAACTTCTTTGGTTCAACTTGGGATAGAAAGCTGGAGTAGATTGCTGCATCCAGGTTTCTGCTCCTTGTTTGTACCCCTTGTCTTGGATCACCAATGATTTGCTCAACTGGATGATCTCTAAGATGCCTATTGGCTGGAGGCATCCTGACTTCTGGTTGAACCTCTTTAGTTTCATCATCTTGCTGTACTCCTTGTACTTCTTCTGCATTTGGTACATGTAGTACTCCCCCTGGACCACAACCACTGACTTCTACCTGCTGTCTTGCAGTAGGTTCTTCTTCTATTGTGAGCTTGTCCATCTTCTTTGTTATACCCGTGGGGCTGCATACACTACTAGACAACTCATTGTTAACAAGTCTAGTTTCATCAATACTACATGTACAGATTCTTCTACAACTTGAGTTGACAAGTTGTAGACTCTATAAGCCTTACTGTTGTTGTTGTACCCAACAAAAATTCCCTCTTGGGACTTGGCAGCAAATTTAGTCAAGTAAGACTTTCCATTGTTAAGTATAAAGCATTTACAACCAAAGATCCTGAAGTAGGATAGGTTTGGTTTTCTGCCTTTCACAACCTCATAGGGGGTCTTGTTGAGGTCTTTAGTAATGGTAGCCCTATTAATAACATTGCATGCAGTATTAACTGCTTCAGCCCAGAAATATTCTGGTAGTGAAGTATCACTTAATAGGGTCCTTCCTGCCTCAATCAAGGTTCTATTCTTCCTCTCAGCAATGTCATTTTGCTGAGGTGTTCTTGGTGAAGAAAACTCTTGAAATATCCCAAATTCTTCACATAGTTTTGTCATGCTATCAGACTGAAATTCAGTACCATGGTCACTTCTTATTTTGACCACTGTACTGTCTAGTTCATTCTGAATCTTTTTGACAAAGCTATAGAAGACACTAGGTGTTTCAGATTTCTGTCTTAAGAAGAACACCCAGGAAAACCTTGAGTAGTCATCTACAACTACAAAGGTGTAGACCTTCCTACCTAGGCTGTGAACTGGCATTGGACCAAAGAGATCCATATGTAAGAGGTATAAACACCTCACAGCATCTTTGTTTTCTATGCTTCTAAAGGTGGATCTTGTCTGCTTGCCCTTTTGACAAGCTGAGCATATTCCATCTTTAACACACTTAACTTGAGGACCATTCCTCACCAACTCTTTGCTAAAGAGTTTGCCAATTGTCTTGTAATTTAGATGAGGTAGCCTCTTGTGCCATTTGACACAATGAGAGACTTTTTCATCAGCTATAAGACACAGTTGAGAACCATTGGTCTCACACATAATGTCTAGACAGTAGACATTCCTCTTTCTATAACCTGTCAAAATGATCTCTTGATCACTTGACCTCTTGATATGACAATCATCCTTAACAAATGAGATGTCATACCCTACATCACTTAATTGACTTATACTTATTAGGTTGTGTTTCAACCCTTTAACATAAGCCACTTGAGTAATGGTAACTAAGTTACTAGAAATGTTACCAAACCCTTTGATGATTCCTTTTTCAGAACCACAAAAGGTGACTTTTGGACCATCTTTGATAGGTGTGTAGTCCCTTAGTAGTCCCCTAGTTCCAGTCATATGTCTGGAACATCCACTGTCCAAGTACCATATTGGGGCATGGCCACTTGGACTCACCTGCAAAACAGATTAGTGAACCTTAGAACCCAAAGAATTCTTAGGTCCTTGGTACTTGTTAGTTTGTATCCTGACAAAGCTACCTACAGGCTTTCCTACATGTAGTTTGCTACTCACTTTGGTACTAGTATTGTGCCAACAGTCCATTGCAAAGTGGCCTACCTTGCCACAACACCAACACTCAAACTTATTGTACCTTTGCTTAGGTACTGTCTTTGTTGTTTTATCCACAGCTGGCTTGTTAAGTGTTGGGGCTTTGCCCTTGGACTTGGACTTGGAATGAACAGTCCTTGCAGGTCTAATAAATCTCAGTCCAACTTTACCTTTGTGATGAACAAATTCATCAATTATGGGTAAAACAGACATTGGTTTAGAAAACCTAGCAACTAAGTCCTTCTCCTTCTGAAGATTAATCTCCAGACTCTTGATTTGATCATTTTTAAATGATATAGTTCCCATCTGAATCATAGTTATGTGCTTCAGTCTGGCTATCTCATTAAGCTTTTGATCAAACAACTTCTCAAACTCAGTTGCAGCAGCTTTGAGAGTAGCAATTTCCTTTGCCTGACTTTTGGCTAGGAACTTGCTCTTCTTATAAGCTTGCAACAGAACTTTATATTCATCTATTAACTGATGAATATCCTCTTCAGACTCAGATGCACTCTCATCATTTGATGATGATGAATCTGACTCTGTACTGGCATAAGAAACTGAACTTAAAGTTGAACTTTGTACCTTACTGGGTCCTGGCTGCTTCAGGATTTTGTCACTTTCAGTCAATGTCATTAGCCCTTGGCAGTGACTGTCTTCTTGTTCATATATAGAATTCATAATTTGGATGAACTCTTCTTCTTCCTCCTCAGCAAACATCCCTATATATGCCTCAGCATCTGACTCAGTTTCTGAAGAAGAGATATCTGACAGGCTCTTGTCCTTTTTGGCAACAAAAGACTTCTCCTTCTTGCCCTTGTATTAAGTCTTTTTCTTGTCACTAGACTCCTTCCTTTTTTCTGGACAATCTGCAATAACATGACCTTGTTTATTACAGCAATAGCAAACTATTTTTGAAAGAGTTGCCTTGCCAGACTTAGTCTTTTTCCTGTCTTTCTTTGAAGACTTTTTATCCTGATAATAGTCTTCTCTTCTTTAAGAACTTCTGGAAATGTCTTGTGAAGGCAGCAAAGTCCTCATCACTTTCAATGCTTTCAGATTTCCTGCTGACTGACTCATCTGACTCAGATTCTGCTGCTTTTGAAGGTGGAGTTGGTGACTTACTTCTGTACTTTCTGGGGGCTTCTGTTTTGAAGGCCACTGTCCTTTCCTTGTGTTCATGTCTTGTTGATTTCTCCTCTTCTTTCCTCACCATTAACTGCATTTCATAAGACAGCAGTTTGCCAAATAGTGTTGGTGGAGGAATTTCAGCCAACTTTGTCATTTCCCTAATGGAACAGATCTTGGTGTCCCAATCTTTTGTTAGGGACCTTAGAAACTTGTCATTGAGTTCATAATTACTGAACTCTCTGCCATAGGACATAAGTTCATTCACAATCCTGTAGAACTTCTTATAGCACTCAGTTATGTTATCAGCCTTACCTTGTCTAAAACTTTCATATTCTTGATTTAGCAAGGATTTTCTGTATTGCCTAACTTCTTCAGAACCCTCCATATACACAATAAGAGTATCCCACATCTCTTTAGCTGTCTTACAGTGTATCAGATTCTGAAAAGTTGCATCATCTATGGCACTTACAATGATGTTCTGAGCCCTTTTGTCCATGGTGGCTAGAACAATTTCATCCTTTGACATTTCAGAGAAATCCTTAGGTGTTCTCTGATTGGCATCCAAGACTGAAACCTTCATGGGCACATATGACCTTTTTTCACTGTGATATAAATCATAGGGTCTGAGGCTTCCATAAAAAGTCTCACCCTTTCCTTCCATATACCAAAGATCTCTTTTCTGCATATAGGTAACTTCATGGATCCCAATTCCTTGTGATTCTCAGTGGAACCCATAGTTCTTGATCTTCTTGATTCTGTAATTGACTTAGACTGAATCTGCCAATAGGATCTACTCAGACTGTTATGTCCTCTTTTGAGTAACCTCCCTCTGATACCACTTGAAAGATATTGTACCTAAACACCTAGAGGGGGGGTGAATAGGTGACTTGAATCTTTTTAACTTTTTATGGCAGCAATCAGTTTCTAACACAGATTTATATCTACTTTTGCACAGCAATCACACAGGAATCACAGCACACCACAACACACAGTAGACACACAGTTTTATAGTGGTTCTCCAAGGTTTGGGTACATCCACTTTCCCCCTTCGCCTATCTAGTAGTGTACTAGATTCGGCCCAAACTCCTCCACTATCTCAGAACCCAAAACAGGCTCCTACACCTCAGGACCAAGGCCCTACAACTCAGCTTCTTCACAAAGCCTACACTCAGCCACAAAGGCCTACACTCAGCCACCAAGGCCTACACTCAGCCACCAAGGCCTACACTCAGCCACCAAGGCCTACATTCAGCCACCAAGGCCTACACTCAGCCTTTATAATTACAGGCTTACAAGACTCAGATCCAAAGGATCCTACAAGAAAATAAATGAATACAAAAGTATATACTCAACAACTCAGAGAATAGAGAGATGATATGTGAGTTTCTTGATGAGTTCTTGGAAGAACTCAGCTGGAATCAATCTGACTTGGCTTTCTTCAAATCTTCTTGAATGTAGAACACAATAAGACTGATTCCTCTGCAGTTGATCCTTGATCTCTGCTACTTAAGATTCAGAACAATCTGAACCCTTCTTCTCAGCTGGGTTCCAACAGCTGATTTCTTGGATGGAGCTCTCTCTCTCCAACTTCTTAGATCTGCACTTGATTCTTCAAGGAATAGCTAGATCTTCTTTGTATATTGATCACTTATACTTGTGTTTAATCAACAACTTCAACAACAACTTCTGTAGACTGTATAAGCCTATTTATAGGCCTTCTTCATAGTAACCGGCTGGTCCGGTTCATAATTGTCTTCTGACAACTCTGACAGGTGCAGTAGACCGGCTGGAATGGCAGATGTCAAGTCATCCAGTCAGTTCTTGAAATAACTGTAACTGTCTGTAAGTGTCAAGACTTTCTGTCTTTAAGTGTCGACACTTATAGACCAAGTGTCGACACAAGTTGTCTAAGTGTCGACACTAGTCTACAAGGTGTCGACACAACTCCTTGTGTTGTAGTTTTTATATCTCGACACTGCTTCTTCTTTATGTGTCGACACTAATAATGTGTGTCGACACAAGTCCTTGTAATTCAGTATTTTGCTGAATTCTTGTAAGTGTCGACACATCTCCTTTATGTCGACACATCTTCATGTGTTGAATCTGTTAAGTGTCGACATAGCTTCTTGGTGTCGACACATGTCTTCAGTGTTGATACTTGTTGAGTGTCGACACATCTCCTTGTGTCGACACATTCTTCTTCTGTCGAGACTTCAGCTGAGTGTCGACATATCCCCTTATTGTCGACACTTGTACTTAGAATATTCTTGAGCTTTGCTAATCTTTGCTAAGTGTCAACACAGCTTCTTGTGTCGACACTTTCTTCAAGTGTTGAGTCTTCAGTTGAGTGTCGACACATTCTTTCTTGTGTCGACACTTTCTTCAAGTGTTGACTCTACTGTTGTGTGTCGACACATTGCTCTGGGTGTCGACACTTGTACTTAGTCTCTGCTAGCTTTTGCTGAGTGTCGACACAGCCTCCAAGTATCGACACTTTCTGATGTAGACACAGTTTCACTGGGTGTCGACACAACTGCTATGTGTCGACACTGCTTCACTGGCTTTTCTTCATTGAGTGTCGACACAGCTCCTTGTGTTGACACTTTCTGTCTGGTGTCGACTCAGCATCCCTGGTGTCGACACAAATACTCCAAGTGTCGACACTGCTTGCCTGGGTGTCGACACAAGTCTTCTTAAGTGTCGACACTTTCCCTCTGGGTGTCGACACATGGACTTAGAAACTTTTCTTCTTTCCTGCAAATACTTAGCCTGCACAAGTAAACTCAAAACACATCAAATACATTTTGATGTATATCATTGAGTTGGGTGAGGCTTCTTCAAATCAGGTACATTTAAACCAATGTACCCAACAACCAGAAGGAAGTACAAAGTCGCAATATGAGACCGCCAGATCTCCAAGTCGTCTGAGCGAAGCCCGCCGGGGGGTCGGGCGAAGCCCGCTGGGGGGTGGGCGAAGCACGCCGGGGGGCGGGCGAAGCACGCCGGGGGCGGGCGAAGCACGCCGGGGGGGCGGGCGAAGCCCGCCGTAAAAGTAGCGAACAAACGACTGAAAAACAAGCCGGAGATTTGAATAATTAAAGTTTTATTATCCAAAAAGATATCATTTACAAAGGTATGACCTCCCTTTTATAGAATGGAGGAGATAGGAGAGAGTACAAGAAAACAATGTGAGACTAAAAATATACATAGTTGTGTGGCTAGAAAATAAAGAGACCGAACAGGCCGAGCGGTTAGACAAATGGGCTAACCGTTCGGCAACACCAGAAGGAAGTACAAAGTCGCAATAGGAGTCCGCTAGACCGCCCGGTCTCCAAGTCGTCTGAGAGAAACCGGTAGACCGCTCGGGTAGCAACCAGCAACCGTCTGGATACCAAACCGCTGGAGAGTATCCGCTAGACCGCGCGGTCACCAACCCGCTAGACTTAGACCACCAGACCGCTCGGTCTCATACTTCAACACTCCCCCTCAAGCTGGAGCATAGATATCAACCATGCTCAGCTTGCCACAAACGTGTAAGAAGGAAGTAGAAATCGGTTTTGTGAAGATATCCGCCAACTCTTTGTTGGAGGTGACGAACGGAGTGCAAATCTATTTCTTTAAGACCTCTTCCCGAATGAAATGGCAGTCGACTTCTATATGTTTTGTTCTCTCATGGAAGACCGAATTTTTAGATATGTATATCGCGGCCTTATGGTCATAGAATATAGGAAGAGGATAGTTGTAGACCTCTCCTAGGTCAAACATGAGAGCACGCAACCATTTTAACTCAAACGTAGTTGACGCCATACTCCAATATTCGGCTTCTGCACTGAATCTAGAGACGACAGACTGTTTATTGCTCTTTCAGCACATAAGGTTTCCTCCAACAAATGTGCAAAAACCGGATGTAGATTTACGATCGCCTTTATCATCCGCATATCTTGAATCTGAGTAGTCTTCAACCCTCAGATGATCATTCTTCTGAAAGAGTAGCCCTTTTCTTGGTGCTGCTTTGACATACTCTAATATCTTCAAGGCAGACTAAAGATGGCATTCCCTGGGAGCTTGCATGAACTGACTAACCTTGCCTACAACATATCAGATGTCGGGTCTAGTCACCATGAGATAAATGAGTTTGCCCACCAGACGTCTGTACCTCATGACATCAGACAGAAGAGGCGAGTCATCTGACCATGTTTTGTCTTCTCCAGTAGACATGGGATATCGGGTCGGTTTGGCACCAGTCAATCATGCCTCTCGTAGAAGATCAAGAGCATACTTTCGTTGTGAGAGAACCAACGAGTCAAGTTTCTGAGAGATTTATATCCCCAAAAAGTATTTCGGGGAGCCCATATCCTTCATGACCAAGTGTTGACGGAGGTGTTTCTTTGTCAAGTCCACCCCAGCCTGGTCATCGCCAGTAAGAAGAATATCATCCACATATACCGTCGAACCCACCAGTCTCGACGCGATTTTGTGAATAAACAAGGAGTGATCAGCCGAACTTCTTGCAAAGGCGATGGCAGCCACAATGCCACTGAACTTGTAGAACCGCGCCCGAGGGCTCTGCTTTAGGCCATAAATGGCCTTCTTCAACCGGCATACTCGTGTCTCCCCCTGAGCAACATACCCAGGAGTTTGCTCCATGTAGACGTCCTCCTGAAGATCGTCATAGAGAAAGGCATTCTTGACATCAAGCTGGGAAATAGGTCAATCCCTATTGACAGCCATAGAGAGAAGGACCCGGATGGTGTTGAGGCAAGCAACCGGAGAGAAAGTGTCAAAGTAGTCAACCTTATAAGTCTGAGTGAAGCCTTTGGCCACCAATCGGGCCTTGTAGTGATCCACAATGTCGTAAGGGCGAAATTTCACAACAAACACCCAGCGACAGCCAACCACATCAGTACCCATGGGTGGAGGAACAAGGGTCCAGGTACCCCTTTCAATAAGAGTGGCGATCTCTTCATCCATGACAGACTTCCAATGAGGAATAGTAAGAGCCTCCTAGTAGGTGTTAAGAGTGGAAGTAGCCGAGATAGCTAAGGCAAAACACCTGCGAGAAGGAGTAAGCCGATCATAGGAAACAACTGTCGTAAGAGGGTGTTGAGTGTAACAGCCCAAAGTTCAGAAACAGGCAATTTTTGGGTGACACGGCCTGGGACACGGGCGTGTCCCAGGGCGTGTCAGGTGACACGGCCTGCGACACGGGCGTGTCGCAGGGCGTGTCGAGGTTGTGTCAACGATTGAGCTTTGTCTCGACGATTTTTATTCTCGGCGATTCGTCGAGAGGAGGCACACGGCCCAGGACACGGGCGTGTCCAAGGCCGTGTCGCATGCTCGACGATTTTTCTCGACGATCGTCGAGTGTCGAGACGTGAGTGTTGAGTGTCGAGAGATTGAACACGGCCTGTGACACGGGCGTGTCACAGGGCGTGTCAAATCAGGCGACGAACTCAGCCCGCCGAAGGATTTCGACAAGGCGTGTCTTTGTGCCGTGTCTGGGCACACGGCCTGGGACACGGGCGTGTCACAGGCCGTGTGAAGTCTCAGGATGATTTGGGATTTTTTTTCACCCAGGTACACAGCCACAGACACGGGCGTGTCTGAAGGCGTGTTGGTGACACGGCCCATGACACGGGCGTGTCCCATGGGCGTATCACTAGTTCGGATAAGTCGGTTGACCACCGCTTGAGGCACACGGCCTGGCACACGGCCGTGTTCGAGGCCGTGTCGGGTCAAAATTTGTGTTTTTGGCAGAATCGTGGCCGTCCATTCCTTCAGTCTGGATCCAAGGGCTGAAAGCCTCTTCCTCTTTTTCTTCAAGGCCGAAAACTGAGAAGTATTCCTCACTTTAATTTGGCCTTCATCTTTCTTCAAGAGAGAGAAAGAGAGAGAGAAAGGAGGAGGAAGAAGGAAAGGGGGCTGCTGTCGGTGGTGCTGCGGTTTACCGACGAGAGATCCGAAGCCAGCGTTGCGGAGGAAACGCTCTTGCGAGTCTGGCAAGCTAGCTTGGAGTCCATGGCACCGAAGCGATCGTCAAGGGTAACGACTTTTCTTCCTAGCCATGTGAAGGCTTCCTTTTTGGCATATCTTGTGATTTTCCCCACCAAGAGGTGGCTGATTTTGGGAATCTTTGGGTGGAGGCTTGAAACCCCCTTTTTGTTAGCATATAGATCCGGAAATGGAGTACGGAATAGGCATGCTGTATGAAGCCCATCTGGACAGGTTGGTCTGGATTGGTGATGTTGCATACGAACCGGAGAAGACTCCGTGATAAACGTGTAGTGTAGGAGTCTACGGGTTATGCCTGCGAAAAGGAGTAGCAGGAAGTACTGGGGTGGTAGCCCAGGAAAATAGCCATGTGATGGTTTTGGGTTCAACCTGTGAATGAGGCACAGGAAGTACTGGTGGGACCAGGAAAGGCCCTTTTTGTGATGCTTGATGTCATAGGGTGTCCACCTGTGAAGCGAGTAACAGGAAGTACTGGCAGGATAGCTAAGAAAGACCCCTGACATTTGTAATTGGCGGTGTCCACCTGTGAAGCGAGTTACAGGAAGTACTGGTGTGCCCAGGAAAGACCCGCTATTGCTGTGAGGAAATGGGTATAGAGACATACCCAGGCTTGAATGCCAGAACAGGATTGGTGAGACCGACCAGCGCCTTTGATATAGCCATGAGTACGCTGTACGCGGAAAAGGCAAGGCGATTTGAGCAACGGGGGGGTGGAGGATCCGACCTGCGCTATGTCCGTCTGACGTGAGACCAAAAAGTGCGGTCTGTTGGAGCACATAGCAAGAGTCTTCGGCCTGCGCGCCATGACACAACGGGGGGCTACGGGCCATCCCGGTGTCCGAAGACTAACTCCGGCTGCACGCCATGGAGTAAATGCTCAAGAGAATTACTGTTGGGTTGTAACCCTGATACGGTGGTGGGCAAGAGGTTGCCAGAACACCAAGAATGTGCCCTGAGTGCACAGACCGTTGGGTCGGGCGGCGAACGGTTGTGATGGCTTGTGTGCGTGAAAGCACCTTTTGATGATATAGCTTGTCATACTTGTGATATGATATGCCTGCAGGGAAAAATACCGCTGCCCCGAGAAAAGGGGTAAGGTCGTTATAATTTGGTCAGCTGAACGCTGACCGTTGCTTTTGTTTGCCACCGTTGGGTGGATTGTCCTTGCACAGGTGCTGGAGAGCCGAGCGGGATGCATAGAGGTTGATGCTCCTGCTGGTGTTGCTGCTGCCGCTGCCGCTAGCCCGTGAAGGCTAGCTGTGTTCTTTTGAGTGTTTTCTTTTATTGTGGCCGGCCTGCGCGCCAATCTATTTTAGGCCACTGTATGGAAGCCATGTAAGGCCATAAGGCCAACTCTTTGTATATATTGTAAGACATTCCTATACTGTATAAAATGTGGAGTTTTATGTTTGGACATTCATGAGGAGTTCCAGTTGTAGTCTAGGCTTCCGCTAGAATGCTTTGTGATAGGTGCGATGCGCTACTCTGGTATCATCCTGTACCTTCACCGACTGTTTTGTGATATATCCTGTGGGGCCCCGGCCGGACCTTCTAGAATATATCATATGAACGGATGGGGTTGTTACATTGAGTACATGCCCACGCCCCTTTGCGAAGAGTAATGAGCAGATCCAGGTCGACCCGTGCTTCAGTGACCGGAGCATCCGTAGCAGAGAATGCTAGCCCGGGACTAGAGAGACGGCTGCAAAGAAGTGGGAGAAGGTGGAGGGGGTATGAAGGAGAGAGGTGGAGACGGAGGAGGAGAGAAGGGAAGAGGGGTGACTCCGATATGCGTGGAAGGAACGGAGAGAGATGGTGGAGAATCAGAGACATCAGAAGGAAGAGGGGATGTAGGAGAGAAGTAGGACGCATTCTCGAAGAAGGTCACGTCGGCGGAGACAAACTGCTTGCGCAGAACAGGGTCAAAACAACAATAGCATTTTTGAGTGGTAGAGTAACCCAAAAAGATACACTTGGTGGAACGGGGGGAAAGCTTGTCACGGGTAGCGGACGGAGCGTGGACGAAAGTCGTGCACCCAAAAATATGGAGAGGGAGAGGAAATGGGTCATTGTTTGGGTGTATAATGGAGAAGGGGGTCTGGCCGAGGAGAACCGGAGAGGGAAGATGATTGATGAGGTAGCAGGTGAGGAGCACAACATAGCCCCAGTAGGAGCAAGGCAAATGCATCTGCATCATGAGAGTGCGAGCGACATCAAGGAGGTGACGGTTTTTACGCTCCGCCACCCCCATTTTGTTGGGAGGTGTAAACACAACTGGTCTGATGAACAAGACCTTGTTGCATACAAAAAGAGGAAAACTCATGACTAAGATATTCCTTCGCATTATCAGAATGAAAGACTTTAATAGAAATTTCAAACTGAGTTTTAATCATATAATAAAAGGATTGCCAGACAGAAAAGAGTTCAGTGCGATCTTTTAATAGATACACCTAGGTACATCTAGAGAAATCATTAATAAAAGTTACAAAGTAGGAACTACCCCGACCAACAGTGAGAGTTGGAGCAGGACCCCAGACATCAGAATGAATGAGATCAAATGGGAGAGAAGATCCACGGCCTTGCTTCGGCGGGAAGGAGGAGCGATGATATTTTCCAAGCTGACACGCATCACAGTTGAGCGGAGGACTGGTCTGAGGTAAGTGGGGCAGAAGTTGACGAAGAATCTGAGGAGGAGTATGTCCAAGGCAAAGATGTCATTGAAGCAGATCTATAGAAGAGGAGGAGGAGGTGGACAGAGCAGAAACGTTGTCGGGGAAGTTGAGGCCGCCTCTCTTAATCCCAGTAGCAATCGTCCATTGGGTCCTCGGGTCCTGAAAAGAACAAGAAGTGGGAGTGAATAAGACGTAGCACTGAAGTTTTTTGCATAAAGTAGTAACGAATAGTAAATTGCAGGGGAACTTCGGGACATAGAGGGTGTCCGCCAAGCAAAGCGACGTGGTGACTTGAACCATGCCTGTCCCATGAACTGGGGAAGGGGAACCATCCGCAACATGAACCGAGGGCAACCGATCATGTGTTTTGAGGAGAGAGAAGCAATGAGGATCGTCGGTCATGTGATTTGTAGTACCAAATTCAATCGGCCATTTACCTTGGGTAACGACGTGGGCACTACCTGAAGTCGTAGCCACAGAAGCAGACGGTCGAGAGGATGTTGGATCCCTAGTTGATTTGGGCTAGGTTCACTGACTTAGGATGTGACCCATCATGTATAGCCAGGGTCAAGTTTGTGTATTAGAGTCTAGGTCAAGTCCTTGGAGTCAACTTCAGATGGACCAGCTTTTAATAAGACCATCAGAGACTTCAGACTTAGAGGATTTCAAGACTAAGTGAAGTGAGTTCGACGTTCGTCGAACTCAGCTCGGCAAAAGGAGTTCTACGCTCGACGATCGTGAGAAAATTCTTAGTGCTGAGCTCGACGATCTTAGTTCTTTGTTCGACGAACTCTCAGTTTCTACATTAAGCTAACGTCAGGATAACTTCAGAATTTTTCTAAGTCCAGCTTCAAACTTTGGTCGACGAATTGGATTCTGAGCTCGACAAACTTGGACCTCAAGTTCTCAACTTCTCAGGTCGACGAAGTCAGCTTCTCAGGTCGACGAATGTAGTACTCTACTCGACGAAATCTGAACTCAGAGTATTTGTGTCGACACTTAGGGCATGTGTCGACACCAGTCAATTTATGTCGACACCAGAGGATTTGTGTCGACACCAGGATATCAGTCAACACCAGATCATGTCGACACCAGAGGATTTGTGTCGACATCAGCTTATGTCGACACTGGATATCAGCAGATGCAGAATATTTGGCTAAGTCCACAAACTTTCTTCACTCGACGAATTTGGATCTCAGTTCGACGAATACTGTCTGATAGTGATAATTATTAGCTCGACGAATGAAGATTGTCTGTTCGACTAATGAAGATTGTCTGTTCGACTAATGAAGATTGTCTGTTCGACGAATGAAGATTGTCTGGTCGACGAACTCTCTCAAGCTCAGCTCGATGAACTCAAGCTCAGCTCGACGAACTCAAGCTCAGCTCGACGAACTCTCTCAAGCTCAGCTCGACGAACTCAAACTCAGCTCGACGAATTGTGTTTTTCGTTCGACGATTCCAAACTAGGTCTTCTTCAGTTTTCCCGTCCTATTTCTTGGCGATGATTCTTGAGCAATTAATGCCAGATCTTCTCGGAATGTTACCGTTGGAACGCGCATCAATCTTGGATTATCACATGTCGTTTTTCTATAGGACAGTTAGGGAAATTATTGATTGCCGCTTCTTTCCAAAGCCGACCGCAATTACTGCTCGACATTTAAATTTTTGAATGTTCCTCATTCAGAAAGAGAGATACACAAAAAGAAGAGAATCAAGCAGTAACAGAGCACAATAACAAGCAATACAGACAATCAGACAGACACTCAGATTGCACAGAAGAACAATCATACTCAAATCAAATGTTCTACTGCAATCAGCCTGACGAGAGAACATTTTCAAGAAGAAGAAGAAGAAGAACAATCAAATTCTATCAAGAGTCTTCTTCTTTCTAACTCTACAGAACTACTTCAAAGGACAACAAACACTATCTGTCAAAGAAGTTCCTGAACAATTTCTGGTTCAGTCATTCTAGGTCTTTTAAGACCTATCACCCTGAAGCAGTGCTCCAGCTTTCCTGATTAATTCAAGATCTCAGGGGGAGCAACATCTGCTACAATCAATCCACAAGTCTTCTCAGCTGTTTTGAGAAATAGAAGACACCATCTCCTTATTTCCAATTCCTGTACAGGGTTTTAATTCCCTTCAAAATTATTTTGGTTACAAGTCTCCTTCCAAAAGACTTGAGGTTTGGTTTTTGATCACCTGAAAAAAAACTCATTGGTGTCAGGCACCTGATCAAAAACATGAGTGGATTCCTACCAGGGCGGTAGAAGAGTGGATGTACCCAGGTTGGGGAACCACTATAAAATTTCTTGTGTCATCTGGTTGCCCTTCTTTTTGTTTTGGTTGTGTTGTTCTGTGATTTCTTAGTTTGTTGTGCTTAGTTTATTTCACTTATTGACATGTTCACCTAGGCTTACAATGAAAGTTGTAAAAAGTTTTGTAGTGAGCACAATACTCTATTCACCCCCCCCCCCCCCCCCGCTAGAGTATTTCAGATCTAACCTGCACTTTCAATTGGTATCAAAGGGAGGTTGGTTAAAATACCCCACCTTATGGGTTGTACAGGCTAACACCTGAACCACAAAGATCCCTCTAGTTAGATCTGTTTGTTTTAAGTTTGTTATTAGATTTATCTCTTCACAGACATGACCCAAAACAAATATTATGTAAGCATCAGACCTCCAGTGTGCAATCTTAACAAGTTTGCCATCTTGAAGGCAAGAATCAGGTTATACATGAACTCTATTGATGAGGATATCTTTTCTGTTATCTTGACAGGTGTACCTCCAGCACCTGCAGCTTCTACCAGTACTTCTACCAACATGACTACAGTGCCTCCTCCAGAAAATAATGATGCCTACAAGAAAGCCAAGATGGCAGATGCTAATGCAATGAATATCTTAGCACAGACTATGTCAGATGACATATTTCAGAAGGTGGCTGAGTGCACCTCAGCCAAAGCCATTTGGGATTCCCTCAACCAAATGGTAGCTGGCTCTACAGATGAAAGAAAGGACAGAAGATCCAATCTCACATCCATGTATGAGAACTTTAAAAAGGATGAGAATGAATCAGTGGCAGAAATGTACAACAGGTTGAGCACAATCATCAATGAGCTCAAAACCCTGGATAAGGACATCACCTTGACAGAGGTGAATGACAAGATATTGATGTGCTTCCCAAGCTCTTGGGGTTCCAGAATCTGGCCTATTAAAGAAGCCAGAAGCCTCAATGAGATATCAACTGAGTCTGTAGTAGGCAAATTGAAGTCCTATGAGCAGCTGATCAAATCAAGAGAAGCAGCAGAACAGAAGGAAACAACTCCAGTTAGAAAGGAGCACGGCATAGCCTTCAAAGCATCTGAAGAAAGTGAGACATCAACTTCCAATGAAGAACTCATGAGCCTCTTTGCCAAAAGATTATACAAGATGGCAAGGAAGGATTTCAGAAGGAAGTCATCCAGACAGGATGATAAGCCCAAGTATGACAAGACACCAACCAAGGTGTTGGGTACATTGGAATATATGTACCTGATTTGAAGAAGCCTCACCCTACTCAATGATATATATCAAGATGTATTTGATGTGCTTTGAGTTTATGTATGCAGGTTAAGTAATTGCAGGGAAAGCATAAAAGATTCTAAGTCCATGTGTCGACACCTAGAAGAAAAGTGTTGACACTTAAGAAGGCTTGTGTCGACACCTAGAGAAGTTGTGTCGACACTTGGAGTAATTGTGTCGACACCAGGAAGGCAGAGTGGACACCAAAAGAAAAGTGTCGACACATACAAGTTGTGTCGACACACAGTGAAGAATTGTTAACATTATATGTGTCGACACTTAGAGGCAGTGTCGACACCCAGAGAAACTTTGTCGACAGCAAAAGTGTCGACACTAGGAGGCTGTGTCGACACTCAGTAACTTCAACAAAGTTCAAGTACATGTGTCGACACTAGGAGGCTGTGTCGACACTCAGCAAACTTCAACAAAGTTCAAGTACATGTGTCGACACTAGGTGGTTGTGTCGACACTCAGCAAACTTCAACAAAGTTCAAGTACATGTGCCGACACAAGGAGATGTGTCGACACTCAGCAAAGTTTCAACACAGAAGGCATGTGTCGACACAAAGAAGATGTGTCGACACTTAACAAGTTTCAACACAAGAAGATGTGTCGACACAAAGGAGTTGTGTCGACACTTAGCAGAATTCAACTAAGTATTAAAGAAGAAGGCTTGTGTCGACACACAGAATCAGTGTCGACACATTCAGAAGAAGCAGTGTCGAGAAGCTGTTACAACAACACAAGGAGTTGTGTCGACACCAACAAGGCTAGTGTCGACACTTAGTCTACTTGTGTCGACACTTAGTCTATTTGTGTCGACACATAAAGACCATCTATCTCGACACTTTCAGACAGTGACAGAGATTTCAAGAAGTGACTGGATGACTTGACAGCTGCCATTTCAACCGGTCAACTGCAACTGTCAGAGCCATCAGAAAATTGTTAGAAATCGGATCAGCCGGTCACCATGGAGAAAGCTTATTTAAAGACTTTTCTCCTTCAACAGAAGGGAATCAATCAATGAAGTGAAAAACAACACAACAAGAAGACCTTCAAGAGAAGATCTAAGAAGTTGGAGAGAGAGAGCTCCTTCTAAGAATACCAGCTGTTGAACCAGGCTGATAAGTAAGATTCAGATTGAAATCAGAATCTTAAGACAGCAGTTGATTGAAGATCATCTGCATAGAGATACAACCCTACTGTGTTCTAATTCAAGAAGCTTTGAAGAAAGCCAAGGGAGTTTGATCTCTGCCAAGTTCTTCCAAAAACTCATCAAGAAACCAATCAACTCATCTCTCTCTTTCAAAGTTATGGTTATAAACTTTGTAAACATTATTTTCTGTAGGATCCTAAGGGATCTGAGTTGTAAGCCTATTTTATAAAGGCTGAGTGTAGGAGACAGTGTGCTCTGAGTGTAGGTCTTGTTGATGACTTAGGTAGGGCCTAGTGCCTGAGTTGTAGGAGACTTTGTTCTCTGAGTGTAAGTCTTGGTGAAGACTGAGTGGTAGGGCTTTTGTGCCTGAGTTATAAGAGTGGGATCACTCTGAGTTGTAGGAACCTGTTTGGGGTTCTGAGTTGTAAGATATGAGGATCTGAGAAGAAGTGGAGAAGTTAGGCCGAATCTAGTACACTGCTAGATAGGCGAAGGGTGAAAGTGGATGTACCCAAACCTTGGGGAACCACTATAAAATCTGTGTGTAATTAATTATGTGATTGCTGTGTTATCTTTGCTGAATTACTGTAGAGAATTGCAAATATAGGTCTTATAATTCAGTGTTTCTGCCTTTAAAGTTAAAAAGATTAAGTTCACCTATTCACCCCCCCCCCCCTCTAGGTGATTAGGCACTAGTTCTTTCAAGTGGTATCAGAGGGAGGTTACTCAAAAAGGACATAACAGTCTGAGTAAAGATCCTGTAGGCAGAATCAGAATAATCAAGAATCAAGAAAATGGGTTCTATTGAGAATCACAAAGAGCTAGGATCCATGAAATTGCCAATCTGCAGAAAAGAGATTTTTGGCATATGGAAAGAGAGGGTTAGACTCTTTATGGAAGCATCTGACCCAAGAATATACATCACCATCAAAGAAGGGTCATATGTGCCAATGAAGATCTCCATTCTAGATGCAAATCAGAAAACTCCTAAGGACTATTCAGAAATGACTAAAGATGAAATAATTCTGGCCACAATGGACAAGAGGGCCCAGAATATTATTGTAAGTGCAATTGATGATGCCACATTTCAGAATCTAATACATAGTAAAATCTCAAAAGAAATGTGGGACACACTAATAGTTTACATGGAGGGATCTGAAGAGGTAAGACAAGACAGGAAGTCTTTGTTAAATCAGGAGTATGAAAGCTTCAGACAAGGAAAGTCTGATAGCATTACTGAATGTTATAAAAAATTCTATAGGAAAGTCAATGAATTGATGTCCTATGGAAGAGAATTCAGTAACTATGAGCTGAATGACAAGTTCTTAAGATCCCTAACTAAGGATTGGGACACCAAGATTTGTGTCATTAGGGAAATGGCCAAATTAGCTGATATACCTCCTCCAACCTTGTTTGGAAAACTGTTATCTTATGAAATGCAGTTAATGGTTAGAAAGGAGGAAGAGAAGACTACTAGAGTGGAGCACAAGAAAAGAGCTGTGGCCTTCAAGACTGAAGCCACTAGGAAGTATAGAAGCAAGTCTCCATCTCCACCTCAAATAGTTGCTGAGACAGTCACAGAAAATTCAGATAGTAAGAATTCAGAAAGCAGTGAAAGTGATGAAAACTTTGCAGCCTTCACTAGGCATTTTCAAAAGTTTATGAAAATAAAGCAGTGGAGGTCTAAGCCATCCACTTCTCAGACAAAAGATGCTATCAGAACAGGAAGTCATCAAGGAATGACAGAAGAAAGTCCAAGCCAAGTAAAACTACATCCTCAAAGATAGTATGCTATTGTTGCAATAGACAAGGACATATAGTAGTTGACTATCCAGAAAAGAGGAAGGAGTCAACTGACAAGAAGAAGACTCAGTTTAAGGGCAAAAAGGAAAGGTCCTTTATTTCCAAGAAGGATAAGAGTTTGACTGATCAGTCATCTTCAGAAACAGATTCAGAAGCTGAAGCCTATATTGGATTGTTTACTGAAGAGGAGGAAGATGAGTTCATGCAGTTAATGAACTCAATTTATGAGCATGAGGACAATTAGTGCAAAGGGCTGATGGCCTTATCTGAAGGAGACAAAATCCAGGATCAGCCTGGACCAAGTAAGGTACTAAGTTGTTCTTCAAGTTCAATTTCTAGTACTGAGTCAGAATCAGATACATCTGCATCAAGTGATGTGGGTGGGTCTGAATCTGAAGGAGATATTCATCAGTTAATTGATGAATATAGGGACTTGTTACAGGCCTTGAAGAGAAGCAAATCCTTGGCCAAAACTCAGGCAAAGGAGATTGCTTGTCTTAAATTGGCTGCTGCTGATTCAGACAAGTTGCTTGATCAGAAACTAAATGAAATAGCCAGGCTAAAGAACATTACTGTTATTCAGATGGGTACTATTACATTTAAGAATGATCAAATTAGGAATCTGGAGGTTAGACTTCAGAAGGAGAAGGATATTGTGGCTAGCTTTTCTAAACCCAAATCTGTTTTACCCTTGATAGATGAGTTTGTACCTCATAAGGGTAAGGCTGGATTAGGATTTACAAAACCTGCCTGGACTACTAGGTCCAAGTCTAAGGGCAAAGCCCCAGCACTAAACAAAAAGCCTGCTATAGATACTTCAGCCAGGGTTGTACCAAAAAAAGGTACAACAGGTTTGAGTGCTGGTGTTGTGGCAAGATAGGCCACTTTGCCATAGACTGTTGGCACAATTCAAGTGTCAAGGAGAGTAGCAAACTACCTGCTAGAAGAGCTACAGGTATTTTTGTTAAAATTCAAACTAACCTGCACCAAGGTCCCAAGAATTATTTGGGTTCTAAGGTTAAGTAATCTGTTTTGCAGGTGAGTCCAAGTGGCCATGCCCCTATATGGTACTTGGACAGTGGATGTTCCAGGCACATGACTGGAACTAGGGGGTTGCTAAAGGATTATACATCTATCAAAGATGGGCCTAAAGTTACCTTTGGTGGTTCAGAAAAAGGGATCATCAAAGGCTTTGGTAACATTTCTAGTAACCAAATTACAATTACTCAAGTGGCTTATGTAAAGGGTTTGAAACACAACCTCATTAGCATAAGTCAGCTGAGTGATTTAGGATATGACATCTCATTTGTCAAGGATGGTTGTCATATCAAAAGGTCAAGTGATCAAAAGATCATTCTGACAGGATATAGGAAGAGAAATGTCTATTGTCTAGACATTATGTGTGAGAACATTATTTCTCCTATTTGTCTTGTAGCTGATGAGAAAGTCTCACATTGTGTTAAATGGCACAAGAGGCTGGCTCATCTTAACTATAAGACAATTGGTCAACTCTTTAGCAAAGAGTTAGTGAGGAATGGTCCTCAGGTTAAGTATATAAAGGATGGGATATGATCAGCTTGTCAAAAAGGCAAGTAGACCAAATCCACCTTTCATAGCCTTGAGAACAAAGATGTTGTGAGGTGTTTATACCTCTTGCATATGAATCTTTTTGGTCCTATGCCAGTTCACAGCCTAGGTAGAAAGGTCTACACATTTGTGGTAGTTGATGACTACTCAAGGTATTCCTGGGTGTTCTTCCTAAGGCCAAAATCTGAAACACCAAGTATCTTGTATAGTTTTGTTAAACAAATTCAGAATGAATTAGACAGTATAGTGGTCAAAATCAGAAGTGACCATGGTACTGAATTTCAGTCTGAAAGTATGATAAAACTGTGTGAAGAGTTTGGAATTTTTCAAGAATTTTCCTCACCAAAAACACCTCAGCAAAATGGTATTGCTAAAAGGAAAAATAGAACCTTAATAGAGGCTGGTAGAACCCTATTGAGTGACACTTCTCTCCCAGAATATTTCTGGGCTGAGGCAATTAATACTGCATGTCATGTAATCAATAGGGCTACTATCACCAAGAGCCACAAGAAGACCCCCTATGAGATTGTGAAGGGCAGAAAACCAAATCTATCCTATTTCAGGATCTTTGGTTGCAAGTGTTATATCCTTAACAATGGTAAGTCTTATCTAACCAAGTTTGCTGCCAAATCCCAAGAGGGAATCTTTGTTGGGTACAGCAACAACAGTAAGGCTTATAGGGTCTACAACTTGATTACTCAAGTTGTAGAAGAGTCAGTACATGTAGTTTTTGATGAAGCAAGGCTCATTAACAATGAATTGCCTAGAAGTATTTGCAGCTCTACAGGTGTAACTGAGAGAATGGAGAAGCTTACCTTAACAGAAGGTTCTTCTGCAAGTCAGCAAGTGGAAGATGGTGGTTGCTGTCCAGAGGGAGTACAAGAGACTCCTGAAGCTGAAGAGGATCAAGAAGTACAGCTAGATGAAGAGAATGAAGGTGTACAACCTGAAGACAGGCTGCCTCCTACAAATAGGCATTTAAAAGATCATCCAGCCAATCAAATTATTGGAGATCTCAGACAAGGGGTACAAACAAGGAGCAGGAATCTAAGTTCAGTTCTCTACTCCAGCTTTCTATCCCAAGTAGAGCCAAAGAAATTTGAAGAAGCAATCCTAAACCCTCATTGGATTGAGGCCATGCAAGAGGAGTTGAACTAGTTCAAAAGATGCAAGGTCTGGGAGCTAGTTCCTAAACCAAAGGACCATAACATTATTGGAACTAAGTGGATCTTTAGGAACAAGTTGGATGAGAATGGAATTATTATAAAAAATAAAGCTAGACTAGTTGCAAAAGGATATAGGCAGGAAGAAGGTATTGATTTTGATCAAACCTTTGCTCCAGTAGCAAGACTGGAAGCAATAAGGATGTTCCTTGCCTATGCAACATATCAAGGATTTAAGGTATATCAAATGGATGTTAAGTCAGCTTTTCTGAATGGAAACCTGAAGGAAGAAGTCTATGTAGAGCAGCCATCAGGTTTTGTAGATTCTCTTAAACCTGATTATGTATATAGACTTAGGAAGGCTTTGTATGGGTTAAAACAAGCCCCTAGGGCTTGGTATGAAACCCTGTCTAGTTTCCTCATTGAGAACAAATTCTCAGGGGGGAAAATAGACAAGACTCTATTACTTAGGGAATCCAGAGGTAAGATTATCTTAGTCCAAATATATGTAGATGACATCATATTTGGGTCTACAGAAAGTAGTCTTTGCAGAAAGTTTGCAAAACTCATGCAAGGACAATTTGAAATGAGCAGTATGGGGGAACTTAAGTTCTTCTTGGGTCTCCAAGTTAGACAGACTGAAGATGGATTATCCATATGCCAGTCTAAGTTCACCCTAGAATTGATAAGGAAGTATGGTATGAAATCATCCACTACCATGAAAACTCCTATGGGGTCAACAATGTCTTTAAGTAAAGATGATGCAGGGAAACCTGTAGATGAAACTTTGTATAGAGGGATAGTTAGCTCCCTACTATATTTGACTACTAGTAGACCAGATATCATGTATGCTACATGTGTCTGTGCTAGGTACCAAGGTTGCCCTAAAGAATCTCATTTGACAGCAGTCAAAAGAATTTTGAGATATCTTAAGGGCACACCATATCTAGGCCTTTGGTACACTAGGAATGGAGATTTTGAACTGACAGGTTATTCAGATGCAGATTTTGCAGGCTGTAAGGAAGATAGAAAGAGTACCACAGGAACCTGTCAATTTCTAGGTGGAAGGCTGGTGTCTTGGAGTAGCAAGAAGCAGACCAGTGTGGCTATCTCCATAGCTGAGTTAGAGTATGTTGCTGCAGGAAGCTGCTGTGCACAACTACTATGGATACAACACCAGCTAGAAGATTATAGTATTCAAGTAAGTAGACCACCTTTATTTTGTGATTCTACTAGTGACATTTCTATTGCAAATAATCTTGTCTCTCATAGTAGGACTAAGCATATAGAAATTAAATACCATTTTCTAAGAGAACATGTTGAAAAAGAAGACATTTCCGTAGAGTATGTTAAGACAGATAATCAGTTAGCTGCTATGTTTACTAAGCCCTTAGATGAAATTAAATTCAATAAATTTAAAATTGAATTAGGAATGATAAACTTAGAATAGTTTACAAAAATTGGCTAAGTAAAATAGTGTCGACACACAGAGTTGTCTGTGTCGACACATAGAAGTGGTGTCGACATTTCAGAGAAATGGTGTCGACACATCTAGAAATTCTGTGTCGACACTTCAGAGATTTAGTGTCGACACATGCAGTGTAGGTGTCGACACATCCAGGGTGGTGTCAACACTTAGGATTTACACAGAATTAGTCTAGTAGAGTTTCGACTAAGTGTCGAGCTGAGATGTATAAGTGTCGACACATATATTCTGTCGACTATATTTGTGTCGACACATAGTTGTCGAGACATTAGCATTATGTGTCGACACTTTTCAACAGTGTCGACACAATTCAAGTATGTTAACGCGCCTTTTCACCTTCAATTTTAGAAAGGTATAAATAGGTTTTCCCCATTGTTTGTCGACACGCTCACCTTAGTATCGAGACCAAACTTGTGTGTCGACATCTCTCTTCTCTAAATTCAAAATTTCTTCAAACCCTAATGGCGCCCAAGCTAGAAGAGAATATTAATGAAGGATATGAGCTCGTGCGTCACTCCTTTGATGATACGAAACCCGAAATCCAAGGTGTGGTAACCCTAATTGCCGAGACTGGACTAGAGTATCTTGTATCAGAACCTATCAAGATCTGAAAGAATGAGGTCCTTGAATTCTTGAGTGCAGCTTCACTTGATGATACTGGACTCAAGATTAAGTCCAGAGTCCATGGGACAAAAATCAAGGTCACATAGAAAAGTCTAAGAAAGGTACTTCAACTATCAAGAACAAAAGAGGAAGAAGATGTATCTGCTTCTAAGACTAGAGAGGCATTGAAATGGTGTGGTTTAGATTCAAACCTGAAGATAGGATCAGTTTTCAACAGGAAAGGCATGAACATGCAGGGCAAATTTTTGTCTGAAATAGTTGGCAAGGTAATTCTGAGCAAGCCTGGAGGACATGATAGAATTTCAGCTCATATGTTCAGTTTGATGACAAGGATAATCTTCAAACTTAATACTGATTGGTCAGTAGTTATGTTTGATAAGATCAAGGAGAGCCTGAAGAAACCCAATCTGTGAAGAATTCTGAGTTTATACTTAGCTGGCAGTATACCTGAAGTGATGAACCAAGCTGCAGGTTCAAAGATAAACCACATGAGGAGAATGGATGTAAGAATTTTCTCAAGGTGGGATAGAGTATTGACAAAGGAACTACCAACTCCAGAAAAGGAAACACCTCACAAGAAGAAGAAGACAGCCATTGTGACATAAGAATCCTCAAGTAGCTCAGAGGAGCAAGTGGTGTTTAGTTCTAATGATGGAGGAGATGACAATGTTGGACAGTCATCAGCAAGACAAGGAGATGCTCAGAGGCAGGGGGACCTACCCTCAGCAAGCCCAATTCACCTGGATCCACTCCAGGGGGAGCCTCTACATATGGATGAGTCAACTCCATTAGAGAGTGAAAGGGCTACCCAAACCATTCTAGAGGTAATTACTGAAGTAAATCAATTAAATTTCCATATTGAAGATGAAGTTTTGTCTGAACCATTACTTGATGTTGATCAGCAAACACAGATACAACCTCAACCACAAGATGTTGTCATAGAGGACACATCTGTAGCTGATAAAATGGAAACAGATGCTCCTAAGATTAGAGATTCTTTTGAACAACCTCAACATGAGTTTACTTTAGAAGAGATGTTCCCTGATCTTGTACAGACAAACCTTGAGAGAGAGATAGCTATTGTTGAGGGGGAGAAGGTCAATATTGAGGGGGAGCAATAGAGGAGTCTGCTAGACAAGAGACTGAGGCGCAAAGGAATGATGAGGTGCTACCAAGGACTGAGAAGGATTTACCTCCTAGTCCTAAGGACATGGTAGACATTGCTAGTACTTCTGCTTCAGAGGATGAAGAGGTTGCTAGAGCCAAGAAAAGCAAGTTCCAAGTCTTCAAGAGAAGAAGCCAGAACTACAAGAAAGCACTGCAGACAATTGCTCCATAGCCTGCCCCATCTACTGATTATAGTTCATTGATGGTGGCTTTACAGATCAAGCTAGATGAGCAAATGAAGGCTTTACAAAGTTATATGGATGAAGGCCATAAAACCCTGCAATTTTATCTGGCACAAGACATCAAATCTATCAGATTTGCAGTGAATCAACACAAGAGGGAAATGACTGATTGTTTCCATAAAGGAGGCAATGCAGTGGTCTATTTGGCTACTCATCAAGAAAAGATAAAAACACAAGTGGATGATATGGCAGTGAAGCAAGGCTATGTCCTGGAAAACCAGATAAGGATGAATGATAATCTCACTGCTTCACATAATGCCATTATAACTGAAATGAAAAATATAGCTACTGCACAGCCTGCAGTAAGTGCAACTGCTAAAGAAGAATTTGATAAGAAATTACAGGAGAGTCTCACTGCTGTGAAAACTGCCATTGAAGATTCTCAGAAGGCAATTACTGCCAAGCTACAAAGGTTAAAACCTTATTATAAGGATGGAGTTAATTATTTGAATGCTCAAATCAGATTCCAGAAAGATGATCTTAGGGATCACATAGAGAGAGAAGTCATAAAGGGGGAGAGGGTACTAGTCAAAGACGGCTCTGATCATGCCAAATGGATTTCAAACTCCATCAGAGCTACCCTTGGATATCCACCTTTATGTGATGATGATAATGTGGCAGAGTCTGGAATAAATCCTGCATACTTTGGAGGAGAGCAAGCTGAAGTGGCTCAAGTGATATATCCTCCTACATATTTTGACATGATACATCAGGAGGTACAGTCTATGTATAGTCCTCCTGAGGGTAATCAGAATATTATCTTTAAGAAAGTAGTACAGCCTGTGCTAGAGGCAGTACTAAAAGAGCAAGAGGCTTTATTAAAGGAACAAGAGGCTCAATTATCTAAGAAAAGGTTCAGAGAGCAAGCTGAATTAAGGCCAGATTTTGAACAATGGAGCGCCACATCCAGGAATATCATATTGACTGCTTGGAAGGATGCTAAGGAAAATATCCTAGATAGAGGCAAATGGTATTCTGAACAGGAATGGAGAAAACATGAGAATAGGCAAGGGGTCATAGTACAATATAGAAGGAAGGCTAAACTGGGAAAGCTACCTCCTAATGCACAGGAGCCTAGCAAGTATTTCCCTAAGCCTTATCACTATTTTGAAAGGCAAAAGATAAAGGCTGAAGAGCTGAAAAAGAAAGATATCAAAGGGAAGAAGCCTATTGATGACAATGATGCTCCAGTTCAAGCAAAGATTCAATCTGGAAAGGGGATTGTTATCAAGGAGCCTGAGCAGCCATAGGATAGAAATTTTCTTAAGTTTACAATTTGTAATCATTTACTTTTAACTCTATGTAAACTTTTGATTAATGAAAATGTTTGGAGTTGTAAGAACAATGTTATATGTTCAATCTATTACATTATTGTTCTGAGATAATTGATTATACATGTTTTGTTTATATATGTTTAGTATTTACCCTGTCATATAATACTGTTTTACATCATACTGAAAATTTGTTATGTATGGTGTATATCATTGACTAAGGGTTATGACTTCTCCAAATAGGGGGAGATTGTTGGGTACATTGGAATATATGTACCTGATTTGAAGAAGCCTCACCCTACTCAATGATATACATCAAGATGTATTTGATGTGATTTGAGTTTATGTGTGCAGGTTAAGTAATTGCAGGGAAAGCATAAAAGATTCTAAGTCCATGTGTCGACACCTAGAAGAAAAGTGTCGACACTTAAGAAGGCTTGTGTCGACACCTAGAGAAGTTGTGTCGACACTTGGACTAATTGTGTCGACACCAAGAAGGCAGAGTCGACACCAGAAGAAAAGTGTCGACACATACAAGTTGTGTCGACACACAGTGAAGAATTGTCAACATTATCTGTGTCGGCACTTAGAGGCAGTGTCGACACCCAGAGAAACTTTGTCGACAGCAAAAGTGTCGACACTAGGAGGCTGTGTCGACACTCAGCAAACTTCAACAAAGTTCAAGTACATGTCTCGACACTAGGAGGCTGTGTCGACACTCAGCAAACTTCAACAAAGTTCAAGTACATGTGTCGACACTAGGAGGTTGTGTCGACACTCAGCAAACTTCAACAAAGTTCAAGTACATGTGTCGACACAAGGAGATGTGTCGACACTCAGCAAAGTTTCAACACAGAAGGCATGTGTCGACACAAAGAAGATGTGTCGACACTTAGCAAGTTTCAACACAAGAAGATGTGTCGACACAAAGGAGTTGTGTCGACACTTAGCAGAATTCAACTAAGTATTAAAGAAGAAGGCTTGTGTCGACACATAGAATCAGTGTCGACACATTCAGAAGAAGCAGTGTCGAGAAGTTGTTATAACAACACAAGGAGTTATGTCGACACCAACAAGGCTAGTGTCGACACTTAGTCTACTTGTATCGACACTTAGTCTATTTGTGTCGACACATAAAGACTATCTGTCTCGACACTTTCAGATAGTGACAGAGATTTCAAGAAGTGACTGGATGACTTGACAGCTGCCATTTCAACCGGTCAACTGCAATTGTCAAAGCCATCAGAAAGTTGTTAGAAACCGGATCAGCCGGTCACCATGGAGAAAGCTTATTTAAAAACCTTTCTCCTTCAACAGAAGGGAATCAATCAATGAAGTGAAAAACAACACAACAAGAAGACCTTCAAGAGAAGATCTAAGAAGTTGGAGAGAGAGAGCTCCTTCTAAGAAGACCAGCTGTTGAACCAGGCTGATAAGTAAGATTCAGATTGAAATCAGAATCTCAAGACAATAGTTGATTGAAGATCATCTGCATAGAGATACAACCCTACTGTGTTCTAATTCAAGAAGCTTTGAAGAAAGCCAAGGGAGGTTGATCTCTGCCAAGTTCTTCCAAGAACTCATCAAGAAACCAGTCAACTCATCTCTCTCTTTCAGAGTTGTGGTTATAAACTTTGTAAATATTATTTTTTGTAGGATCCTAAGGGATCTGAGCTGTAAGCCTATTTTATAAAGGCTGAGTGTAGGAGACAGTGTGCTCTTAGTGTAGGTCTTGTTGAAGACTGAGGTAGGGCGTAGTGCCTGAGTTGTAGGAGACTTTGTTCTCTGAGTGTAAGTCTTGGTGAAGACTGAGTGGTAGGGCTTTTGTGCCTGAGTTGTAGGAGTGGGATCACTCTGAGTTGTAGGAACCTGTTTGGAGTTCTGAGTTGTAAGATCTGAGGATCTGAGAAGAAGTGGAGAAGTTAGGCCGAATCTAGTACACTACTAGATAGGCGAAGGGGGAAAGTGGATGTACCCAGACCTTGGGTAACCACTATAAAATCTGTGTGTACTCTGTGTAATTAATTCTGTGATTGCTATGTTATCTGTGCTGAATTACTGTAGAGAATTGCAAATACAGGTCTTATAATTTAGTGTTTCTGCCTTTAAAGTTAAAAAGATTAAGTTCACCTATTCATCCCCCCCCCCCCTCTAGGTGATTAGGCACTAGTTCTTTCACAAGGAGGTTGTGTGCTTTGGTTGCAGAAATCCTGGACATTACATCTCAGAATGTCCAGAAAATTAGAAGAAGGACAAGAGCAGAGAAAAGGATTCCAGGAGAAGACACGGCAGCAGACCCTCCTCCAGCAAATATAAAAAGAAAGATAAGGGATTTGTTGCTGAGACTTGGAGTGACACTGAAGAAGAGACATCCTCTTACAGTTCAAGTGAAGAAGAGGAAGAAGCTAGATCCAAGGAGGTGTGTCTAATGGTAATTAATGCCTCCAGAAGCAACTCTGGATCAGAAGAAGAATCTGAAGATGAAGCTGCCTCAGACTCAGTGGCAGATCAAGTTATTTCTAGCTTTGACTTTAGTTCTGATTTATTTAAAACTGAATTCAAAACTATGTGCTTAGACCTAATCAACTCAGAAAAAGAAATAAAAACACTTAGAGAAAGACTAGGAAGTCTTGAATCTGTAAATTCATAAAATATTAAGCTAACAGATCAATTAACCTTAGCTAATGAACAAATAATTAAACTAAAATCTGAATTATGTGAGGCCAAACAACTTGAGCAATCTCTCAATGGGAGAAGCCTCAAGCTGATGGACATTACAAGCACAGTGAATGCCAGATTAAATGGCAAGCTGGGCTTGGGTGCTTCATCAAGTTTACCCCCCATAATCAAGAAGAATATTCTTTCAACCCCCATCAAGTTTATTTATACAAAGGGAAAAGAAAAATTAATAGACAAACCAATGTCAGAAAGCAATCCAAGACTCATAGACAAGAGAAACAAAAATTTGAAAACAGCAAATAAAAACAAAGTTCAGCAGCATTCGTCGAACTCAGATCGACGAAATGTAGCCAGTTCGTCGAACCTAGATCGACAAACGCTGAACGCAAATTTTGGTAATAACAATTCGTCTAACTGCGATCGACGAACTGTGTATGGTTCGTCGAGCAGAGGTCGGCGAACTTGGGGCACAAAAAATGACTACTGTCATTCTCTGAGCAGAGATCGACGATCTCATCCCTATTCGTCGAACTCTGGTTGACGAACTTACAACAATTCGTCGAACCCAGAAAGACCAAACCTAAATCATTTCTCTTACAGAAATTTTAAACCAGCTAATAAGACATTTAATCCAGTAGCTGATTGGGTTATTCCACCTAGGAGATATCACCCCTTAGGTTATAAATCATAACCTGCATTATCAGTTATATCTAGTTTTTCATTTCAACCAAATAAAGGACCCAAGGTAACCTGGGTCAAGAACAATTGAGTTTTGTTTTTCCTTGCAGGTACAGGTGAATAGCGGTCCAAGGGTGAGTCAGACCTGGTACTTGGACAGTGGTTGCTCCAAACACATGACAGGCAGCAAGGGCAATCTATCCAATTACAAGTCCAAGCTAGGACCAAAGGTGATTTTTGGAGATTCCAACAGTGGTCAATCAGAAGGATATGGGACAGTGAAGATTGGAGCAGTGACTTTCAAGAAAGTAACATATGTAAGAGGACTTAAACATAACCTTATATCCATAAGTCAATTATGTGATGAACGTTATCAGGTACATTTTAACTCTACTTCATGTTCTATTATTGATAATAAAAACAAAACTGTTTTAATTGCACTTAGACAAGGCAACATATATCTAGTAGATTTTATATCTGCCACAACTGATATCTGCTTACTGAATGTTACTAGTAATCAAAATGAGTTATGGCATAAAAGATTAGGACATGTAAATCTTAAGAATATATCTAGGTTATCTAAATACAACCTTGTTAGAGGTTTACCTTTTGGCCCCTACAAGAAGGAAAGCCTATGCAGGGCTTGTCAAATAGGCAAGCAAACCAAAACTAGTTTTAAATCCATTAATAAAGGTGATTCACCTAGGATTTTGTATTTGCTTCATGTGGATCAGTTTGGACTCATTGCAGTGCAAAGCCTAGGAGGGAAGTCTTATACTTTAGTGATTGTTGATGACTTCTCTAGATTCAGTTGGGTAGCCTTTCTCAGCACTAAGTCTGATACATTCAAGATTCTTACAGATTTTCTCAGGACTATACAGATTGAGTTCTCTACTCATGTTGCATTGATCAGAAGTGATCATGGCACAGAGTTTGAGTCTCTTCTTATGCATGAGTTCTGTGAGAAGGAAAGTATCAGGCAGTGCTTCTCAGCTCCTAGAACTCCCCAACAAAATGGGGTTGCTGAAAGGAAAAATAGGACACTCATTGAATCTGCAGGCATATTATTGACAGATGATTACATGCCTCTATCCTTTTGGGCAGAAGCTATAAATACTGCCAACTATATCCTGAATAGAAGTCTTATACATAAACTGAAAAATAAGACTCCCTATGAATTACTTAAAAGGAAGAAACCTAAAATCACATACTTTAAAGTTTTTGGTTGTATTTGCTACATTCACACAAATAACAAGAGATACATTGGAAAGTTTGAGGCTAAGGCTGAAGAAGGGATTTTTCTAGGATATTCCCAAGTAAGCAAGGCCTATAGGGTTTTTAATAAATCCACCCTTAAAATTGAAGAATCTGTTCACGTATCTTTTGATGAAGCTAACATGTCTTATAAGGAGAAAGAGATTTCTAAAAATAGCTTTTTGTAGGTTCCATCATTGTGTGAGTCTTTGGATGGACTAAACCTTACCCAAGAGGTACCAACCCATCCTACTCCACAAGTTGCTGAAGATAGTGAAGAAGAAATCCAAGAGAAAGTGATTGAACTTCATTCAACAGCTAGTACCATTCCTCAAGAGGAATCAAATACAGAAGCTGTTGCTCAACCAACTCCACCAACTGATCCTTTCACACTTAGAGATCACCACATATCTCAAGTGATTAGAGACATTTCAGCAGGTGTACAGACAAGGCATCAACTCAACCAAGACTTGATGCATGCCTGTTTTCTCTCTCAAATTGAACCTCTCACCATCCATGAAGCAGATCAAGATCCCCACTGGATCATTGCAATGCAAGAGGAACTAAATCAGTTTGAGAGATGTAGAGTTTGGGATTTGGTTCCAAGACCCCATAACTACCCAGTTATTGGGACCAAATGGGTCTACAGGAACAAGTTGGATGCTCAAGGCAACATAGTGAGGAACAAGGCTAGGCTTGTTGCTCAAGGCTACAGGCAAGAGGTAGGAATTGATTATGACCAAACCTTTGCCCATATTGCAAGGTTGGAGGCCATAAGAATATTCCTTGCTTATGCAGCTCACAAGAGATTTAAAGTATTCCAAATGGATGTCAAGAGTGCATTCTTGGATGGAGTACTTCAAGAAGAGGTTTATGTAGAACAACCTTCAGGTTTTATCTCTCCAACTTATCCCTCTTTTGTATTTAAATTGCATAAAGCTCTCTATGGTTTAAAGCAAGCTCCAAGAGCTAGGTATGAGACCTTAGCAAGCTTTCTTTTAGAGCATAAATTTACAAGAGGAACCATAGATAAAACCCTTTTCACTGGACATCATAAGGACCAAATATTGTTAGTACAAATATATGTCGATGACATTATTTTGGGTCTACTGATCCCAAATTGTGCAAGAGGTTTGCTGACCTCATGCATTATAAATTTGAGATGAGTAGCATGGGTGAGCTTTTCTACTTCCTTGGTCTCCAAGTGAAGCAGCTCCCTGATGGTATCTACCTCTCCCAAGCTAAGTATACTAAAGAGCTTATTAAGAAGTTTGGGATGGGTGATGCTTCACGAATGAAAACCCCTATGGCTACAAATGCTATTGTGGATTCTGAGGCAGCCGGGAAACCTGTAGATCAGAAGAATTATAGGGCAATTGTTGGATCCCTATTATACCTAACAGCTAGCAGACCGGACATAATGTTTGCCACATGCCTTTGTGCTAGGTTCCAAGTGAAACCTAAAGAATCTCACCTTATTTTCCTAAAACGAATTTTGGGATATATAAAGAGTTGCCCTAATCTAGGACTCTGGTATCCTGCAGAGTCAGAGTTTGAGTTAACTGGATACTCAGATGTTGACTATGCTGGATGTAGAGTGGACAGGAAAAGTACCTCTGGAACTTGCCAGTTCCTTGGTATGAGACTTGTCTCCTGATTTTGTAAAAAGCAGACATCTTTGTCTACATAACCTGCAAAAGCAGAATACATGGCTGCTGGCAGCTGCTGTTCACAAATGCTATGGATACAAAACCAACTCCTAGACTATGGTGTCAACTTAAATAATTCAACATTATTTTGTGATAATACTAGTGCTATTGCTATAGCACAGAATCCAGTTCACCATTCTAGGACTAAACATATTGAAATAAGACATCATTTTATTAGAGATAATGTAGACAAAAAGAAAATTAACTTAATCCATATTCCTACTGATTTACAGAGAGTAGACATATTCACCAAGCCCTTGGATGAGAAAACTCATCTGTTCTATATAAATTAATTGGGAATGATTAATGGAGAAGAGTTAAATTAACTTTTGTCTGCATTCGACGAATTTTCCAGAGTTCGTCGAACGGAGTTCGACGAATTAGGGAAAGTTTGAGAGATTCTCGTCGACCGGAGATCGACGAATTCTCTGTATGTGGAAACAATTTTTGTCAACCGGAGATCGACGAACTTTGCTTCAGAAGATAATTCGTCGAACGGAGTTCGACGAACTGTTTTCGATTCTTCTAGATGAGATCGACGAATTATTTGTCTATAATTTATTTCGTCAAGCTCAGTTCGAAGAATTTCTCTTTTTCGTAGAACGGAGATTGTCGATTCATATTCTGAAAATCTTATATCTAGGTTTTCTTCGACCTTCATCCCACGCTTTCAGTTCTTTTGCTCTTGATCACCGTTTTTCTCTGTGATTTTCTTGCATGTCATCAATGGCGATACCAGCAAGCACCCTCGCAGCAATGAAATTTGATACTGGTTTTGATATGGACTTCGACTCTTTCCAACATTCCGACCCCATTTTTCTCTATATTTTGGAAGTGCTGGAAGAATCAACCTAAAGGATTTCATGAACAGAAGGATTAAACTACATGCGATTGAAATAAGAGAATGGGTATATACATCTACTGTTTCTGAGGATGATATTTTGACAGGCAACATCGGGAGTACTACTGTTTCCCTATCTCCTGCAATTCTGTCTGAGATTTTTGGCTTAGTCAATGGAGAAGACAACATGGAAAAGGATTCTGAAGAGTTTGGTGATATGATGAAGCTAATGGGTTTTTCAGGAAGCAACCCTAACAAACTGTTGAAGAAGCAATTGTCTGCCGCGTAACTATTTCTGGCAGACATTGTAGGAAAAGTGCTGATGGGCAAGCACTCAGCGCATGATTACATAACCCGCTACCAATTCCTGGTTATGTGCGCTGTGGTGAACAAGAGACGTGTCAACTGGGGCACAATCTTCTTTGAATTGATAAAGAAAAAGAATAGTAAGAAGGAAGTCTGCTTCGGCAGAATTTTGGGAATTTTTCTTCAAGAGAAGGCTGCTGAATGTATGGTCTCCCCGACCATCTTCATAAACGCCAGCAAGCGCCTCACTTGCGCTCTGTTTGGCAGGTGGGAGAGGACTATCTACAAGCCCTCAAAGGCTTCTTCCTCTTCCATCCAAACTTCTGAGAGCACCAGTGTTGTAAAAGCCGCTCCTCACCCTGTAGAAGAGGCCATTCCATCTTCATCATCTCTTCCTGCACCTCCAGCCAAACAACTCCCCTCCTCTTCCATCCTTCCTACCACACCTAAGTCCCCACACCATCCTCATGTGCCTACTCCACCTCCATCTCCACCTCTTGACATTACCAACATTCCCACACCCCCTGCTTCACCTCATGAGACATCTATTCCTACACCTCCTTAGTCTCCTCTTCCCCCTTACTTATCCTCCATTCCATCTTACAACATACCCACAGACTCTGTCATGCCAGATGCCAACATTCCATCTTCATCTCCATTAACTCATGTTATTCTATCCTCTTCCCCTTCCCCATTTGATCCATCTACGATCATATCCTTGCTTACTCCCCTCATCAAATCTCTCATCCAAGAGGCCATTACACCTCTTCTGACCTTCATCAATTCTCTATCTGCCCAGATTTCTGCCCTCTCTGCTGCCACCTCTTCATTCAGGGGCCTGGCTCCAGGTATTCTTGAACCCAGGCAGGGGGAGATGCTCAGTGATGAAGTTACAGTAGATGCAGATGCAGCAGCAGCAGCAGTCACAGCAGCATTTCCCTCTCTAGCAGATGCAGATTCAGTTGAAGATGCAGAAATTTTGACAGATTTTGATTCTGAGATGATTGAGTTAATTCATTTTATGGACACTGACATTGATTTGGATGAGTCAGTTGAGCAAATAAAATATGTTGGTGATTTCCATTTAAATCCCACATTTAATTTATCTGTTCTGTTGAGAAGTTTTGATACTATTTTTGTACAGTTACCCTCTGCTAAGCCACATTTGGCTATTGTACCCTACACCTCTCCAGTCAATCCAGCAGTTGCTAAGCAACTCTGTGACAATTTTTTTATCTCAGCTTCAGCTTCCATCTCAGCTTCTAGTCCATAGGTCATTCCAGAAGTAATTCCAGCCCCAACTTTTGTTATGGATGACTCTCCCATACCTGATTTGGATGATCTAATTCTAGCTGACATTGAAGAAGAAAATAAGGCAGCAGCTGAAAGCTCTGTCTCTATCATTTCTGTTTCCTGTGCAGCTCCCTCCTCTCTTGTTGCTGAAGTTCCAGTTCCAGAATCCTCAACTTCTGCCCCTGCTTCTACAGAAAAAGCAGTTATTTCTGATAAAGTTTTAAAAGCTTTGAATGCCTTGTATGACAACCCTCAGGGTTCTGACAGTGATGATGAAGAAGATGATGATAATGATGATTCTGATGAAGATGCTGCCAGTAGGAAAAAGAAAATGATGTCTAAGAAAAGGAAGGCTCCTCCTCCTCCAGCTCCTAAGCCAAATCCCACTGCAGACACTCCCTATTACATCATGCACAATGTTACTCCATACAAGGGGATGCCTGCATGGATGTGGCTATCCAAGAACCAACATAAGGAAAGAAAGAGAAGCAGGAGATATTCCCCTCCTCCAGTTCACAGATTCAGAAAGGATCCACCTTCTCCTCCTCCAGCAGCTGGTGCTAGTGGCTCTAGCTCCCAGAGATCTGCCCCAATGCAAACATATCAGAGACAGTCAAGGAGATCTTCTGGAAGCAGCCAGCAGAGGCAACCTTCCTCAGGTAGTCAACAAAAGCATCAACAGCAGCAGCAACATTTATCTGAAGTACAAAAAACTGAAAGTCCAAAAAGATCTTATTCTCCTCCAACTCCTTTTGAAGATCCTGAAACTGTAAATACTACAAGAATGGCTAGATATCAGGAATTAATTGGACTATCTTTAATCAATAAAGCCAAGGCTAAAGGCAAAGATATCTCTGGATTAACAACAATGTCAAAGTATAGAAAGGAAGAGCTGAAAAGGTTTGACAATGGTAATAAATTGTTTAATGTTGATGATTATATGAAGCTGCATCCAGAAGCAGTTGTCCCCAGAGCTACATCATTGAACATTCTTGGGGCAGCTGATATGACTATGACAAAGGCTCACGCTTCAGATCCAAAGAGAGAAATCATCTTTAAGAAGCCAGAAGAGCAAACTTCAGAAGACAGGTCCAAGCAGAAGAAGCAAAAGAAGTAATCTTCTTGTTGTTTCTATTTCTGTCTGTGTTTTTGTTTTTCAGAACTATGCTATCTATTTAAACAAAGTTGTGTGTATATATATATCTACTACATGTGTTGGTAATTCTTTGCCAGATATATTTCTTTTCTTGCTTTGTTTTTCTGTTTGTCTCTTTTTTTGAGTCTCTGTTAGTGACCTCACCCAAATAGGGGGAGATTGTTGGATCCCTAGTTGATTTGGGCTAGGTTCACTGACTTAGGATGTGACCCATCATGTATATCCAGGGTCAAGTTTGTGTCTTAGAGTCTAGGTCAAGTCCTTAGAGTCAACTTCAGATGGACCAGATTTCAACAAGACCATCAGAGACTTCAGACTTAGAGGATTTCAAGACTAAGTGAAGTGAGTTCGACGTACATCAAACTCAGCTCGACGAAAGGAGTTCTGCGCTCGATGATCGTGAGAAAATTCTTAGTGCTGAGCTCGACGATCTTAGTTCTCTGTTCGACGAACTCTCAGTTTCTACATCAAGCTAAAGTCAGGACGACTTCAGAATTTTTCTAAGTCCAGCTTCAAACTTTGGTCGACGAATTGGATTTTGAGCTCGATGAACTTGGACCTCAAGTTCTCAACTTCTCAGGTCGATGAAGTCAGCTTCTCAGGTCGACGAATGTAGTACTCTACTCGACGAAATCAGAACTCAGAGTATTTGTGTCGACACTTAGGGCATGTGTCGACACCAGTCAATTTATGTCGACACCAGAGGATTTGTGTCGACACCAAGATATCAGTCAACACCAGCTCATGTCGACACCAGAGGATTTGTGTCGACACCACGATCAATCAGTCGACACCAGCTTATGTCGACACTGGATACCAGCAGATGCAGAATATTTGGCTAAGTCCACAAACTTTCTTCACTCGACGAATTTGGATCTCAGTTCGATGAATACTGTCTGACAGTGATAATTATCAGTTCGACGAATGAAGATTGTCTGTTCGACTAATGAAGATTGTCTGTTCGATGAATGAAGATTGTCTGGTCGATGAACTTTCTCAAGCTCAGCTCGACGAACTCAAGCTCAGCTCGACGAACTCTCTCAAGCTCAGCTCAACGAACTCAAACTCTGCTCGACGAATAGTGTTCTTCGTTCGACGATTCCAAACTAGGACTTCTTCAGTTTTCCCGTCTTGTTTCTTGGCGATGATTCCTAAGCAATTAATGCCAGATCTTCTCGGAATGTTACTGTTGGAACGCGCATTAATCTTGGATTATCACATGCCATTTTTCCATGGGACAGTTAGGAAAATTATTGAT
Organism: Platanthera guangdongensis; assembly: GCA_039583875.1. Classification (NCBI taxonomy): domain Eukaryota; kingdom Viridiplantae; phylum Streptophyta; class Magnoliopsida; order Asparagales; family Orchidaceae; genus Platanthera; species Platanthera guangdongensis. The sequence goes on from CM077165.1 coordinate 109,263,686, forward strand.
TGCCGCTTCTTTCCAAAGCCGACCGCAATTACTGCTCGACATTCAAATTTTTGAATGTTCCTCAGTCAGAAAGAGAGATACACAGAAAGCAGAGAATCAAGCAGTAACAGAGCACAACAACAAGTAATACAAACAATCAGACAGACACTCAGATTGCACAGAAGAACAATCATACTCAAATCAAAAGTTCTACTGCAATCAGCTTGACCAGAGAACATTTTCAGGAAGAAGAAGAAGAACAATCAAATTCTATCAAGAGTCTTCTTCTTTCTAACTCTACAGGACTACTTCAAAGGACAACAAACACTATCTGTCAAAGAAGTTCCTGAACAATTTCTGGTCCAGGCATTCTAGGTCTTTGAAGACCTATCACCCTGAAGCAGTGCTCCAGCTTTCCTGATTAATTCAAGATCTCAGGGGGAGAAACATCTGCTACAATCAATCCACAGTCTTCTCAGCTGTTTTGAGAAAGAGAAGACAACATCTCCTTATTTCCAATTCCTGTACAGGGTTTTAATTCCCTTCAAAATTATTCTGGTTGCAAGTCTCCTTCCAAAAGACTTGAGCTTTGGTTTTTGAGCACCTGAACAAAAGCTCATTGGTGTCAGACACCTGATCAAAAACCTGAGTGGATTCCTACCAGGGTGGTAGAAGAGTGGATGTACCCAGGTTGGGAAACCACTATAAAATTTCTTGTGTCGTCTGGTTGCCCTTTTTTTTTGTTTTGGCTGTGTTGTTCTGTGATTTCTTAGTTTGTTGTGCTTAGTTTATTTCACTTATTGACCTGTTCACCTAGGCTTACAACAAAAGTTATAAAAAGTTTTGTAGTGAGTACAATACTCTATTCACCCCCCGTCTAGAGTATTTTATATCTAACCTGCACTTTCAAAGGAAGCGGTGGTTGAGGAAGATGCATCACCGGAGGGGTGAAGATGAGGATGTTTTTGCCAGCAACGGTCAACAGAATGGTCGGTACGACCATAGTGAGAGCAGAGGAATCGGGACGAACCGTGCCTGCTGGACTGGCTGCGGCCACTAGTGCCACCCCGCTGAGCCTGGTGAGCATAGGAGTCTGGTGGAGGAGGGGAGGACAATAGAGGACACTGGAGCAGCGAAGTAACAGCCGCTATGCGAGCCGCGGTGGCATCCAAAGTGGAGACTCCGCCTCGCCCAAGATCTGCTAGTGGATTATATCAAAGGAGTTGGGAAGGTGCAGAAGATAACAAACAACCAGGAGTTCCTGGAAGTGATTGTGCTGCTCGGCCAAGTCCGCGGAGAAGGGGCGATTCTGGAGGATCTCGGCGGCAAGGTCCTGAACCTGCTGATAAGCCATAGCAGGAGACATGGAAGTACGGGCGAAGAGGTCCGCATAGAGAGTATAAATGTGGGATGTCTGTCCCCACTTCAAATAGAGAGCAGCAAGGTGAAGCCAGGTAGCCTTGACCGTTTCATCATGGCAGATGACAGGAATGCACTCATCGAAGAGGCTGTTGGCCAGCCAAGTACGGACAAGCGCATCACTCGCATCCCAGTCATCAAATTAAGGAGAGGTAGGAGGAGGAGGGTCATCAGTGAGGTGATGACTTTTGCGCTGAGAATGAAGGAGAAATGTGAAAGAAATGCTCCAATACGGATAGTTGGAACCAACTAGTTTAGAAACGGTGTCAAGGTTTCCAGAAGGAGTAGGAGGAGGTGGATCCACAGGAATGGTGGAGGTAGAGATGATGAGGGTGGAGAGACCGGAAGTGTCCATAGAGAAACATAGGAAGCCGCGCGAGTAGAAGAAAAGCCGTCGGGAAAGAAAAGGGAGAAAGCTGCGCGACCAAAGGAGGAGGCCGCGATAAGAGAAGAAGACTGCAGCGGAAAGGAAGGAAACCGCAGTGGGTTAAAGAGAAGAAGCTGCAACAGTCACGGTATCAGCACACCAGCGGTGAGAAAGCAGACCAAAGCAGAGAGATAAAGGTTGTAACGCCCCGAAACTCAAAGGAGCAGAGGGGAATAATTTGGGCCAGTTTGAGTTCTGGCTGCAGGCACACGGCCTGGGACACGGGCGTGTCCCAGGGCGTGTCAAGCCTGTGTCGACACTAAGGCGTGAAGTCGACACTTTGGTCTCGACATTGTGTCGAGACTGGGCACACGGCCTGCGACACGGGCGTGTCGCAGGGCGTGTCGACCCGTGTCGACACTTAGCCGTGAAGTCGACACAGTGCTTCGACGTTATGTCGAGACACGGCACACGGCCTACGACACGGGCGTGTCGCAGGGCGTGTCAACCCATGTCGACACTCGTCCCGCGAAGTCGACACTTTGGTGTCGACAGTGTGTCGAGACATGGCACACGGCCTGCGACACGGGCGTGTCGCAGGGCGTGTCGACCCGTGTCGACACTTAGCCGCGAAGTGCCGAGACCTTGTACACGGCCTGGAGCCCAGGCGTGTCAAGGTGACACGGGCAAGGACACGGGCGTGTCCTAGAACCCGTGCAGTGCTCGGGTTGAAAACGGGAGAAAATCATGGGGTACACGGCCAGCTACACGGCCGTGTCAGGTGGAACACGGGCGTGTCAGCTCGAACACGGGCGTGTTCGAGACCCGTGTGAGGTTCCAGGTGATTCGATTTTGACGGCGAATGAGGCACACGGCCCTGGACACGGGCGTGTGCCAGGCCGTGTTCGGCCCAGATTGGGCATTTCAGTCCCGAATCGAAGCCGTTCATTTCTTTGACTGAAGATCCAACGGCTGGGGGTTGTTCCTGAAGGGATATACCCGGGTTTTGACTTAGAAAACCCTCACTTTTTCCACTTGTTCTCTCTCCAAACCCTTGGAGAAAGAAGAGCTAAGGCAAGAAGAAGAGGAGCTAGATCCGCCATTGGAGGAGCTTCGGAGCTCCGAATCGCAAGCCGACTCCGGATCCGCGGAGGCAACGCTAGTGCGGTCAATTCCATCCGATTACTTTTCGATGGCGCTGAAGAGGAACGCAAGGGTAACGATCCTCACTTTTGAGCATGATAGCTCTCTTTCTTAGCATAGGAAGCCCTCTCTCGCGAGTTGGCAAAGAGTTGGAGGCGTTCCTTCGGGTAGATATGTAAAGTCCCCGTTGTTTAGCGTCCGTATGCGAGAACGGACATAGGCATTTTGGTTGAAGCCTACCCGGACATGTAGTTCGGATCGGTGATGTTGCATTGCATAAGGCCGGAGAAGACTCCGTGCTATTTGGTGTTCTTCGGGTTTTCTACGCGGTAGATTGCAGCAGGGAGCCTTGGGGACTAACCCAAGGTGCACCCGGAAAACTGGGCGGACACGAGGTCTTGCCAACTTGGTGGCCTGAGAGCCAACTTGAACATAACGGGGTTATGTGACTTGTGATAGAATGGGACTCGGTGAAAGTTTGACCCGCGCATATGGCTTAAATTGCCGTTGCGATGTGAGCACGGGTTAGATGGAGCCGTACCCGCTTTATGTCGTTCGGGTTAGAGAGACCTAAAGGTACATGGCACTCGCCGTTGGCATAAATAGGGGTCTTCGGTGGTCGATGGCTTAAATTGACGTGACCAATACCATGAAGACGAATTGCTCATAGGAATGGCCGTATAAGTGGCGGTGGTGAGTCCGGAATGTTAATGGCTTCAATTGACGTAACATCGACCGGTTCACCGAGAATGTGCCCTGAGTGCACGGGACGTGTGGCCGTACGAGCCAACGTCTGTGTTGAAATGGCTATGGTTATATGCTTTGCTCGCTTGTGCTAATGAAATGCAGGGAAGGAGCATCGCCGCCCCGAGTTGGGGGCGGGATCGTTATAATTTGGTCAGCATTGCTGACCGTTGCTTTGTTTGCCACCGTGCGGTGGTTTGTTTGCTTGCAGGTGCAGCTGGACCAAGCGGTCAATAGCGGGCTAAAGCCCTTTTTGCGAAGCTGGCCCTCGAAGGCCCAAGTGGAAATGTTTTATGTTTTATTCATGTATGGCCGGCCTGCGAGCCGAGGTTTGTAAACCATGTAAAAGACAAGTGAAACATTTTGTAAGGCCTTAAGGCCGACTTTTGAGTATTTTGTAATAACATTCCTATTATCATGTTAGTGGACATTCATGCTTATTGCTGGGTTCTTGTTTTGCAACTTTTATAGACTGCTTCCGCTAGAATGCTCTGTGTAGGACGTTGAGATTGGTTGGATGGTTTCCATAAGTAACCACCCGGTCTGTCTGTGGTATATGGCGTCGGGCCCCGGCCGGACCTACTGCTATATGCTATGCGACGGATAGGGGGTGTTACAATTTGGTATCAGACTACTGGTTTTGGTCGGGCTTAACGTGAATTCGTGGGCGAATTCTTTTTAAGGGGTGGTGAGCACATTGTGTGCGTCATCGTTATAACAGTAAAAAGAACCCATGAATGTCCACTTAGGAATGAAAATACTCGTGTTTGAGGAACCTGCGTGTTCCTATAATTGCTGTTTGCAATGTTATTTGGTCGCTTAACGGTGTTTTGTACCACTATAGGTGACCCGAAGTGGTGTTGGGCCGTCAGAACGCCGAGGTTCTGAGGCTAGTAGTGCACCAGAAGTTGCTCCCGCAACACCTTTGTCGGCTGAAAATATAAGATTGGTGGCTGAAGCGGTGTTGGCCGTGATCAATGCGCAGCCTGGGAGGCAAGCGCAGCAGCCCGCTCCTGTGATGGAGCAAGTACCTCTTCAAGAGGCTGAGCCGAGGAGGATGGAGCAAGTGGTTGTAGAACCAATAGTGCCAAGGAGGGCGACTGAGAGGCAGTTGAAGCATGTAATGAGCTTTAACCCTCCGTTATTCTCGGGGTTGGGAACCCCATCTCAGGCTGAAGACTGGCTCTCTAGGGTGAAGAGAGTCATGACAGCGACGGAGACGGAGGAGTGGCAGATGACCACCACTGCTACGTTCCTGCTGGACGGTGAAGCGAGGATGTGGTGGGAAGGTTTGGAGCTGCATCATCTGCGAGGTAGACAACTGATAGACGTTCCGATGGAAGAGTTCTCGGAATTGTTCTTAGCAAGATACCTCCCTTCTACTCAGAGGATTTCAATGGAGAATGAGTTCCTGAGGTTGGTACAGGGTGAGAGGAGCGTGGATGAATATCTCCACGAGTTTACGCGGTTGAGTCGTTATGCGAGCTCTACCATCATGGATGAGGAGCGCAAGACTAATCGTTTTTATGAAGGCTTGAGGGATGAGCTGAGACTATTACTGTCGGGGCCGATGACGCAGGGTTTCTTAACCTTGGTCAATACTGCCCGGTCCTTGGAGAAGGACATGAAGAACGTGCAGGCGAAGAAAGGCTTGGTTGATAGAAAATCTGAGTTTAAAGTGCCGACTACCTCAAAGTCCGGCTATCGGAAGTCTTTCAAGAAGCCTAGGACTTCGGGTCCAGCTCCTTCTGGCGCTTCTGGGGCGACTACGAGTCGGACCCCGGGCGCGTGCTTTACTTGTGGCAAGACGGGGCATTTCGCCCGTGATTGTTGGAGCGGACGTCCTAAGTCCGAGAGGAGGCCGGGAGCCACTTATGAAGAGAAGGGAAAGGCGGTGGAATCGACCGCATCCCACTATGCTCCGGCCCAACCCAGGGTTTACAATCTTGGCCAACAGGAGGCCATTAAACAAGCTGACGTGGTGACAGGTACGGTTTAATTTATAGCAAGTCAATTCCTTTATATGCTTGTTATGTATATGTTACCTTACCACTGCTTGTTAGGATTTGTGTTGATTTGTGAAAACCCGGCACGAGCACTCTTTGATACGGGAGCTTCACACTCCTTCTTGTCCGAAGGATTTATATCACGCATCGGAGTCCCTTCTTCGATGGCGAAGGATAAGTTGGATGTGTTGTTGCCCAATGGGTGTTCGATGCGAGCGGTTAGGATCTGCGACGTTAAAGTTCGTATTGGGGAGCAGGAGTTCGACCTGCAGGCGTCTTTACTTCCGTTGGCGGAGTTCGACGTCATATTTGGCATGGACTGGCTCTCGGAGCAGCAGGCCCATATAGATTGCGGTAGCAAGGAAGTAAAGCTGGGAGCAAGTCGTGAGACGACGTTTACGGGCTTAAAGGGGTCGAGCAAGACGTTGATGTCTGCTCTTCAGGTGGTGAAGGCGGTTCGTGCTGGAGCAGAACTGTTCTTTACACTAGTGGAGGTTGCAAAGCCGAAGCCCGCGATGGATTGTATTTCAGTGGTATCGGAATACCCTGATGTGTTCCCCGCAGATCTTCCTGGAGCCCCGCCTCAGCGGGAGATCGATTTTACGATCGAGCTAGTGCCAGGTGCAAAGCCTGTGTCACGATCTCCGTATCGGCTAGCGCCTAAGGAAATGGCGGAGCTGAAAGTTCAACTACAAGAGTTGTTGGAGCAAGGGTATGTGCGCCCGAGTTCTTCGCCTTGGAGCGCACCGGTCCTCTTTGTTAAGAAGAAGGACGGAAGCTTGAGATTATGTATTGATTATCGGGAGCTAAATAAGCTGACTGAGAAGAACAAGTATCCGATCCCCCGGATTGATGATCTCTTTGATCAGTTAGTCGGGTCGACGGTGTACTCGAAGTTAGATCTCAAGTCTGGATACTATCAGCTGCGGATAAGGGAGAGTGATATCCCGAAGACAGCGTTTAGTACGAGATACGGGCATTATGAGTTTACGGTCATGCCGTTTGGGCTGACTAATGCGCCGTCAGTATTTATGGATTTGATGAACAGGACGTTCAGGGAGTACTTGGACCATTTTGTGATCGTCTTCATCGACGATATTTTGGTGTACTCGCAAAGTGAGGAGGATCACTTCAAGCATCTCCATTTGGTGTTGGAGACACTCAGGAGAAACCAGTTGTATGCCAAGTTCTCGAAGTGCGAGTTTTGGCTATCCTCAGTGGCGTTCCTTGGGCATATAGTGAGTGGAGAGGGTATTGCGGTGGATCCGGCGAAGATTGTTGCGATACGGGAGTGGCCTGAGCTTGCTACGGTAGCAGAAGTCCGGAGCTTTTTGGGGCTTGCCGGTTATTATAGGCGCTTCGTAGAGAACTTCTCGCGGATAGCGCTACCTCTCACTACTTTGACGAGGAAGGAGCATAAGTTCGTTTGGACGCCGGAGTGCGCGCGAGCTTTTGAGGAATTGAAGTGTCGGTTGACCACGGCGCCTGTGTTGAGTTCGCCATGTGGAACCGAAGGCTATGAGATATATAGCGATGCTTCGGGCAGTGGTTTGGGTTGCGTGCTACTGCAGCACGGCAGCGTGATAGCTTATGGCTCGAGACAGCTAAAAGTGCACGAGAGGAATTATCCGGTCCACGACTTGGAGTTGGCGGCCGTGATTTTTGCCTTGAAGCTGTGGAGACACTATTTGTACGGTGTGAAGATTGATATCTACACCGATCACAAGAGCCTAAAGTATTTGATTGATCAGAAAGATCTGAATATGCGGCAGCGTAGGTGGATGGAGTTCCTGGGGGACTATACTTTCAAGATCCACTACGTGCCTGGCAAAGGGAATGCGGTTGCGGACGCGTTGAGTCGCCGAGCCCCAGCTCAAGCGAATTGGCTATCAGTGCATGATGAGCGGTTGGTGCAGGAGCTGGAGGCGTTGGAGATTGTTTGTGTGGATAGACAATCTAGTGCTGAAGCAGTGCTGAATTGGACTGAAGTCCAATATGACCTGGCTGATCGGATTCGGCAGGCTTTGGATATGGATGCTCATATGAAGCAGTTCATGATAGAGGCTCTGGATGGGTCAAATTCCCAATTCGTTGTGGAGGACGGATTGTTGTGGAAAGACGGTCGTTTGTGCGTCCCAAGTGTGGGCAGTTTACGGGCGGAGTTGTTGTACGAGGCGCACCATACCAAGTACTCGATTCACCCGGGGAGCACGAAGATGTACCGTGATGTTAAGAAGCTATTTTGGTGGCCGGGTTTGAAAAAGGATGTGGCGCTATATGTAGCGAAGTGCCAAACTTGCGCCTTGGTAAAGGCGGAATGCCAAAAGCCGGGAGAATTTCTTAAGTCCTTGCCTATTCCAGAGTGGAAATTCGACGACATCTCTATGGACTTTGTGCATGGTTTGCCAAGGTCGCAGAAGGGGAACGACGCCATTTGGGTGGTGGTCGATCGATTAACAAAGGTGTCGCATTTTATTCCGCATAGGAAGGATGATCCGGTGGAGAAGCTGGCGAAGCTTTATGTGGATAATATAGTACGGCTTCATGGTGTGCCCCGCAGCATCGTGAGTGACCGTGATGGGCGGTTCACGTCCAATGATTGGAGGCTGGTGCAGCAAATGTTGGGAACAAAGCTGAAGTTTAGCACAGCCTTCCATCCGCAAACGGATGGGCAGACCGAGAGGGTCAATAGAACCATGGAAGACATGCTTCGCATGTGTGTCTTGGACTTTGGAAAGCAATGGGAGGACCACCTTTATTTGGTGGAGTTCGCATACAACAATAGCTACCAAGCAAGTATTCAGATGGCGCCTTTCGAGGCCCTTTATGGTAGACGATGTCGCACGCCGTTGTCTTGGTTAGAAACGGGCGAGTCGAAGTTGTATAAGCGATCGGAAGTGGAGGATGCTACTTCGTTGGTGAGAACCATTCGGGAGAGGTTGCTTATCGCTCAGGACCGACAAGCAAAGTACTATAATGCCAAGCACAGGAACGTGGAGTTCGCTGTGGGCGATTATGTATACTTGAAGATCAAGCCGTTCAAGGGTGTCTCGCGGGTGCGGCGATTGAAAAAGCTAAGCCCGAGGTACCTTGGACCGTTCGAGGTTCTGGAGCGAGTAGGAGAAGCGGCCTATCGGCTGAAGCTTTCTGTGGAGCTAAGTGGATTACATTATGTATTCCATATTTCGGTGCTTCGGAAGGCGGTGCAAGAGCCTACGCAAGTGATCGCGGCCAATCAAGTGCCGGTGGATAGTGGTCTAACGACTAAAGTCAAGCCCGTGCGGATTGAGGACTCGGAGGTCAAGCGGCTACGCAATAAAGAGATCAGGATGGTCAAAGTCCGGTGGGACAATTGCGGTCGTGAGGAGCTCTCTTGGGAGCGAGAGCAGACGATGCTTGACGAATATCCGGAGTTGTTCCGCTCAGGTACAAATTTAAGTTTGTACATGTTTTTCCCTTTATGTAATTTCGTGGGCGAAATTCTTTTAAGAGGGGTAGAGTTGTAACGCCCCGAAACTCAAAGGAGCAGAGGGGAATAATTTGGGCCAGTTTGAGTTCTGGCTGCAGGCACACGGCCTGGGACACGGGCGTGTCCCAGGGCGTGTCAAGCCTGTGTCGACACTAAGGCGTGAAGTCGACACTTTGGTCTCGACATTGTGTCGAGACTGGGCACACGGCCTGCGACACGGGCGTGTCGCAGGGCGTGTCGACCCGTGTCGACACTTAGCCGTGAAGTCGACACAGTGCTTCGACGTTGTGTCGAGACACGGCACACGGCCTGCGACACGGGCGTGTCGCAGGGCGTGTCAACCCGTGTCGACACTCGTCCCGCGAAGTCGACACTTTGGTGTCGACAGTGTGTCGAGACATGGCACACGGCCTGCGACACGGGCGTGTCGCAGGGCGTGTCGACCCGTGTCGACACTTAGCCGCGAAGTGCCGAGACCTTGTACACGGCCTGGAGCCCAGGCGTGTCAAGGTGACACGGGCAAGGACACGGGCGTGTCCTAGAACCCGTGCAGTGCTCGGGTTGAAAACGGGAGAAAATCATGGGGTACACGGCCAGCTACACGGCCGTGTCAGGTGGAACACGGGCGTGTCAGCTCGAACACGGGCGTGTTCGAGACCCGTGTGAGGTTCCAGGTGATTCGATTTTGACGGCGAATGAGGCACACGGCCCTGGACACGGGCGTGTGCCAGGCCGTGTTCGGCCCAGATTGGGCATTTCAGTCCCGAATCGAAGCCGTTCATTTCTTTGACTGAAGATCCAACGGCTGGGGGTTGTTCCTGAAGGGATATACCCGGGTTTTGACTTAGAAAACCCTCACTTTTTCCACTTGTTCTCTCTCCAAACCCTTGGAGAAAGAAGAGCTAAGGCAAGAAGAAGAGGAGCTAGATCCGCCATTGGAGGAGCTTCGGAGCTCCGAATCGCAAGCCGACTCCGGATCCGCGGAGGCAACGCTAGTGCGGTCAATTCCATCCGATTACTTTTCGATGGCGCCGAAGAGGAACGCAAGGGTAACGATCCTCACTTTTGAGCATGATAGCTCTCTTTCTTAGCATAGGAAGCCCTCTCTCGCGAGTTGGCGAAGAGTTGGAGGCGTTCCTTCGGGTAGATATGTAAAGTCCCCGTTGTTTAGCGTCCGTATGCGAGAACGGACATAGGCATTTTGGTTGAAGCCTACCCGGACATGTAGTTCGGATCGGTGATGTTGCATTGCATAAGGCCGGAGAAGACTCCGTGCTATTTGGTGTTTTCGGGTTTTCTACGCGGTAGATTGCAGCAGGGAGCCTTGGGGACTAACCCAAAGGTGCACCCGGAAAACTGGGCGGACACGAGGTCTTGCCAACTTGGTGGCCTGAGAGCCAACTTGAACATAACGGGGTTATGTGACTTGTGATAGAATGGGACTCGGTGAAAGTTTGACCCGCGCATATGGCTTAAATTGCCGTTGCGATGTGAGCACGGGTTAGATGGAGCCGTACCCGCTTTATGTCGTTCGGGTTAGAGAGACCTAAAGGTACATGGCACTCGCCGTTGGCATAAATAGGGGTCTTCGGTGGTCGATGGCTTAAATTGACGTGACCAATACCATGAAGACGAATTGCTCATAGGAATGGCCGTATAAGTGGCGGTGGTGAGTCCGGAATGTTAATGGCTTCAATTGACGTAACATCGACCGGTTCACCGAGAATGTGCCCTGAGTGCACGGGACGTGTGGCCGTACGAGCCAACGTCTGTGTTGAAATGGCTATGGTTATATGCTTTGCTCGCTTGTGCTAATGAAATGCAGGGAAGGAGCATCGCCGCCCCGAGTTGGGGGCGGGATCGTTATAATTTGGTCAGCATTGCTGACCGTTGCTTTGTTTGCCACCGTGCGGTGGTTTGTTTGCTTGCAGGTGCAGCTGGACCAAGCGGTCAATAGCGGGCTAAAGCCCTTTTTGCGAAGCTGGCCCTCGAAGGCCCAAGTGGAAATGTTTTATGTTTTATTCATGTATGGCCGGCCTGCGAGCCGAGGTTTGTAAACCATGTAAAAGACAAGTGAAACATTTTGTAAGGCCTTAAGGCCGACTTTTGAGTATTTTGTAATAACATTCCTATTATCATGTTAGTGGACATTCATGCTTATTGCTGGGTTCTTGTTTTGCAACTTTTATAGACTGCTTCCGCTAGAATGCTCTGTGTAGGACGTTGAGATTGGTTGGATGGTTTCCATAAGTAACCACCCGGTCTGTCTGTGGTATATGGCGTCGGGCCCCGGCCGGACCTACTGCTATATGCTATGCGACGGATAGGGGGTGTTACAAAGGTCGCGCGAACTGAAAAGAGTCCGAGCAAACAGAGAGAAAAGAGACCGCAGTGGATAAGATAGAAACCGCAGCGGGTAAAGAGAAGAAGCTGCACCGGTTACGGTGTCAGCACACCAGCGGCCAGAAATCAGAGCAAATCACAGGGAAAGAGATCGCGTAAACTGAAAATACTCCGAGCGAACAGAGAGAAGAGAAAGCAGATGGAAGTCGCGCAAACAGGGCAGCGACAAGGAAAAGAAGCCGCGGGAACAGACAACAAGCCACGCGGACAGAAGAGGTAAGAAGGAACCATGTCGAATCAATCGCTTGCTCTGATACCATGTAAAAGTAGCAAACAAACGACTAAAAAACAAGCCGGAGATTTGAATAATTAAAGTTTTATTATCAAAAAAGATATCATTTACAAAGGTATGGCCGCCCTTTTATAGAATGGAGGAGATAGGAGAGAGTACAAGAAAACAATGTGGGTCTAAAAATATACATAGTTGTGCGGCTAGAAAATAAAGAGACTGAACAGGCCGAGCGGTTAGACAAATGGGCTAACCGTTCGGCAACACCAGAAGGAAGTACAAAGTCACAATAGGAGACCGCCAGACCGCCCGGTCTCCAAGTCATCTGCGAGAAACCGCTTGGTCGCGGGCGAAGCCCGCTTGGTCGCGGGCGATGCGCGCAGTGATGCATCGAGAACGGGAAAAGCCCGCAGTGACGCATCGAGAACGGGCGAAGCCAATTCAAATATGCTAGTATATATATGTATATATATACACTAGCATCTTCGCATGGGCTACGCCCGTGCTCGATGCTCTCGGGCAGCCTTCGGCGTCATCGAGGCGGGCTTTGCCCGCCTTCGCATGGGCTTAGCCCTTGCTCGATTTGTCATTGCGGGTTGCGCCCGCAACAAGGTGGGTTGCACCCGCATCAAGGCAGACAGCGCTCGCATCAAGGCGGACAGAGACCGCAATATATACATATGAGTACTCAAAATGACCGTAAAAATTTTTTAATCAATGTCACAATTTTTATTTTGTAAAAATATTTACATTTAGACGTGAAATGTTAAGTTCTCGCCCTCTTTCTCTCCCTATTCATATCTCTCCCTCTCTCTTCACGCCAACTGTCTCATCTTCCTCTCTCTTCCGCCAACTCTCCCCCTCTCTCTCTCCTCCCCCCTCTCTCACATGTAGTGGTAGGATTTTTGTTTGAGGTAAATCTAATGGTCAAAAAATAAAGTGTGGTGTGCCTCAAACATATGCATATTTCTTTATATATAATACTAGTGCCTGACATGGGGATCTGCCCCTATGGCTACGCGCCACAGTACCCGTCCCATGACGGCGGGCTTCGCCCGCACCTGGCTGCGCCTGCCCGGCGACGGGCTGCGCCCCCGAGACGGGGCTCTGCCCCTATGGCTACGCCCCACAGTACTCGGCCCGTGACAGCGGGCTTTGCCCGCACCGGGCTGCGCCCCCCCCCCCCCCCCCGGCGGGATTAAAAAATATAATATTTAATTATATTTAAAAAATATTTTTAAAATATAATATTTAACTATATTAAAAAATTATTTTAAATATATTTAAAAACAAAAAATTTAGGCGGGAATTTTATCCCGCCTAAGTTAGGCGAGATTTAATCCCGCATAACTTAGGCGGGATTTAATCCCGCCTAAGTGTAGGCGGGATTAATCCCGCCAGGAATTAATCCTGCCTAGCGGGATTAATCCCGCTAGGGACTAAATCCCGCCTGTCAGGATTAATCCGGCAAGGGACTAAATCCCGCCTGGCGGGATTTAGTCCCACACCTCCAGTTTGCTTTGGAGTTTCGGGCATATATAGGTTTGCGTCCATATAACTGCAATGTTGGGCTGGCGGGTTTGTTAGGCTGGCGGGTCGGCGGATTTTCTTGGCGGCGGGCCGGGGCTTTGCTATTATTGTTGACGGGCTTGTATTTGTAGGATTTTGGGATTAATTTTGTAGCCCGCATATTCGATTGGGCTGATGGGTTGTAGGGTGCCCTACAAAACATATAGATTTGAGAGGCCCTATATAGGTTTAGGAGACCTAAGAAAAAATATGAACGGCTCTGATTTGTTGTTGTGATCAACGGTTGCGATTAAAAGTTTGGTTTATATTCAACGGTCGAGATCGATCATGATCTGATTCAACAATTCAAAACTACTTTTTTATAATAGATAAAGAGATATATATATATATATATATCTTTACTACTATAATAGAAATATAAAACACAATGAGTTCAAAATTCTAACCGTCGTCCATTTCTGGTATGATAAATCAGCTGTCGTCCGATCAAGATCATTAAAACTGCACTCTCTTACTACAATTTACTAGATCTCCTAAACCTACTACTATGGTGTCCTAAACCTATTTAAAATTAGATCATAAAATAATTCAAAATCTGATAAGCTATAAGGCCGGCCAAGCCCAAATAAAACTGTAGGAGATTTAAGCAAAGCCCGCCTGCTCGCCAAGGCATTACAGAAATTTTAAACTCAGCCCGCAATTAACTTGGCTGGTGTGCTGCTACTGAGCGGTGATGGACTTTTCAGCTTCGACCTGAGTCGTTGTTGTGTTTTGATGTGAAAAGATCGTGTGGCTGGGGTACAACCCGAGACCTTATCAGTAGAGGAATGGATTCAGGAAATCATTCTTTCCTTTTTTCTCTCTCTCTATTCCTCACTTCTCGAGCTCTGGAGCAGAGAACTCTCGGCTACTAGGGTTTGGGTGGACTTGTTGAGTTGCTGGAGGAGATCTTGGGGTTGGAATCAAGAGACAAAGCTAAAATCGTGAAGGGGAAAGTAAGGCGATCGTTTCCATCCACGTAGAAAAGCTTTGTCATGGCTCCGAAGAGAACTTCAAGGGTAACGATCTTTCTCCTTGGACATGTGAAGTACTTATTTTGGGCATAGGCATGGATTTCCCCCAACAAAAGGTGGAATGTTGAAGGATTTTCGTTGGGTTGATTCTTGAAATCCCCAAGAAGTCTGGCATATAGATTTGGAAATGTGTAGTATGGAATAGATATACTGTGTGAAGCTCATTTAGACTTGTTGGTCTGGATTGGTGATGTTTTACTTTGCACACCAGAAAAGACTCCGTGTATAAACGAGTATTGTGTGGAGTCGGTGGGTTGTGCCGGTAAAGTGGAGTAGCGGGAAGTACTAGAGTGGAAATGTCAGGAAAATACCCTCGAAATGCATGTGTTGTATGCTATGAAAGTCCAGTGTTTCTACCACTACAGGTAGCTGCAGGGTTTTCTGGATGGTTGATCCAGATATGGTTTAGGCTGGGTATAAAAAGAGAGTTTTGTCGCTAACGCCAAGAGATAGTGGTTGTCGCTGACAATAGCTCCTAGCTAACCTGTGATTGTGAAGTCAGTCCTTCAGGAACAGTGTGGCTATTGTGAGTTATACGCTCTTAAAGGCTAGTGAGCTGAACGGACAAGGGGATGCCGACTCTCATGATGTTACTCAACTGTATTCGCGTGATGGTTGTCTAACTTAAGTGCCTAAGTGAACGGCTTCGTTAGGATTACATCATGAGAGTCTTGGTCTGCTCGCCATCAAGACTAAAGTCTCTGGTCGTGGATCGTGGAGTATGAATGCTCAAGTTTTACCGTTGGGTTTGAGACCTGAGAACGGTGGTGGGACCCTGGTTTTCCGATACACCGATAATATGCCCTGAGTGCACGGAGCATCCGGCCATGTGGTCGACGTTTGTGATATATTGATGGTGCGTGAGTGCACATCTTGTGATATATCTGCTTGTGAACTGTTATGCCTGCATGGAAGAAATACCACTTCCCCGGGAAGGGGCTAGTGTCGTTATAAATTATTCAGCTGAATGCTGACCATTGCTTTGTTTGCCACTGTTGTGGTGGATTGCCCCCCGTGCAGGTGTTGGAGAGCCGAGCGAAAAATAGTGGGACGAATCCCTTGCTGTTGCTACTATTGTGGTGGCCCTCGAAGGCCAAATAAGGAAAAGTTTAATGTTTTCATGTGTGGTCAGCCTGCGTGGCGATGTATGTAATCCACACTAGTAAAGATTAACTGTAAGGCCTTGAGGCCAAACTTTTTGTGTATTTTATATACATTCCCTTGAAATATATAAATGTGATGGTTTATATATAGATAGTGGATATTCATGGTTGCTGAGTTCAATCTGAATCTCTACTGTTTCCGCTGGAATGCTTTGATTTAGGATGCGTGTACTAGTTTTTGATATTAATATGTAACCACGCTGTCTGTTTGTGGTATATAGTGTGCGGCCCCGGCCTGACCTTCTACTGTATGTCATGTAACAGATGGAGGCATTACATTCTCAAACCTTCGAAAGTACAAGATGAGATTCAATCCGACAAAGTCCGTGTCCAGAGCTAGAAGGGGAAAGTTCTTAGGTCAACTCCTCACTCCGAGGGGGTGGAGGATAGCCCTGATATGGTTAAAGCTATTATAAAGATGGCATCCCCGAGGAATTCCAAAAAAGTTCAAAGGCTAACGGGAAGGCTGACAGGTATCAGTCGCTTACTGTCCAAGACAGTGGAGAAGTGCTCCATTCTTCAAAACCCTCTGAGGCAAACAACACTTTGAGTGGACCATGCAGTGTGAGAAAGCTTTCGAAAAGCATAAGCAGCAGCTAACCCAAGATCCTCTACTCCAAAGCCATAAAGAAGATGAAGATTTCCTTCTTTATCTAGGAGTGGGAGTGGAAGCAGTCAAGTCGGTGCTTATCAGGGAAGAAGGGAAGGGACATCTTGCTATCTACTATGTGAGTCGGGTGCTCAGGAAGGTGGAGATGAGGTATCTTATCTTGGAAATGTTATCTTTCGCCCAAGTGATTTTAGCGCAAAAGCTCCAGGCTTATTTTCAAGCTCACTCCATCAAGGCCTTATCCGATCATCATCTTCGAAGTATCTCGGATGGAGTGGATCATTCAAGAAGGATAGTAAAATAGGCGATAGAACTCAACGAGTTCGACATCTCTTTCTCACCAAGGGTAGCAATCAAATACGAATCAGTGGTGGATTTCTTGGCTGACTTCTTAGCCAAGGAAGGAGGAGACGAAGTCTCTTCAAGCCAAATTTCTTGGAATAAATTCGTGGACAGAGCTTCAGGCAAAAATTCGGTGGGAGTGGGTGTCGTGCTGGTGAGCCCGCAAGGAACTCGAATCGAGCAAGCAGTCGAGGTCCTTTTACCCGCACAAACAGTAAGGCGGAGTATGAGGTCATGGAGGTAGGCTTACGTCTCACCAAGAAATTGGCAATCCAAGATATCAGGACCTTCACTGACTCGATGGTGGTAACGTCACCAATCAGAGGAGAGTTCGAAGTATGTGACCCCATCCTGCAAAGATATTTGGTCATGGTGAAAGGCTTGATGGGGAGCTTTCAATCATTCTTCATTGAGCATGTGCCGCAGGAGGAGAACTCAAAGCTAACCACCTAGACATGTACGTCGTGAGGCCCGGGGGAACTGTGATAGAGTTGTTTTTACCATCCATCAAAGAGGGGGAGATGATGAAGATCGAACAATGCGGTTAATGGATGAATTCACTCGTCACCTTTCTAGCAACAGGTCGATTTCCAGCCAACGACGGTGACCAAAGAAAGTTTAGTATAAGGTAGCCTACTACCTACTGCATGAAGGAGAGCTATACCGCAAGACCATCTCGGGCCCCCTGGCCAAATGCATGTCAGAAGATGAGATTCTCTTGGTACTTGGAGAAATCTATTCAGAAGAGTGTGATAGCCACTCTAGGACTCGCACTCTGGAGCAACAAATCCTCAGGTATGAATACTTCTATCCGACCATACAGAAGGATGCAGAAGCCTTCTCAAAAAAGTGTCAGTAGTGTCAGCTCTTCGCTCCCCTCCAATTATAGCCAGCTTAGCAACTTCGCTCGATTATCGCCCCTTGGCCCTTTGTCATATGAGGAATGGATTTGATAGGTCCTTTCTCTAGGCTAATGATCAAAGGAAGTTCATTCTCATCATGATCGACTACTTCTCCAAGTGGATTGAGGCGAAAGCTCTATCCAAAACCACATCTCAAATCGTGAAGAAATTCATTTTGGGGGAGATCGCCTGCAGATTTGGGATTCCTCTCGTCATCTTCATCGACAACGGCCCACAATTTACCAGCTTGGAGATAGAAGACTTCTGCATACAGTTAGGGACAGATCTTTGATTTGCTTATGTCCATCATCCTCGGAGCAATGGGCAGGTGGAGGCCGCCAACAAGCTGAGTATCAACCTTCTGAAGAAGAAGGTCACCAATCTGAAGGGAAACTGAGTAGAGCAGCTTCCTTCGATCTTATGCGCTCTGAGGACCACTCCTAACTCAGTCATATGGGAAACACCCTTCAAGTTATCCCATGGTCCTGAGGCTCTCATCCCATTAGAGTTCGAATTCAAAAGCCTGAGAGTGGTTGCGGTAGAATGAGGCGATGAGAAATGATGCTTGGAGAATGAAGATGCTACGAATATTTCCCTGGATTACATTGAATAACATCGAGATCAAGCCTCTATCTGCCAGGAGGAGGTCAAGTGGTGAATGGCAAAGCACTTCGACAAAAATTTCCATATCAAGTAGTTCCTTACAGGACATCTTGTCATGAAAAAAGTGGACGTGGCAGGAAGAACAGCCACTATCGGGAAGTTCAACCCTAATTGGGAGGGTCCCTTCATTATCCATGAAGCATTAGCCACTAGAGGATACCACCTGAAAAATCAGGAAGCAGAGCTACTTGGAATCACATGGAGCAGTGTTGATCTGAAGAAGTTCTACCTATAGCAGGAATGGGTATGCCTGCGTAGATGTAAAAAGTCATTTGATTTTTTAATAAAATTCCTCCCCCCCCCCCCAAACACGGGATTTAGCGAGTTGTCTTTATTTTCAAGAAATATCTCGAGATTGCTAAAGATGTAAAGTCCATCTCCACAATCGGTATGGGAAACTTGTCTTCGACTTGGTTCTCCTATAAAACCCAGAGCGGGTGATGGGACAGAGCGATGGGTTTTAATGTGTTCTTATAAGACCAAGCTCTTGCATTGACAGTCGAGTTTAGCTCCCACCTTGCACGATTAACCTAGCAGCCTCTAAATTATACTTATCATCCGACAAGAGGAATTATTAGGAATAGGTCTGTATGACAACCTCCCAAACTCGACAAAAGATCGACTTAACAATGGGACAAAACCTTGCATAAAGGCGCCATCAGTCTTTGAAAATACTAAAGACCCTTTTTTAGCATCTTTTGCCATGAAAGGAAATAAGTGCCTCTGCGTCTGGTCATTACCTGGGTGAGGATAACCCTACATGCTTTGGAAGTTGAAAGTCTTTATTTTCAAGGTAGCTTACAACCTAGGGGTGAATAGGTTATCTCACTGATATTATTATCTTTTAATTTTATCTTCCTTAGTACTTAGTGTGTTGGTAGTAATGAGCTTTCAAGCACCTGCCAAAGAAAACAACACAGAAAAGCACACACAGATTTATAGTGGTTCCCCAACTTTTGGGTATATCCACTCTCCTCCTACCTTGCCAACTTCCTATTTGTCAAGGCCCTTCTCCAAAACACTGCTCCAAAGAGATTACACATCAGATCCCTCAGGATCTCTCAGTCTCCTCCAAAACTTACAACTCAGCTACAAGGGCCTACAACTCAGTGATCAGCATATCACCTATCTCAGGACAAAGGCCCTACACTCAGGATGCGAGGATAGCCCTACCTCAGATCCACTAGGGATCCTACCTCAGAGATAATGACTCTCTTACAATCTCAGGCACAAAGGCCCTACCTCAAATTTGTAGCCAGATCCTACCTCAGGCACAAGTGCCCTACAGCTCAGTGAGAATGATTCACCTACCTCAGACTTGAAACCAAGTCCTACGGCTCTGTGATCAATTGACCACCTACCTCAGATCCAAACTGGATCCTACAACTCAGGCAAATTTGCCCTACCTCAGGTTCAGAGAGCCCTACAACTCAGATCCAAAAGAATCCTACTTAAGTGAAATTGATTTTATGTTTATCTCAGAGAAATTTCTTTGTGATAACCCATTGAGCTGAGTTATCTCAGCTCTAACTTTCTTCACAGCTACAAGGATCTTGGTCTAAAAGTAACTAGCAGTAAAATTGCTCTTCTTCCTCTTTCTTCCCAGAACAAAATTAGCAACTTAGTTCTTTCTTCTTCTCAACTTCAGAAGTAATTCTTCAGATTTGAGCTTGCTGAACTGAGAAGCAACTTCAGCTGCAGAAACTTGTTCCCTGTTTCTGCACATCCCTCAAAAGGAAGACCTTTTGAACTTGCTAGTGTAGATGAAGATGGCACCAAACTAACTGAACTTTTTGGTTCTTGCAGGAAGACTTTAAGCTTTTCCTTAGCAGCAATGGCTAGGAAGATGAAGTACAGCCGCAACTTTTTGAATTGATAAAGCCCTAAAAGTTTTTTCATCTTGGCCAATCTCTTCCTTTTATAGTTCGTCGATCAACGGCTCTTAGGACTCAGTGGGGCCCACTTGCAGCATCCAGCTGCAACTTGCTTTAACAGAAGAATACGTACAGTAGCTTCTCGGCAGAGTTTGTCGTGTTCTGTAATTTCTCCATACTTGATTTGAAATCAGTTGACTTTGTCGATTTTGCATATATTATTGACGTCATCATCTGTGGACTTAACCAAAATCAAACATCAGTAGAATAGGCGTTGAGTGAATGAGATTCACTCAATGCCAAGGAACTTAGACAAAATTCTATCTACCTAGGCATTGGTAGCGTTGAGTGAGCACGCCTCACTCAATGCCTTTTATTTTAGCTTATTCTTCAGCTTTTCTTCATGCTTGGCATTGAGAGCGTCGAGTGAGCGCACCTCACTCAACACCTTATGCCTTAGCCATA
This sequence comes from Platanthera guangdongensis, assembly GCA_039583875.1. Lineage (NCBI taxonomy): Eukaryota > Viridiplantae > Streptophyta > Magnoliopsida > Asparagales > Orchidaceae > Platanthera > Platanthera guangdongensis. The sequence goes on from CM077165.1 coordinate 109,284,067, forward strand.
CTATCTGTATTTTAGGCATTGAGAGCATTGAGTGAGCACTCCTCACTCAACGCTTTCTGTCTTAATCATCTTCCTGCTTCTTCAGTATCTTAAGCATTGGGAGCGTTGAGTGAGCATTCCTCACTCAATGCTTTCTGCCTTAACCAATTTTCTGCTTCTTCAGTATCTTAATCATTGAGAGCGTTGAGTGAGCACCTCTCACTCAACATTTTTTGCTTTAGCCAGATTTTCTGAATCAAGACGTTAAGAGCATTGAGTGAGCATGTCTCACACAACACTTTCTGCCTTAGCCAGATTTTTTTGCTCATTAGAGTTGAGTGAGTAAGCTCCACTCAATGTCAAACTACTTAACAAATTTTAATCTATGTATCTAGCGTTGAGTGAGTAACCTTCACTCAACACCTTTGGACTTAGCCAAAATTTCTGCCCATTTCTCCTTAGGCTTTTATACATTAGCCTGTCTCACAGCCTTTTGTTGCATGGCGTTGAGAGAGTTGACTTCAATCAATGCCTGTGGACTTGGCCACTTTCTCAGCTTGCCACTACTTTGGCTTTGACTATATAGGCTCCACTCAGTGCTATAAGTCATCCGGCGTTGAGTGAGTAACCTTCATTAAATGCTTGTGGACTTGGATAGTTTTCTGTCTATCCACACCTTAGTAGTTATTTACCTGACCTAGCCACTTAGGCTACCTATCCCATCATCATTGCTAGGACATCCCTGCATGCATAATCTCAGACACACATCAAATACAAGTTTATGTATATCATTGACAAGATTAACTTCCTCAAATCTAGGACATTGTGGGCAATGGACCCAACAATCTCTCCCTATTTGAGGAAGTCAAAACTCTTAAGCAATTGAGTCAATGATAAGCACAGTAATATGCAGCAACAAGAATTTTAATAAAAATATTTATTTTGGCAAAATATGTCACTAGAGAATGATCTATAGTTACCACACCTCCTTGCCTGTAAGGTGAACCCTACCACACCTGCTCCCCCTGAATTGTTGCAACCATTCTTGATCATACACCTGATCATCTTTCCTCCCCCTTTTTGACTTCAGCAAATAACCAGCAAGGTTACTTATTATCTACTCCCCCTGAATTGCTTGAGCAGTGCTGGACATGCTCCCCTCAACTGATGCATCATCAGTCATATTTCTTGGTAGACAATCTAGTTTATCCCAGTCTGGGCAGCAGCAGTTGACAATGATGCCACTAAAGTTATATCACTTGAAGAGTCTTCATTTTACTGAAGAACAATTCCATATGCAAGATACAAAACAACCTGCAACTAAATGAGGAGGAACTGAAGCTATACTAGGTTTAACATACCCAACTCAAACTTGAAGGTGTTTAAACTTTGCTTCATCTTGTGGCTTAGTGAAGAAGTCAGCCACTTGCTTATCGGTTGGGACAAACTCAAGGTTGATATCTTCATATTCCACATGCTCCCTAATGAAATAATATCTTATTTCATGTGTTTAGTCCTGATATGAGAGACAAGATTCCTAGCAATTGAAATAGCACTGGTAGATCACAAAATAAAGGACTTCTACTTATCTGAAGGTTGTAGTCCTGGAGCTAATGTTGGATCCACATCAACTGAGCACAGCAGTTGTAACACCTCCCCTGTAATAGACGTATAATATGGGTCCGGCCGGGGCCCCACAACATACGAACACCACAGCTTTAGTATTAAAAGTTGATATAGCTACCCAAAACTCAAAACACTTGCACAACACAGCGGAAAACCAAGCACAACTAGAAGTTATCCACTAATCCAAAAGAGTAAACAAATGGCCTTAAGGCCTTACATCAAAAGTCCAAAAGGGTAAACAGTACAACCAAACATGAATGAGCTCAGCACTCCTAGTCTACCTCGGCATGCAAGCCGGACAAATAGTCTCAAACATACATCATCAAAAGTAGTGCTACAAAAGAGAAAACACTTCATGGCTTAGGCCTTTTTGGCCGGCGTGCTAGCTCCTGCGTGCGATCCTTGCCCTGTAAAAATTATTAGTAACGTGGGTCAGCAAAGGCTGACCTCAAACTGTGTAACAACACATCTCCTCCCGGCCGCCCCTAACGGACCCCGGGGAACCCTCCAACCTGCAAGTCAGCACTTCATATGCAATATAAATTTCTATAAATAGAAATACATTAAAACAGGCTTGGATGTCTCAATCAACAAACATGTTCTCTACTGGTTGAGCATATAAAGAAAGGGCCTACTATGCAGCATGAATGCAACACCCGGGCTTCACCCAAGGTACCCTAAACCGTATGCATCTAGCACAACATCACGACATTTGGGTACTCACATTTCCCCAATTGCATAAAGCCGCAAACATTGAGGGAGACACAACTCCCTCACACGGCGCACAGGCCGCCACATGGAAATCTTGCCAAGGCCCCACCCGCTCGTGGGCTTAGCCCCGGGCTTGCCTGCAAGCTTGACGTCTCATGTCAGGATTCCAACAACCACAGACTGACCGATTCTAAGAAGCCTTGCTGGACCCCACCCGCTCATGGCCTCTTTGCCCGGGCTTGCCCCAAGCTTGGCATTCTCGTCAGTCTCACAGAAGGGGACTAGTCTCGCCGGGACACTCTCCACACATGACGCACGTGTCACGGGATAGCCAGCCGACCACGGAGACATAGCCACGCCTTGGCACAACACAACCAAGACTAAACACATCGCAATCCCTCTTTGTACCGCAGCGTTCCCGCGCACCAAGGAAAACATCTCCAACTCGTGCGGAGCTAACCTTGTCCACCAAGGAAACCATCTCCATTCTCATTTGGAGCTAACCTTGTCAAGGAAACCATCTACCACCACGAGGAGCTAACCTTGTCCGGGTTCGACTACATGTACTCTTTTCAAGCAAACCATCATCACCACACGGGACAATCATCACCACCACACAAACGGCATCTCAAACCACAACACAAATGCCGCATCGGAAACCTCTACGAATCCCTAAGTCGTATGCAACATCACCGTGTCGGACTAACGGTCGCGACTACGGCTTCACCCACCATGCCTACTCCACTAGCGAAGCGGATCTCTAATGCAAAATATGCCGGGGACGGACTCATCGACCCGGAAGTTCCTCTTGAAACTTGGCAAGCCAAAACCCCTCTCATTTGAGAGTTTGGTGCCCAAAAATTAGAGAAAAGAAAACTAGATGATGCTAAAACGTGCATCCTAAAGACCGAGAGGAGAGATGTCGTTACCTTCCGACTCCTCTTTCTTGCCATGGCAAAAATAGCCGGATGGAAATCTTCGCAATGGTCTAAGCTTCACGGATCCGGACTCGGCTCGCGATTCGGAGCTCCGACACCCTTCCTACAGCCAAGAGTTCTTCTTCTTCCTCCTTGCTCTAGGTTTCCTCAAGATCTTAGAAAGAGGGAACTTGGAAAAAGTGAGGATCTGCAGCCCTAACTTCGGGCTTAAATCCCAGGAGATGGCCTGAACCGTTAGATCCCAAAACCAGAAAAAGACTGGCTGCGATTCGCCTGGAAAATAAAAGATCTGGGCCGAACACGGCCTGGCACACGCCCGTGTCCAGGGCCGTGTGCCTCATTCGCCGTCTCAAATCGACGCGCCTGGAATCAGACACGGGCATCCGACACGCCCGTGTTCAATCCGACACGCCCGTGTCCCCAGTGACACGGCCGTGTGGCCTGCCGTGTAGCTCCAACGACACGGCCCAACACCAACCCGAGAGGTGACACGGCCTGGGACACGCCCGTGTCCCAAGCCGTGTGCCCCAGTCTCGACACCCTGTCGAGCACAAAGTGTCGACACTTGGGCCGAGTGTCGACACGGCCTCGACACGCCCTGCGACACGCCCGTGTCGCAGGCCGTGTGCCCCACTCTCGACACATTGTCGAGCACAAAGTGTCGACACTTGGGCCGAGTGTCGACACGGCCTCGACACGCCCTGCGACACGCCCGTGTCGCAGGCCGTGTGCCCCACTCCCGACACTCTGTCGAGCACAAAGTGTCGACACTTGGGCCGAGTGTCGACACGGCCTCGACACGCCCTGCGACACGCCCGTGTCGCAGGCCGTGTGCCCCACTCTCGACACTCTGTCGAGCACAAAGTGTCGACACTTGGGCCGAGTGTCGACACGGCCTCGACACGCCCTGCGACACGCCCGTGTCGCAGGCCGTGTGCCTCATGCCAGAACCCAAAAATTTTTCAGAACAGCAGATTGAACCTCTTGCAAAAACTGGGGTGTTACAACTCTCCCCCACTTAAACTGAATTTCGTCCCGAAATTACAAAACAAAAGGGTACAAAACTTAAATTGTACCTGACACAAATAGTTCTGGATAGTCTTCTAGCATGGCCTGTTCTCGCTCCCACGAGAACTCCTCACGACCGCAGTTGTCCCAACGGACTTTCACAAGTTTAACTTCTTATTCCGCAACTGCCGAATCTCTGAATCTTCTATAGCGATTGGAAGGACTCGCGTCCTCAAGTCTTCCTCAATCGGCACCGATGCCGGCTCAATCACCACGCTAGACTCCACCAAGGCTTTCCTCAACACGGAGGACGTGGAAGACGTCATGTAATCCACTCAAATCTGCGACAATGCCAACCGATAGGCCTTGCTTCTCCTATCCGCTCAACAAATTTCAATAAGGCCCCAAAAAACCTTGGACTCAACTTCTTGAGTCGGCGAATCCGCGAGACGCCTTGAAGAAGGCATGACCTTCAGATAAACCCAATCAACCAACTCTTGCAAATTCTAACTTCCGGTGACGAGCATTAAAATATTTCGCTTGCCTGTCTTGTGCCACCTTCATACGCTCTTGGATGGTCCGTACCATCTCACAAGCGTCAACTACCGCATCCTTTCCCAGAAGTTTGGTGTCTCCCGCCTCTGCCCAAGACATTGGCGTTCGACACCGCCTCCCATACAAAGCTTCGTATGGGGCCATCTTTATGCTAGCTTGAAAACTGTTGTTGTACGCAAATTCTACCATGAAGAGGTGATCCTCCCACCTCTTGCCAAAATCGAGAACGCACATCCTCAACATATCCTCCAACGTACGGTTCGTCCTCTCCGTTTGCCCATCGGTTTGAGGATGGAACGCCGTACTGAACTTTAGCTTCGTGCCCAAGCTCTTCTGAACAAGTCTCCAATCCTTGGACGTGAATCGTCCATCGCGATCACTGACTATGCTCTTCGGAATTCCGTGCAGTCGCACAATGTTGCGAACATACAACTCCACCAGCTTCTCCACGCTGTCCTCTTTCGGTTCGGGATGAAGTGAGCCACCTTGGTTAGGCGATCCACGATCACCCAAATAGCATCATTCCCATGCTGCGATCTAGGCAAACCATGCACAAAGTCCATGGAATGTCCTCAAATTTCCACTCAGGAATTGGAAGGGGCTTCAGGAACCCCCGGTTTCTGACATTCGGCCTTCACCAAGGCACATGTTTGGCAACGACTCACATACAAAGCCACATCTCGCTTCAACCCGGCCACCAAAAGGATTTCTTCATATCCAAGTACATCTGCCCGGGTGAATGGAGTACTTTGAGAAGTGAGCCTCAAACATCAACTCCTCACGGAGATTGCCAAACTGCGGTACACAAACCCTTCCGCCCTTCCTCAGAATCCCATCAATCATCTCCCAGGTGCTGCTCTCGCCCGTTTGAGACTCCAACACAAAAGGTTGAAACTCCACATCCAACCGAGTCGCTTCCCGAATACGGTCGGACAATCGCTTTGTACTTCAATCCAGTTCAACCGAGCCACGCTAGACTCGCCCCTCGCACACATTCCAATCCAAGGGACTCCATTCCCGTACCAACCGCTCATCATGAGCTTCGATCCAATTTCCTAGCCCCGAGTACTTTCTACTCAACGCATCCGCCACCACATTGGCTTTACCCGGCGTGTACTGAATCGCCACTTCGTAGTCTCCAAGAAACTCAACCCATCTGCGTTGCCGCATATTCAAGTCCTTTTGATCTAAGAGATACTTCAGGCTTTTATGGTCCGTGAAGATCTCCACTCTTGCGCCATAAACATAATGCCGCCAAATTTTCAGCGCAAAGATTACCGCCGCCAACTCCAAGTCATGGACGGGGTAATTCCTCTCATGAGGTTTCAGCTGTCTAGACCCAAAGGCTATCACCTTCCTATGTTGCACCAAAACGCAACCAAACCGCATCCCGATGCGTCACTGAAAATTTGAAATCCATCTGTCCCTTGCGGTAAACTCAAGATCGGAGCCATCATAAGCCTCTCCTTTAGTGCCTCGAATGCTTGACCGCACTCTTGGGTCCACACAAATTTATGGTCTTTGCGAGTGAGAGAGGTGAGGGGTAGAGCTATCTTCGAGAAATTCTCCACGAATCTCCTATAATACCCGGCTAGTCCAAGAAAACTTCGGACTTCCGCCACGGTCCTCAACACCGGCCAATCTCTGATGGCCTCCACTTTCGCTGGATCCACTGCCACCCCATCACCACTAATCACGTGGCCCAAAAATGCCACCTTCTCTAACCAGAACTCGCATTTGGAGAATTTTGCATACAACTCATTCTCCCTCAACACTTGCAAAACTATTCTCAAGTGGGTCTCATGCTCCACCTCCGATTTGGAATACACCAAAATGTCATCAATGAAAACAACCACAAAAGAATCCAAGTATTCCCGAATACCCGATTCATCAGATCCATGAACACCGATGGTGCGTTCGTCAGCCCGAACGGCATCACCGTAAACTCAAAGTGTCCATACCTTGTCCCAAAAGCAGTTTTGGGTATGTCCTCATCCCGAATTCGTAGCTGATAGTAGCCTGACTTCAAGTCCAACTTCGAATATACCATCGACCCCACCAACTGGTCAAATAAATCATCTATCCGAGGAATCGGATACTTATTCTTGACGGTCAACTTATTAAGCTCTCGGTAGTCTATGCACAGGCGCATGCTACCGTCTTTCTTCTTCACAAACAACACCGGTGCGCTCCACGGTGAAGAACTGGGTCTAATATACCCTTGCTCCAACAGTTCCTGTAACTGAACCTTAAGTTCCGCTAACTCCTTTGGTGCCATCCTAAAAGGAGGACGTGACACCGGTCTAGCCTCCGGCACTAACTCGATCGAGAAGTCGATCTCCCGCCGAGGAGGCGCTCCAGGAAGTTCATCCGGAAACACATCCTTGAACTCTGCCACCACAGGCACTTCCTCAATCGACAGTTGGGAGAGACGAACCTCCAATAACGCTACAAGCGCTACACCACCCTGGTTAACCGCCCGCACCAACTGCATGGCCGATATCAGGGAACAGGCCACTCCACCAAGGCCCTCAAACTTGACTTCTATTTGCCCTTTACTCCTTAAGGTCACCCCTAGAAAGGCAGTCAATACTGGCGCGCTGCTCTGCAAGCCAGTCCATACCCAAAATGACATCGAACTCTACTAATGGTAACACTGCCGCTTCCAGAGCGAAGACAACTCCGTCTAGCTCCCAACAAATGCGCCCTTTAGCCTCGGTGGTCATAGATGACCCATTGGGCATGCGCACTTTCAGCTCTGCTCCCGACGAGAAAGACTCAATTCCTATTCTCCGGATGAAGCTCTCCGCAAGAAAGGAGTGCGATGCTCCGGTATCAAACAATACCCTAGCGGGGTATCCGGAAACTAACACGAAGCCTACAACATAGACATTACACAAAAGTCTAAAAGGATGAAGCACGAAATTTAAACTTAAATTCTCTTCATACCTGTCACCACATCCGTCTGGCGGATCGCTTCTTGCTGTCCAAGGTTGTAGGCCCTTGGTTGCACCGGTTGGAACCGAGAAGCGCTCGACTCCGCCATCTTTCCTTTCTCTGCAGCACTGGGGCCGAGCGCACCGACTGCTCCTGCTTTGACTCTTGCCCCGCTCCCCCTTGCTGACAAGCACGGGCTATGTGCCCAACCTTCCCGCAGTTGTAGCACGTCGGCGGTCCCCTAGAGTGGGAACCCCCAGGCGTCCAGTTGCTCCTCTCACCAGATCTGGAAGTGGAAGGCTTCTTCCTCCACCTACTCCCATCAGACTTTCCATGAGATTGGGAAGGCTTCCCTTCCCCTTGCTTGGGAGTAAAACCCTTACGGCGTTGGGTTCGCTCCAAATCATTCTCCAAACTCCTGGCGGCTTCAACTAACTCATTAAAACCCGCCCTCTTCATGGAGATGAGGGGCTGCCTCAGATTCTCCCTCAAACCTTGGTAGAAGAGGTTATCCCTCTCTAATCATCAGCCATTGTCGTTCCGCATAACGACCCAAACGGGTGAACTCTTGCACGTACTCATCCACCGTCTTTTCGCGCTGCATTAGATGCAAAAACTGTCTCTGCAGGGCCAACCGAGTTGAAACGGGGATATACCTCTTAAGAAAAGCGTCCCCGAACTCTTCCACTGACGGGGTGCGTCCCGGAAACTGGCGGCCGCTATGGCTCACCCACCACAACTTGGCGTCTCCTTCCAACATGAACGCCGCATACTCAGCTTTCTTTCCTCTGGCGTCTCTGCCGCCCTTAACAGTTCTTGAATGCGAACCCACCAGTCTTCCGCATCCGTTGGCGTTCCGACACCCTTGAAAGACGGGGGATGGAAACTCAGGAAATACTTCATGTGTCGGTCTCCATGTCCAACAACTACTCTCTCCGCCAAAGGCTCCACTCGCCTGGCTTCTGTTCCTGGCACGCCGTTGCCGTATCTAGTGTGGCAGGGGCTGCCACCTGAGCCGCTGCTGCAGCCTGAGCTGCCACCATCGCTTCTGCAAGCATGCGGCAGAAGTCGGCCGGGTCTACACCCGTGCCCAAAAGACCTGGAGCAGTAGCACTGCTCGCCGAGAGATCATCCCTTGCTCTTGAAGTGCCCGCCTCGTTGCTTGCACTCTTCAGGAAGACAAGAAATAAGGGATTAGTCTCCAATCTCAAGACTAAAACATAAGGACACTCATGGTCCCGCGTTACTCTTATGTGGATAACTTCTTTACGCACTGACCTTGAATCTAACCTCGCTTTGATACCAAATGTAACACCTCCCCTGTAATAGACGTATAATATGGGTCCGGCCGGGGCCCCACAACATACGAACACCACAGCTTTAGTATTAAAGTTGATATAGCTACCCAAAACTCAAAACACTTGCACAACACAGCGGAAAACCAAGCACAACTAGAAGTTATCCACTAATCCAAAAGAGTAAACAAATGGCCTTAAGGCCTTACATCAAAAGTCCAAAAGGGTAACAGTACAACCAAACATGAATGTGCTCAGCACTCCTAGTCTACCTCGGCATGCAAGCCGGACAAAATAGTCTCAAACATACATCATCAAAAGTAGTGCTACAAAAGAGAAAACACTTCATGGGCTTAGGCCTTTTTGGCCGGCGTGCTAGCTCCTGCGTGCGATCCTTGCCCTGTAAAAATTATTAGTAACGTGGGTCAGCAAAGGCTGACCTCAAACTGTGTAACAACACATCTCCTCCCGGCCGCCCCTAACGGACCCGGGGAACCCTCCAACCTGCAAGTCAGCACTTCATATGCAATATAAATTTCTATAAATAGAAATACATTAAAACAGGCTTGGATGTCTCAATCAACAAACATGTTCTCTACTGGTTGAGCATATAAAGAAAGGGCCTACTATGCAGCATGAATGCAACACCCGGGCTTCACCCAAGGTACCCTAAACCGTATGCATCTAGCACAACATCACAACATTTGGGTACTCACATTTCCCCAATTGGCATAAAGCCGCAAACATTGAGGGAGACACAACTCCCTCACACGGCGCACAGGCCGCCACATGGAAATCTTGCCAAGGCCCCACCCGCTCGTGGGCTTAGCCCCGGGCTTGCCTGCAAGCTCTGACGTCTCATGTCAGGATTCCAACAACCACAGACTGACCGATTCTAAGAAGCCTTGCTGGACCCCACCCGCTCATGGCTCTTTGCCCGGGCTTGCCCAAGCTTGGCATTCTCGTCAGTCTCACAGAAGGGGACTAGTCTCGCCGGGACACTCTCCACACATGACGCACGTGTCACGGGATAGCCAGCCGACCACGGAGACATAGCCACGCCTTGGCACAACACAACCAAGACTAAACACATCGCAATCCCTCTTTGTACCGCAGCGTTCCCGCGCACCAAGGAAAACATCTCCAACTCGTGCGGAGCTAACCTTGTCCACCAAGGAAACCATCTCCATTCTCATTTGGAGCTAACCTTGTCAAGGAAACCATCTACCACCACGAGGAGCTAACCTTGTCCGGGTTCGACTACATGTACTCTTTCAAGCAAACGGGACAATCATCACCACCACACAAACGGCATCTTGCCGCATCGGAAACCTCTACGAATCCCTAAGTTCGTATGCAACATCACCGTGTCGGACTAACGGTCGCGACTACGGCTTCACCCACCATGCCTATCCACTAGCGAAGCGGATCTCTAATGCAAAATATGTCGGGGACGGACTCAATCGACCCGGAAGTTCCTCTTGAAACTTGGCAAGCCAAAACCCCTCTCATTTGAGAGTTTGGTGCCCAAAAATTAGAGAAAAGAAAACTAGATGATGCTAAAACGTGCATCCTAAAGACCGAGAGGAGAGATGTCGTTACCTTCCGACTCCTCTTTCTTGCCATGGCAAAAATAGCCGGATGGAAATCTTCGCAATGGTCTAGCTTCACGGATCCGGACTCGGCTCGCGATTCGGAGCTCCGACACCCTTCCTACAGCCCAAGAGTTCTTCTTCTTCCTCCTTGCTCTAGGTTTTCTCAAGATCTTAGAAAGAGGAACTTGGAAAAAGTGAGGATCTGCAGCCCTAACTTCGGGCTTAAATCCCCAGGAGATGGCCTGAACCGTTAGATCCCAAAACCAGAAAAAGACTGGCTGCGATTCGCCTGGAAAATAAAAGATCTGGGCCGAACACGGCCTGGCACACGCCCGTGTCCAGGGCCGTGTGCCTCATTCGCCGTCTCAAATCGACGCGCCTGGAATCAGACACGGGCATCCGACACGCCCGTGTTCAATCCGACACGCCCGTGTCCCCAGTGACACGGCCGTGTGGCCTGCGTGTAGCTCCAACGACACGGCCCCAACACCAACCCGAGAGGTGACACGGCCTGGGACACGCCCGTGTCCCAAGCCGTGTGCCCCAGTCTCGACACCCTGTCGAGCACAAAGTGTCGACACTTGGGCCGAGTGTCGACACGGCCTCGACACGCCCTGCGACACGCCCGTGTCGCAGGCCGTGTGCCCACTCTCGACACATTGTCGAGCACAAAGTGTCGACACTTGGGCCGAGTGTCGACACGGCCTCGACACGCCCTGCGACACGCCCGTGTCGCAGGCCGTGTGCCCCACTCTCGACACTCTGTCGAGCACAAAGTGTCGACACTTGGGCCGAGTGTCGACACGGCCTCGACACGCCCTGCGACACGCCCGTGTCGCAGGCCGTGTGCCCCACTCTCGACACTCTGTCGAGCACAAAGTGTCGACACTTGGCCGAGTGTCGACACGGCCTCGACACGCCCTGCGACACGCCCGTGTCGCAGGCCGTGTGCCTCCTGCCAGAACCCAAAAATTTTCAGAACAGCAGATTGAACCTCTTGCAAAAACTGGGGTGTTACAGCAGTTACCTGCTGAGATACTCTGACTGCAATTAAATTGCAACATCTTTGCTTCTTGTCCCATGAAACTATCACTTCCACCTAGAATTGACAGGGCACAGAAAGTTCATCAGTCCTCTTTGTAGAAAGTAAAGTCTGCATCTGACTATCATTATTTCAAGTCCCCTTCGTATTCACCACCCCCCCTGCCCCCTAGTATACTTTCCGGCCCGAGGCTTCACTCCTTTGTTCCCCCTAACCTCTCATCCTTCCGCAAATCATTCTATCCTCTTTCCTCTTCCCCTCCCAACCCTTTCTCATCCCGCCTTTTCCCCTCCTTCCTAATATATTTCCCCCCTCCTCCCCCACATTGAGCTTCCCCGTTTCTCCCTTCCACTCTAGCTCCACTCTCTGTGTAGCTTCTATCAGACACTTCCCCTAGTTACTACCTAGCCAC